>CM033476.1:148082023-148314523 GCA_019447015.1 Hymenochirus boettgeri
CAAAATAAAACAATGTCTAAATGACTGCAGCAATGTATCTGTCTCCTATCTGCCAATGTATCTATTATCTGTATCATTACTTGGTACTTATCCATCATCTGTCTGGTTATAGATACTATAGTGTAGATAGATAGATAGATACTATAGTATAGTTAGATAGATAGATAGATAGATAGATAGATAGATACTATAGTATAGAGAGATAGATACTATAGTGTAGATAGATAGATAGATAGATAGATAGATAGATAGAGAGATACTATAGTGTAGATAGATAGATAGATAGATAGATAGATAGATAGATAGATAAATAGATAGATACTATAGGATAGATAGATAGAGAGAGAGATAGATAGATAGATAGAGAGATAGATTGATAGACAGATAGATAGATAGATAGATAGATAGATAGATACTATAGTGTAGATACAAAATAAAACAATGTCTAAATGACTGCAGCAATGTATCTGTCTCCTATCTGCCAATGTATCTATTATCTGTATCATTACTTGGTACTTATCCATCATCTGTCTGGTTATAGATACTATAGTGTAGATAGAGAGAGATAGAGAGATAGAGAGATACTATAGTGTAGATAGATAGATAGATAGATAGATACTATAGTGTAGATAGATAGATACTATAGTGTAGATAGATAGATAGTGTAGATACAAAATAAAACAATGTCTAAATGACTGCAGCAATGTATCTGTCTCCTATCTCCCAATGTATCTATTATCTGTATCATTACTTGGTACTTATCCATCATCTGTCTGGTTATCTCTAGTGAAAACCAAAGTAATGTTTAACATGCCATGATTGCCATGTTTCTGATGTAATATTCTCCAGTCAATTGAATCCCTTTATTAAAGGTATAGAGCCCAATCCACGTGTGTATAGGACAGAGTGGAAAGGATTCTACCCATTTCTTTGTAAAATACATATAAAAATAAAAACTTAAATAGTCCTTGAAATGATTTGTTTCTCCTATGTTTTAATTAATGTATTATTATTATTATTATTATTATTTTCATTATTAATACTAATAATGATATTTACTGTATTATTATTATTTGTCATTGTCATTATTAATATTAATAATGACAATGACTGTATTATTTTTATTATTATTATTATTATTATTGTTGTTGTTGTTGTTGTTGTCATTATTAATACCAATAATGCTTATTACTGTATTATTATTATTATTATTATTATTATTATTATTATTAATATTATTAAGCGTCATTATTAATACTAATAATAATGAGAATTGCTATAGTATTATTTTAAATAATATTTATTATCAATTATAATAATTGTATTGTTATTATTATTGTGTATTGGCATGATAAATATAAATAATACTATTTTGGATACTAAGATTGTTATTATTATTTAGTCATTATTAATACTAATAATAATGATAATTGCTGTAGTATTATTGTAATTATTTATTATCAATAATAATAATTGTATTGTAATTATTATTATTTATTTTTAGTATTATTATTATTTATTGTCATTATTAATACTAATATTTTATTATTATTATTATTATTATTATTATATTAAATGTATTTTCATTCTTTCCTGCTAGATCTGACAGCACTAGGGACCTTGGAACTGGAGGTGTCTGGATATGAGGTGAGAGATCCAGGGGGGTTTAGGCAGATTATGCCAATGAAGAAATAGAAATATATTCACTTCTCTAATCTTGGAATTCTTAAACGAATTCTCCAATCCACCCAGAAGGAAAGCCCTTTGGAGTTGTCCCCCCACCCTTCCAGCATCTGCTAGATCTCATGCCACCTTCCTAAGAGAGGGCTCCCATTTTTTATTATGATAATATAGTAATATGATATACAATGACAGAATGCATGACAGTTTGCACCATAATACCCCAGCAAAGTCAGTCAGAGGGGAGAAGAGACATTTGGATAATTAGCATCCATTGGGCAGTCAATCAGGCAAGGAGGACAAAATGCTTAAAAAATAAATAGAGAAAGGGATAGAAAAAACCCCACAGAGGAGTTGGAAGACAAAGGAACCAGCTATATCCCAGGATTAACTGCTCCAAATGATCTAAATGCTTTTGTATCCAACAGGACAGGGGCTACTAAGGTTCCTCCAACTCTCTCCTCCTGGCTCTCAGTTGCCATCCCATTGAGGTTAAATCCCCTTCTCTTTCACCTCCATCCTTAGAACATCTGAAAGACACAGAACAGGAAGGGGGGGGGGTATTTGTTAAATCCCAGGACAAATTGATTTTTTTTTAAAAGAATTATAATAAACCAAATCAATAGAAAACAAAAGATTAGAGCTATATTATATAGATATAATAAAGAAAAAATTGATGGGTGTAAATATTTATTGATGATATTTATGTAACTCCATACAGACAGTAGAGGTCAGTGGGATAATTATTTAATAAATGTCTCCATAGGAGCACAGTGATCATCACTGGTGGTGATATTTAGATGATAGCCATATAATACAATAGGAATAGACACACACCTTGCTGGGATATAAGAGAAAGTTAGTGTGTTATTTGTAATCTCTCCAATGTACAAGCAGCAGAATTTTAGCAGATACCAGCAGCTGGTAAGGGTTAATATAGAACATAAGAGGGGGTCTAGTGATATACAGGAAGATGAGCTTTTGCTAAAGGACCTTGAACAAACAGCCAGGGATTAGCAGGTTTAGAGAATTAGTTGTGTATTTCCCCAAGTCTACAAGTGAGTTTACACTGTTTAGGTCAAATACCTTGTTTGAAATGTTAACCCTTTGGTCATGGGGCCAGTTTAACCCCCTCTCCCTATCCCCCAAATTATTACAGCTTGAAAACACAAGATATTTAAAAGCCAAATTACTTTCAGTTCCACCTTTTCAAACCTTTAAGTTCCCCTTTCTGAGTCTCTCTAATACACACACTTTCCTTTAGATTCTTTTGACCCTTTTAGAGCCCCCCTGCCTAAAGATTTGTATTTAAAGGTCAGTGATTTAAAATTCATCTCCATTGACCCCCCACCACATGGAACAATCCACCAAAAAAGGGGAGGGGGGGTAAAAAAAAGTTAAAACCTCTTACTTCTAAATCTGCTTTCTAAATGTTCCCCTGTATGGTAAATGGAGAACACACACACTTTCAGGTCATGAAAAGATTCAAACCCCCCCAACTTGAAAAGTTTTAACTTTTGTTACATTTAAAGGTTAAAAAAAAGCCTTTTAATTCAATTGACACAACATGCAAATCCTTCCAAAGAAATGACAAGGGCACTTAATGGGTTAATTTCTTAACATTCCTAAGAGCATTAAAACTTTGTGTTCTGGAGAAAGAAAAATTAAATAAAGGAAAATAACTTGAAGATGAATATTTCCAGGTTTTACAGACACAAGTCACAAAGGACTGGCAAGGAAAGGGTTAAGTGACAGAGTGCTGGTACAGCCTTTTATACATTATACACTCAGATTATATAATGTATTAAAAACTATTTTGAATAATGAAAAAAAAATTCTAAGTAAAAAGTGGGAATATATTTAAAATAAACAAGGTATATAGGTATATATATATATATATATATATATATATATATTTATATATATATTATATATAATATACACACACACACCACATATATTATATATATATATATATATAATATATACATACACATAATATTCTTCTTTCTTCTTATATATATATAATAATAGCATATATATTATTATATAATTATATATATATTGTGTGTGTGTAATAATATAATATATATTTAATATGTTCCCTAAAATTAGGGTTCTGTGCACAGTTTGGACAAACAGATGTGTATTTTTAATGCTGAAAGCCTTTTCTGTACAGTTTTAATGCTGTTGGAACTGTTGATTAAAGGAAATATGGAAGTGACATTTTTGGACATTTTCTAGGTCAGTTTAATCAAAAGCTGAAAAGTAATTTCTGGTTTCCATTGACTATTCATTTTGATATATTTGATAAATTAACACAAATTGTATGGGATAGGGGGGATACTTGTAATTTATAGCAGATTATAAAGTGATTTATTTCAAAAATACCTTTTTTTTAAGTTTTGTAATTGAATTTAACACCTTACCGCCTTGCTTGGCTTAAATTTTGTCTGCAAGGGTGACCTTTAATTTAGTTTCCATTATAGAATTGGCAACAGTAATAATGTTGCTGTTTTTGTTGCCTTTTTAACCAATAAAAATGTATTCTGCAAGAATAATCCTATCAGTATCAGAGACAGAATGGAGTGCCAGTTAGAATGTAAATATATTTCCTTCCAGGAATAAAAGAGTTAATTAAGCACATTCATTGGGTCCACTCTTCTGATCCCAAGGATTCATTTAGCTCATGATCTCTAATTGCACTAATGTTAGGGCAATGCAAGGTACAATTATTTACTTTCCTAACACAGTGAGCTTTTTCTTTAATGATGTGGCCTGTTTGTCTATTACCCATACAACCCTCTTCTTTAACTGTGATTTATTTGCTTTCCAATAATGTATTATCTCGTGTCACCCCTTCATCTTAATTCCAGTGAATTTTTGCAGCATCTAATTGCACTGACAATCAAAAGAGCCAAGATGTTAATCAAAATGAATTGAATATAAACAATCAGATCATTGAATCTTTGCTGTAACTAATCAGTTTTGACTTGTAAAACCAATGCAAATAACTAATCTGTTATTACAGAGGGGTCTCATTAAATACTGCCAGTACCAAGTCCCCAGGCAAAGGAGACTTGTCACCTCCCCACACACATGGGCAATGGTGGCAACTGGCAAAGAATCACTCACTCTGTCAATTCTAACAGTTTAATAACAGCTGAAATTCCAGTCCCAACCACCCACCACCCCAATAATAGGGAAGGTAGGATTATACTAGTATTATCCATGAACAAATCATCTGGGCAGGTTTGAATTTGTGGCTAAGCACTGGCTGGTGTTCACTAATAGGCATTCTATTTGGGTTTTTTAAAAAAACCTGCAAATATTCTTTCTGCTTGAGTAAGGTTGCCAGATCAGTGAGAAATCAGAGGGATCCCTATTAACAGCACATGCAGCAAGGCAGAGTCAGAATACATGCAGACTGAAGTCCTTGCTGCACATGTACTTAGGTTGCTGCTTTTTTTGTAATACAAAGATTATGTCTGTAGATATGACAGGTGTGTGTTTCCATAGAACATGCCTTGTCCCTAGCATACAAGTATATACATCAATACAAGCAACATAATGATTTATCACCACTAGAGGTAGTACTGTTCTATTGCAGTCCAGACAAAACACAGAATATCTATCTGTCTATCTGTCTGTCTACAAGGGATTGATATTTTGAGTGATTCTGCAAATTAGATTGAATCAATCAAAATATCGATAACGTGTATGCCGTTTTTTCGACCACTCAATAATTTCGAGCGGTTTATCAGAAAAACGAATATCGTGCCAGACGGAAAATTTTCTGCCGGCCCCATATTCAAGTCCTCATATCCCCCAGATTTCAACTTGGGGTTGTTCTGAAACCCGATCAGACATATATCTGCTCTGTCTATCTATCCATCTATCCATCTATCTATCTATCTATCTATCTATCTATCTATCTATCTATCTATCTATCTTCTATCTGTCTATCTATCTTCTATCTATCTATCTATCTTCTATCTGTCTGTTTGTCTGTCTGTCTGTCTATTTATCTTTCTATTTATCTATTTGTCTGTCTGTCTGTCCGTCTATCTATCTATCTATCTATCTATCTATCTATCTATCTATCTATCTATCTTCTATTTATCTATCTGCCTGTCTGTCTTTCTCTCTTTCTAGCTATATATTCACACATAGATGGGCCGATGCTCTATCGGCCATTTTTGGGCTGAATTAGTTTAAAACCTATGCTACCAGAGGAACAATCAGGTAGAATAGGTTTTACACTAATTTCTCACTGTCCAAGCCTTTTCCAAAAATGTATGTAAATAGCGCGGCTTTTGTAGGAAAGGCTATGTTAAATTTTGTGCTAATCTTAACACCTTTACTACTGTGGCATATTGTGGCATGCAGAAACCAAAAATGTACCTGTATATCTATCATTAATCTACCTTTCTATCATATATCTACTATCTATCTATCTGTCTGTCTGTCTGTCTGTCTGTCTGTCTGTCTGTCTGTCTATCTATCTATCTATCTATCTATCTATCTATCTATCTATTTATCTGTCTGTCTATCTATCTATATCTAGCAGCTAATGTAATATTTTGTTTGTTCTGTTATAAATAAAACAGTTTAATAAATCACACAATCCAATTATAACACAACACACATTATAATGTTTGCTGCAGCAAAGCTTCCCCATAGATGGAGCCTGATGTCATTGGATGTACCAGTTTTATTCTTATGATTCCTATGACAGATATAGCCTCCTTCCAGAAAACCACTGTGGATGAAGCATGGATGGGGCCACATCATAATTTTGAAGGGGGCCCAGTGATTACTAGTTATGCCACTATTTTCTGGATTCCCCTTCCAGTCTTTGTCTCTACTGGAAACCCACTTAAGCCCAATGGATGGTAATGGAATAACTTGATTTTTCTGTGTGTGTGTGTCCGCATCCATCTGGGACGGATCTACACACTGGGAGTCTCTAAGGACAGTTTTAGAGAGAGAATTCATGGTCTCTGGATGCAGCTGGTAAATCATATAGAATAAGCACCAGCCCAGTGTAATGCTTGTGTTAGCAGTTAAGCTGAGGCCACACTGCAACGCACAGGAATCGCGCACAAAACCTCAAGCGTTATCACACGCGATAGTGTTCTTTGCATTTGCATTTTGCATTATGGAAACGCATGTGTTATCGCACCAAAAATGGTGAACGCATGCTTTACCAAAACGCGAACGGACGTGCAATCCCATGAAATCCCGGGAATTTTCGTGTTCCTGTGGTTTCCATTTTAACAAACATTGCGGGCGCAATCGTGAGCACAAAACGCATGCGGAAACACACGAAAAATGTGCTACTGTGGCCTCATCCTTAGAAAGGGTTTTTTTCTGGTATATATATCGATCATATATTCTTTTTATTTAACATTGTAGAAAATTGCATGTCCACCCCCAAAACTAAAATTTAACCCACTACTGGCCCCATTTAAAAAAATCCTTACCTTACATCTCTGCTCCTTATGGTTCTCCTGCTGTGCTTGTCCACAGTCCAGGAAAGTGAAGAGCAGGAGCTGTCTTCCTGTTCCTAGATTTTCACCTCCAATCTAGCCTCCGGGAGGTACTGTGATATGCAAAGAGACCCCCCCCTCCCTCTCACCCTCTGGATCCCTACCTGGCTGTCCTTCCACCTTGCTTGACATGACTTAACAACAACCTTTCTGTTGCGTAGGGCTAGCCTTCCCATCCCCAACCGCTATGTCAGATTACTAAAAAAAGGTTCTGAAATCTACTTACAGTCCTATGCTCCTGCGGTGCTCTGCATTGCCGGCAGCCGCGTCTGTGATTGGCTGCCTCTCAGATGCCTCTCTCGATTGCTCAAATCTCTCAGACAATCAGTGAGTGGGTGCCGGTCAGGCCCCTTCTGCTGCTTCCATGATTGAAAAATGAAATCCAAATTGGTAGTGTTGAACCCAGTGAGTTCTAGGCATGGGGGCATTTCATGCATGATCCTAATTTTTTACAAAATTACAGTTACGTGCCCAAAACAGCAGCAGGAGGGAGAGGGAAGTGGAACCTCAAGGATTACACCAGGAAAAGCCTCCTACTCTTTAGTTTCCTGTACTTTATTTTGACCACGCAGGACAACCATATGCAGTAGAAGAGAAAAGAAGGGTTTATTAAACACTACACAGAGTAGTAGTGCCACTTACATGCAGTTATTACTATATATTAATATAAGAGGGAAACTCATTTTTACAGTAAAGTTGCCCTTTAAGACCATAAAAACGTATGACACAATATGATAGGTGCAGCTGTAGCTTTTGGGTTTTTTTCATGATCTGATATACTGTAGGATCTTCCATTTTTTAAACCTCTTTTCATGGGTCTTCCATCATACACATCATTCTAGTCTTCCACTGCCATCTTCTAATGTTGTTTAGAATAAATAATAATAATATGACAATAATAATGCCTGTCATAGTGTGGCCACAGTCTAAAGTATTTATATATATATATATATATAAATACTGCCTATATAAGTAATGTGAAAAAGATTTTGTACATTTAAAACACATTCTAAATTTCTGAACACTATCAGGGTTATTCAATAAAAGGTTTTATTAAAAATGGTGCTAATTTTGTCCCAGCCAATCAGATGTTAGCTTTCAAATATTACATAAGATCTGATTGGTTGGGGCAAAATTAGCACCATTTTTAACGATAAGAACTTTTATTGAATCTCCCTGATATGAGATTTTTGCTTTGTATAATAGATGCAAATCCCCAACCCCCACCCCCGTGTGTGCACACACACCCCACACCCCTACAGTGTTGACCTGGCCCACAGGGCTACAGGAGAATCCTCCGGTGGGCCCACAGCCCACTCAACTCAAGAAAAAAAGAGAAATCTGCTTGAATTTAAATACAGAGCCAAAGGGGCAGTAAGAAATACATTTTAATAAACAACAGGAGACAGTAGGAGTAAGATAGATATGTAAATGAGATTGGCCTCTAAACTCAGCCTGGTGGGCCCATGGTTTCAGAGTTCCTGGTGGGCATGTGCACTTCCGATCCACCCAGGATAGATGCAGCACGCAAGATGATTGTCCTGCAGTATATAGGATATGCAACTTCAGTTTTGGAAATATCCAATGTTTTTCTTATTCTTTTATATTACTTGTGATACTGTTCATTAAAGGGGAACTGTGGTCTCCAAATAAGTTAAGTTTAAATGAAAGGCCAGTTTCCTACCTTTAAAATGAGCCATCAAAACCTCTCTACCTGCTCTACAGCCCAAGATATAAAGAAATGACTGACCAGAAAGTTAATGGGTGAGAGGCTGACATGTGACATTACTAAGGCTTCTCCTGCACAGTGCCACCGGCGAGCACAGCCTCAGACTCCCTCAGTGTGTGAGGGAGACAGGAAGTCCTGACAGAGAAGGTAAGGGAATCTACAGCTCTTCTTTTTCACTGTGTGAAAATAGCCTTTTCAGGCAGAGTTCTCACTCTGCCTGAAAAGGTTGATTCCACAGAGTTCTCTGTGGGGGGGGTCCTGAGTAGCCCACGGCACCCGCGAGTGGGCAGGGCTTAGACACCCATGAGTGGGCGGGGCCACATGGGGCTGTAAGATAATGAGCCATAGAGGGCCTGCAACTGGAGGGACCATGGGGTCCATGAGTGGGAGGGACCAGGGGGGCTGCAAAGGGAAGGAGACACAGGACAGATTGACTGACAGTTTCAGAGCAGGAAGCAGGAAGTGCAAGGGACCTGGTGATGCTGCTGCCATTTCACACACAAAAATGTAAATATCTTCAAAACTATGCAAAATAAACAATGGAAATTAATTGCAAAAATTCTCAGGGGAGCAATTCCTATCAATTTACCTAAAATCATTTTTGGACCACAGTTCCCCTTTAAAGCAAGCCTGGCTCCTTTAATACCAGTAAAATGCATTTGAAACCAACCTTTCAGGCAGTTATCCTGTTTATCTAAACAGTGAGCCTGTTCCCTTCCCCAAGTTCTTAATTAATT
This sequence comes from Hymenochirus boettgeri, assembly GCA_019447015.1. Taxonomy (NCBI): domain Eukaryota; kingdom Metazoa; phylum Chordata; class Amphibia; order Anura; family Pipidae; genus Hymenochirus; species Hymenochirus boettgeri. The sequence goes on from CM033476.1 coordinate 148,091,722, forward strand.
CAAGTATCTGCACCCCCACCACAACAATTTGTCTCATTCAAGTCTCTAAAGCAGTTTCCTTTTCCTTCCTAAGATTTCACACGCTGAGTAATCTACTGTGACACTGCTAAGAGAGGGTAATATAGAGAGATGAAATTGGAATTCTCAGTTAATGTGAGCTGGCTCTTTATTTTCCTTGGAAGAGCAAATAAGTAGAGAGGATTGGATATGTTTCCTTTGGTGTTAAAAATAAAAATAACAACATAAAACAAACTGGTCTGGAATATTTCAAAGGGCACGTTAAAAAGTTTTGAAAATTCCTTATTTAACCTACAGTGGTAGAATCCTGCGGGGACTGCCGGCTAATTCAAGGTGTGATGGTATCTTTTTAACAGATTTGCCTGTTTTGCTTTTCTTAAAGGGCTCGTGCACCCTTAAAACAAAAAAAAAACTGGTACAGTTTTTTGCCGGCAACCCCATTTTACCAGCTTAAAACATGCATGCATTTGTAATGAGATACTTGTTGACTTCATTCTGGCAGAGTAAGCTGGCTCTTCCCTCCTTGCAGTCCATCAAGCTAATGACTGATGACATTACAGGAAATGACTGACTCCAGTTCCCCCTGCAGTCTCCTCTGCACATGCTCAAGCATGGGAGGAGGCAGATACCTTTGTCAGAACAGAAGATCATTAAATATCTGGTTACAAATGCATGTAATTAATTGATAAAAATAGTAGTTGGGGGTTCAGGCTGATAACTGACAAGTTATTACAGGAATAGTTTACCCTTAAAATAATAGTTCATTCGAAAAGTGAACTTTTCCTTTAATGTATTGATTGAAGCCCTAGAGGTTAAGGAGCTATGCCTTACCTCCTGTTCTTCAATCAATTCAGCAGGAGCCAGGGATGAAGGTAAGTATATATAACTTTCACGTGACCCACCACTGCAGAGCTGAAAATGTCGCTGGGTACTCATCTTCCAATTCTTCATCCTGACCAGATGGGACTGGACGGACTGTTGGTGACAGCAAAAGTAGAGGACGAACGGTTGGACATTGGTCACATCCGGCCAAAGAAACCATCCAATATTTCATCCCAACTAACCAATTCACTGAAATGTCGGTCGGTCGGGGTGAATTGAATGGTGTGAACCCAGCTTGTCGGCTGTGTCAGACATTTTTCAGACAGCAGTGCATCGCAGGTCATTCCCACGACTCCCATGTCTGTAACTAGTTTAACAACATTTAAAAACAAATCCAGTGTAAAAAAAATTAAGATTGATTATTCCTACTTTCCAATATCATTTATTGATATACACATACTGTACAGTTTTTCCATTATTAAAGATAGGGCTGAAACAAGGAAAAAGCATGATAGAAGCATTTTGCTTTATGCTTGCACTCCTCACAGAAATTATATTAGGAGGTAGGAATTATTAATCCTACCTCCCTTCCTTAGGTACTTAAACAAATAAAAAAAATGTATATGCAATTAAGTTCTTCTTTAAAATGATTTAATAATTCCTATTTAATTGCTATAAATTGGAAACAATAACCTAATATCCTTAAATAAAAATACCCAGTGCCATGACCTTAGAGTTAAGTGTAAGGAGATCCCATTATATACAAAAAAATGCAAGATATTTGAATAATATCGCCTAATCTCAAGTTAGTGACAATCAGCTATGAAATATTTAATTGTTACATAAACAAGTCTTCCAGACAGTTGTTATTAAGCTTCAACATCTGCCCTTATTTGTATCTGAAACGAATCCTCGTAAGTATTCCGGGTTACCAGAGTCGCCTTCAGACAAGGAACCCAGAGATATGAACACACGTTTGTCTTCATTTGAAATGACAAGGTTTATTCTAAGCATGTTAAGATTAAGCTTTTGTGTAAATTTACCAAAGGCCTTTGAAGCCTGCCAGGGAAATGCAGTTATTAATTAGCAGCATTGTAGCTGGGTACTTAAAATTTAAATTGTACAATATATTAGCTGGCCCGGTTTCCATGATGTTTTATGGAGCATTATGAAACAATGGATGGAATATTTATGTGTTATCAATGCTGAATGTTCCCCGGGGCTTTCAGCAACAAGGTTGACTGTTCAGTTTGTTTTTATTGTAGCAGTGCAAAGAGTATAAAGTATGTGATTGCGAGCATGTGCCAGTAAGCCTGCCACAAAGCCTGCTTCTTCTTATCTTCTGTCATAACTCAGACTATTTGATCCTGGGTAGCCTTTTAAAATTCTGGAAAGCTTAATTCCTCGGAAGTGACAGAATACATCTTCTTGCAAAATTCAAAGACCGCTGGTCCACGAGAAGCCTAGAAATTGTTAAACGGTCCAAATATATATTTATTCTCATTTTAATCAAATCTGTTATATTTCTTTATTTAGAGAAAGAAAAAGTTATAAGGAAGTTATTAGTCAACATGGGGTTTGACAGTTATCTGCCTGCAACCCTAACTGCTATTTTAACCAGATTATTACATGCATTTGTAACCAGATATTTAATGTTCTCTTCTGTTTTGTCAAAGGTGTCTGCCTCTTCCTTCTGCTCAATGAGCTATTGTAAGCTTGAGCATGTGCAGTGGAGACATCAGGTGAAACAGCAGTCAATCATTGGTTGTGATGTCAGTAGTCACATCCTTGACTGCATGGAGGGAGGAGCCAGCTTACTGTGTCAGCATATAGAAAATAATTATCCTTAAATATCTGGTTAATAATATATCTAATAATGTGCTGAATATACAGGGGTGCCTCTAGAGTTTTTGCCACCTGAGCCAAACGTCGATTACCGCCTAAACGCAGCATGCATAGCGCGCCGCCGGCAAAATGGGATGGGAGTGGCTTTTTGGGTGGGGCATGGCTTTGTGGGTGGGAGCGCGGCTAGCCATTTTGTCATTTTGAACTTTTGGCATTATTTATTTGCACAGTTTCTTTAAAGGGCATGTCCACCCCCAAAACTATAATCCCCCCAACTACTGGCCCCACCATGTAGTGTAGTTTAATCCTTACCTCACATCCCAGCTCCATAGGGTTCTCCGGTAGTGCCCCCCCAAAGTCCCAAAAACTGCCCACCAGGAGGCTAGCAGGTCCATATAGGACACTGCCTGTTCCTGGCCTCAGGTAGATTTTTGCCATGCGTACTGCAGCTCTTCTCCCCCCTCCCTCTCCCTCCCTCTCCCTCCCTCTCTCGATTCCCTCCCCCTAGCATAAAATGATTTATATAGTATATTCCCCAAGGGCTCCCAGCCCCAACCGCAATATTTTTACCTTTAGAAAGCTCCCCAAACTTTACTTACCTCTCCTCTTTCCTCCGGCGAAGTGAGCTGCCGGCAGCCGCGTCCGTGATTGGCTGCCGCTCAGCCAATCACAGACGCGGCTGCCGGTCCCGCCCCTCTGCTTGCATTTTCTAGCAAGCAGAGGGCCGGGAGCGCGGCGGAGGAAAGAGGGGAGGTAAGTAGAGTTTGGGGGGCTTTTTAAAAAAATAAATTATGCGGTTGGGGCTGGGAGCCCATGGGGATTACAATATAAAAAAAAAAAAATTCGGGTGGACATGCTCTTTAAATAGACATTTATCCTTACCATAATAACAGAAGAATAAAGAATTTTGCCCAAAAGAGCCTGGTGGACTCAGGGGCCAGACAATTCTCATACAATGAGAACAGATGGTAAAGGTCCCATACAGTGAGGACAGGCAGTAAAGGTCACATACAGTGAAAACAGATGGTAAAGGTCCCATACAGTTAGGACAGATGATAAAGGTCCCATACAGTGAGAACAGATGGTAAAGGTCCCATACAGTGAGAACAGATACTAAAGGTCCCATACAGTAAAGACAGACGGTAAAGGTCCCATACAGTGAGAACAGACAGTAAAGGATCCATACAGTGAGAACAGACAGTAAAGGTCCCATACAGTGAAAACATACGGTAAAGGTCCTATACAGTGAGAACAGACAGTAAAGGTCCCACACAGTGAGAACAGACAGTAAAGGTCCCATACAGTGAGAACAGACAGTAAAGGTCCCATACAGTGAAAACATACAGTAAAGGTCCCATACGGTGAGAACAGACAGTAAAGGTCCCACACAGTGAGAACAGACAGTAAAGGTGCCATACAGTGAGAACAGATGGTAAAGGTCCCATACAGTGAGAACAGACAGTAAAGGTGCCATACAGTGAGAACAGACAGTAAAGGTCCCACACAGTGAGAACAGACAGTAAAGGTCCCATACAGTGAGAACAGACAGTAACGGTCCCACACAGTGAGAACAGACAGTAAAGGTCCCATACAGTGAGAACAGACAGTAACTGACCGAACAATGTTACTGTGTATCCAGCAGTGACTTACATAAACTGCTAAGACACTGAGAGGGTGCAGGGCACCATTTAAAGTTTTTTCTGGTTTACAGACAGGGATCTTTATCAGCCATAAAGCAAAAATGTTACTGATCGACTTCCCTGTAGCCTCTTCATGTGTACATACAGTATGTTCATATTGGCTGAGTTAACCTTCTTCTGATAGTTTGTAGTTACAGAATGAGTACAGAGTGATGATAGGATATACTTAACTCACACGCTCAGTGTGAATATAATGGTCTTTATTTAATAAGAGGTGCACAATTTGTCTGTATTCTTAAAGGCCAATTATACTCACCTAGACCCTGATCCTGCCATCCATGCAATCTGTAGTACCCAGGGTAAGGACCTAATTAACCCGCACTGTCCTCACCCTTGGGTAAACTTTTTAAATTTAGATTTACCCACCTAAAGTTTCCTTCGGTGCTCTGCTCCCACTTCTGTATTCACAATTCGGTTTAGGCCTTCACCCTGGGTACTTTCCAATGAGGGAGCGTGGTTTTGGTGAGTCACAACTAATGAGATGTTATTAAATGTTTTCTAACTGCAGAAGACCAGTAAAAAGTATCATCTGATTGGTTGAAAAGTCAGAATACAGGGTGATTCTCGATCTGTCAGTTGCTTCAGGCAGGATATTTCCATCCGACCAAGTGTAGCGGTTGGTCAGCTGGAAATATTGCATGGTGTGGGGTGGCTGGCCATGAACGTGCTCCGTATGGAACGAACAGGTGATTGGGACTGTTGGTAAATGATAAGGGACCATACAATCGGCCATGCAAACTGTTGGCCCTGGCCACTATTGCCGCAATATACAGCCGTTTGTCCCGGCCGAGGGATTGCTAATTTCGAACGCTTGAGGGACAAAAAGCCCCCCTGTGTGTACCCATGCCTAATATTTTCTCTGTTACCTTTGAAAGATGTGGCTACAGAGTCACAAGGGTTCTCCCTATATAAGGAAAATCTCTCATGACGACCTAACGAGTTCTATACTTCATAAATAATAACAAATCAAACCCACGCTGCCTGTTCTCCATCTTTAACTCCCTTCTTCGTTCCTCACCCACTAACTCTTCTCTATCTCCACACTCCCCCAAGACTTTGCTGACTACTTCATAAAATAGTCCATCCGTACGCAGATTCCTAACCCTCACCATAGCTCTCAGATTCTTTTACCCACACCCCATTCTACTCCTTTTGAAACTTTTAGTCCTGTGACCCAGTCAAAGGTCTCGTCTCTGCTTCGGTCATGTCCGCTCACTACGTCTCCTTGATCCCATGCCCTCTTTCCTACTGAAGCACTGTAATCAACTAACCCACATATTCAACGCCTCCTTGTCATCTGGTATTTTTCCTTCCTCCTTTAAACACACCCACGTGAAACCCAAAATCAAAAAAGCCTCCCTTGACCCTAATTGTCTTGCTAACTACCGCCCAGTCTCTCTTCTAGTCTCACTTTTAGCCTCCAAGCTACTGGAACGTCTTGTCTTTTCCCATATGGCTAATTTTCTTAATTTTCCTAACTTACTGAACTTGCAATCAGGGTTTCGTCCTGGGCACTCCACAGAGACAGCCCTGTGCAAAGTTGTGAATGATCTTCAGGCTGCCAAAGCCAAGGGCCACTTTTCTATTCCCATCCTTCTTGACCGCTCCTCTACTTTCGATACAGTTGATCATTCCCTCCTAGTGCAAATTATTCACTCCTTGGGCATCCGGAATGAAGCGGCATCCTGGCTACAATCCTACCCTCACGCTTAGTCCTGACACCCAAACATGCATCTCTGACTGTCTCTGTGCTGTCTCCTCATGGATGGCGCACTGATGCCTCAAACTAAACCTGATTAAAACCGAACTAATCATTTTCCCACCTAAACCTGGTACTATCCAACCTTTTTCCATTTCTGTAGACAACACCCCCATTTACCCTTTTCAGTCAGCATGTTGCTTAGTGGTTATAATTGACTCCTCTTTCTCCTTTTCCAATCACAATAACCATGTTGCTAAAACCTGTCTCTTTTTTCTTCGTAACATTGCGAAGATCCATAGATTCCTTTCTCTTCCAACTACTGCTCTGCTTATCCATGCTCTCATCCTATTACGTCTGGATTATTGTAACCTTCTGCTTTCTGGTCTACCTGCTTCCCATCTTTCTCCTCTTCAGTCCATACTCTGCTGCACGCATTGTCTCGCTCTCTAACAATCGGGATATTAAATCTCCTCTCTGCCGCACATCTACCTGGCTCCACATTAAACAACGCATTATCTACAAAATCCCTTCACTCTGCTGCTCCTTCTTTTATATATATATATATATATATATATATATATAAATCTCCATCCTCCATACGATAGCCACTCACGGGACTCTTGTACAAATATGCAAAGATTTATTCTTCGAAACAAAGTGTTTGACGCGTTTCCGCTCTCACAGGAGCCGTCTTCAGAAAACACAAACAGTGACAAACCCCTCCCCCTATTTAAAACCTCCCCCATCACAACCACCTAAAGTGCATGTGCCCACAGTTAAAATATGTATACACAATAAAACCAAAAACAAAGTGGACAATCAAATTATAGGCGTGTACAAACTTTGTACACGCCTATAATGGGCGCAAAGATTTATTCGAAGAATAAATCTTTGCATATTTGTACAAGAGTCCCATGAGTGGGCTCTAGAAAAGGGCCGAAATGTTGCTGTTATGCTATTTGCACAATAAATAATCTTTGAAAAATTACCCTGAGTGCACTAAGCTTCACATGGACTGTATCACTTATCTTTAGTAGCACCAGGGTGTCTAATCCCTTTATACCTGTTTGATTGTGTGCCTACCATTTGGTCTGGACTATATATATATATATATATATACATATATATATTCTATAGACTCCCCACTCACACTGCCTCCTCTTGCCTTAAACCTTTATTATCTTTTGGCTCCCGTCCTCTGGAATTCTATTCCCCTCTCTCTATGTCAAGAAACCTCAATAAACAAGTTTAAATCAACCTCTCATCCTATCTCTCTGAGCACAGCACAGCACAGGACTGTTGATACTGCACCAGTTATTACTTTAGCATCTGTATGTTACCTGTCTAAGACCTAAGTAGATTGTAAGCTCTAAGGGGCAGGGACATCTTTCCTCATGTTACATGTTTCAAGCACTTGTATATTTAGTGATGCTCATACTTATTTATATATTTATGTATGTATTTACTGTCCTCCTTGTATGACTTTTTATATTCTATATTGTACAGCGCTGTGTCCCCTAGTAGCGCTATATAAATAAACATATACATACATACATACATACATACAAGGGGCTGACGGCGACCACGGGAAATTTTCCGTTAGGAAACACTTAGACGTACACACATTACCAACAGTATTGTTCCTGTATCGCTAATACTTTAGTCCTATCCTCTGTATGAAAGAGCTGATCATCTGATAAATCTCTACAAATATAATTAGCAGGGCAGTGATAATAATTATTGTAAAATGCAACACAAATAATCTAATGAAACACGCAGCATATAAAATACTAAATAATATTCTCTATATTTTCTGTTCAATATCATCTCTCAGGGGGATAGTAATCCATATTGTACGGATATGTTAATTATCCTTGGCCTACTGAATAAAAGCAGCCATGGTCCTAGATATTCATAGCAAAGCAGGAGGTTTGAGAGAGGCAAAGACCATAGTTTCCCATTACTAGCAGGGGGGCAGGTCACAAGGAGGCTAAAAAGCCCCGAACATTGGCCACCTGTTCAATTCCTCTCTGTGACATACACAACATGAGCAGAGGAAAATGTCACAGAGGGAAAACTATTCAGCAAATCTTCACCTAACCAATTCATTTACTTAACCCTTTCACCCTTAAGCATTGCATAATGGCAGGGACAGATGAGGATTAGCAAAGCCCGTATTTCAAAGGAAACCCACTGCATCAAACCAACTGCTCTCTGGATATTAAAAATATAGCTCTGCACCTTTCAGGGTTAGAAAGGTTTATAATACAGATAATGTTTCACTGCGGTGACTGATAGATATTCCATTTTACCTTTTAAGGTTTATTTTTATGTTAAAAACATGCAAACATGCACGTTTTAACATAGCCACAAGCCATGTAACGTTATGATTTTTGTACATTCCTGTAATTTTAGTACGTTTAAAGGGCATGTCCACCTTTAAAAAAAAAAAAATGTCACTTGCTAGTTACCTGCCCCCAGTTCCAACCGATATATTCAGTGCATTATTAGATGCATTACTAAACTGATATTAAAGCATAATTATTTCCCCCATTGTTGCAGAGGGTGTCGGCTCCTCCCTTCATGTATTTAAACATGTGACTGCTTACATCATAACCAATGATTGACTGCTCTTTCCCCAGCTACCTCCTCTGCATGTGATCTGGTTAGAAATGCATGTAAAAAAAAAAATACCAGTTGGGGTTAATACATGGCAAGTGACCATTTTTTTAAAGGGTGGACATGCCCTTTACGTTAATTTATGTCACTTAGATGCAAGCTATATAAGTATTTCGACTAATATTATTATATACAGGGTTATATATAGCATGTAGGTTACTATAGGCATCACTTTTGCCAACCACATCTTTTTGCCACAATTACTGTCCCCCAGTGAACCTTCTGCAGCTTTTCTTGCAATAAACTTTAACTTTTAAGCATTGTGGGATCTGACCCTGGGCACAAGCCTAAAGTACTTAAAGGAGAACTATAGTGTGTATAAAGTTTGTTTAAAAAAACAGTTAAAATGAAAAGTTCTTGACACAGGGATATAGGATTGATAATTCTTACCTCCCACCAGCAAAATTGATTCTGCCAGTTTTCCCCCTGGCTTCAGTACTATCCTTAATACAGGACTAGTCCAGGACTAACCTGGCAAATGAAAACTGTACGTACTGTACAGTAGCTCATCAATGAAACAATATTGCAAGGTAGGAATTATCAATCATATCTCCCTGCTTTAGGTACTTTCCATTTTTATAAAATAAATTATAGTAATCCTTTAACATGACACATCCAACGTTGCATTTTGTTTTTTAATGGCACAGAATATAGACATGACTGGTATGCTAAATATATTTCAGTTGTAATGAAAAATTTAAAACTATTGCCCATTCTGCTTTACCATTAACCATTCTGCTTTACCATTACCCATTCTATTTTATCATTAACCATACTGCTTTACCATTACCCATTCTATTTTACCATTACCCATTCTATTTTACCATTACCCATTCTGCTTTACCATTACCAATTCCCCTTTACCATTATCCATTCCGCTTTACCATTACCCATTCCTCTTTACCATTACCCATTCCTCTTTACCATTACCCATTCCTCTTTACCATTACCCATTCCTCTTTACCATTACCCATTCTGCTTTATCATTGCCCGTTCTGCTTTTCCATTGCCTATTCCGCTTTACCATTGCTTTCCGCTTTATCATTACTCATTTTGTTTTACCATTACTCATTCAGCTTTAGCATTACCTTTTCTGCTTTACTTTTACTTATTCGGTCTTACCATTGCCCATTCTGCTTTACCATCAATCATTTTTCTTTACCATTACTCATTCTGCTTTACCATTGCCCATTCTGCTTTACCATTGCCCATACTGCTTTACCATTACATCTTCTGCTTTACCATTACTCGTTCTGCTTTACCATTACCCATTTTGCTTTACCATTGCACTTTCTGCTTTACCATTGCATATTCTGCTTTACCATTGCACATTCTGCTTTAAAATTACCCATTTTGCTTTACCATTACTCACTGTGCTCTACCATTGCCCAATCTGCTTCACCATTAGCCATTCTGCTTCACCATTACCAATTCTGCTTTACCATAAGCCATTCTGCTTAATCATTACCCATTCTACTGTACCATTACTTATTCTGCTTTACTATTACCCTATTGTTCTTTACCATTACCTGTTCTTATGTACCATTACCCATTCTTCTTTTTTACCATTACCCATTCTGCTTTACCGTTATCCATTCTGCTCTACCATTACCCATGTACCATTACTCTTATCCATTCTGCTTTACCATTACACATTCTGCTTTACTGTTATCCATTCTGCTTAACCATTACCCATTCTGCTTTACGATTAGCCATTCTGCTTTACCATTACCCATTCTGCTATCCCCTTTTTTCATCTTTCTCATTCTGCTTCTCCCTTTTCCACTCTGCTTTACTCATTTCCTTTCTGCTTTTCACTTTAAGCAATGCCCCTAGTGGTATGCACAAGCACTACCGCTGTATTTCTAAAGTACTTTATTATTAGATGACTGGAGCACAAGCACTAGAATGTATTTCTAGGTGTTTGCCACTGACAGCATATCAAGAAGAGGGATGCAAAATAGGGTCAAACAGGCAAAGTTACCTGATCTTCTATTGGCAAAGATAAATGGCAAACTATATACTGTATTATACAGCCATAAAATCTGACCTAACCTTAATTTATTATTAGACAAGTAACAAACTATAACTCAAGCCTCACCTCCCGTTTACTATGGTGCTCTGTGGATTTTTGAGTCTATTACATTTTCCATGATTTTATGGTTAGTTTAACTAACCATAACCTAACCAACTTCCACAGACCATGGGAATGAGTTGTTAGTGCATTGCCCCCTAATAGAAATTGATCCCATGACCATTGGTGCCTCTACAGTATTTTGAACTGTCAGAGTGTGTTACTATAGGAGCAGCACTGAAAATTTTATTAATTCTTTTTTTTAGAAATATTATTGTAATTAAAGCCTAAAATCCACACTGAAGCATTTTTGGTTCTCATCACACGTTAGTGAGTATTAACTAATTATTTCACTATTAACAAACAGTCTGGTCAGTGTGCAAGTCTGGTATATACACCGGTCTCCCACCAAAAGCATAGCCTGCTAGCTGCACCGGGTAGCATTGCATAACATTACATTTTGGATGTTCCAGTGCAAACTGCTTGTTTTATTTTTCCTTTTTTAGTTTAGTTTACCATTTTGAAGGACAATGGTTCTAGCTCTACCCCCTGAAATATAACTATAAACATACTTAAATCTATTCAACAGTTAATATCTTACTCACTAATGTTATTATTTATTTCTTTTTCTTGAGTGGAAATTTGCATATCTAAAGGTAGTCATACCAAGGTTTTTCCGATCGACCGAAACTATCGAAAATCCAGTTGGAAGAAAATGCCGCCATGCGCCAGTGATCTCCCATAGATTTCAGCTTGAAAACGATGAAAGATCTTGTTCTGGTAGATTGTCCTTCTTGCCGATCACGTTTTGTTCGATAGACCGATCCATATTGCTGATTGGTCTATCAATAACACAAAAAATTTCCTTGATAATCCAATCAATTCAATAGAATTCTTCCAGTTGAACGAAATTTTGATTCTATGTATGGGGGTCTTTACTGTTGCATATACACTATAAATCAAATTTAAAAATTTCTAAAAAAAGCACTTTTGACACTATCACAATAGTGGGGTATAATAGTAGGGTAGAGGAATTTGTCTCTTTTGCTCAAAGGTAAGGTAGTAGATTACGAGGTAGTAGATAATAAGAGAATTGCTTTCTTGTGTAGGGCTAGAAAGAAAATGTCACCAAACCCTGACTGCAGGGCCTCTTATAACTGGCCAGGCAGACCTAGAGATGACCTGACACAACCCTATCTGCAATGAAGGTAGTTGAAGTCCTCAGCCCATTCGTGATTTCAGTTGTCAGTGCAGGGTGCTGAGCTGTTGTATTACCTTCTTGTATTGCATTATACTTAATGCTTAATTTTTCCTTTAAATAATGTGTCCAAATAAAATGGTCACATTAAAGGCCTATTGGATAGAGAAAAGATATTCTTATGGGTGTTGGGCGGGGGGCAATAGAAAAGGAGAAATCTAGGGAAAGTATAAAGAGTTTCTACATATATAGTAAAGGTTAATTGTTAAGTGTCAGGGTGGAAATTCCAGGATTCTTGGTATTGATAAAGGTGTTGTAGGTCAGTGGATGTTACCTTGAATAAAAATCATTTTCATAAATAAAATGAATAACATTTTATTCTTGATGCTACATTTAACCAAACTAGAGATTGGCAGAAATAGGAAGAAGAGCAGCTGGTAGAGTACGTAAGAATATATGTTATAAAAGAGGCAGTTTCCAAAGGATAAAGCAATAAAGAATCGTGTAACAATCACGGAGATGTGATCTGATTGAAAAGTGAATGAGTATATTATCTGCCTATTATATTAGGCAAGGTCATAGATTGTGACATATCACTGAAAGATACTGAATAAAAAAAATCAACTTGTTTTTCTCATTACCTTAGTACATTCATGGCTTTCCATTACATTGAGAAATATATTTAGATGCAATTGGACCATTCTTTGCATTTTCTTTTTATGCTTAAAATAATTATTTCTTAACTTACAATTGTAGAATATTTTTCTATAATATATATATATATATATATATATATATGTAAGACCCCTGTTAATAGGTTATTTCTGCTGGCCACTATTCTTTATTATTGTTAATTGTTGAAAATGCAATTAAAAGTATTAATTTTAGTGCTCTGAATTTGTCAGAAATATAGACCAATGTTTTAGCCCAATTTATTACCTGGTATGCCAGATCGGTAGGTGATCATCTGTAGTGTTACCAGTATTTAACCGATCGCTGATTTTATAGCATAATTGGTAATGTGGATCGATACAGTGTGCGCTAGTAAATTTAGATCATTTTGCTAATATTTCTATGTGCAAATGAACGGTGGGGGTCATCCTGATTCCTGTTAGGTAGGGAGCCAGAATTGGACCATAATTATAATGCATAGAAGAAAATTACTTTATTGACATAAGTATCCTTGTATCATTAAAATATGTGAAGCAGGTTGAGGTAAGATTATGGGCCCCTTGAAAATGATAGATTCAAAACTTTATTGCTTTCACAAAATGCAAACTTTGAATCATTCTTAAAATTAAAAAGATAAAGGGATTCAGTTAGAAGATTATATAGTTATTTAAATGCAATATATAAAAAAAGAATTCTACCCCCTGTGCTCTCTGGCTTTTATATTAAAGGCATAAAACCTCCAAATCCAATCGAAAATGGAATAGGATGCGTTACTCATGGGATAAGTAAAACTTCAATGGATAGGCACGCAATGAGCAAGAAAAAGAATGCCCCTGACAGTCACCCGCCTGACGAGTTTCGTGGGCGTCCCATTTCCTCAGAAGCTGCTTAAACCTCCAAATCCTAGAGCTAGGTTGCAGACGTGTCACCATGTGGAACGTTAAAGGAATAGTTCACTTGAAAAGTGAACTATTCCTTTAATGTATTGATTGAAGACCAGGACAAATATAGAAGAAACTTTCACGCGATCCACCACAGCAGCACTGAAAATTCCCAACCGCTTCTTGGTTCTAATCAACTATAGCGCGCACTATCACACATGCATGCTATAGTTGATTAGAACCTTAAAGCGGTAGGGTTCTGTCATGGTGCAGTGAATCATGTGAAAGGTAATTTTCCAAATCTTCGTCCCTGGCTCCTGAGTTATTGACTGAAGAACAGGAGGTAAGGCAATAACTCCTTAACCTCCCGGGCTTCAAGTGAACTATTCCTTTAACATAACTGTGTGTATACAGCCTAAGGGCATGTCCACCCTTGATCAGTTGTCAATTAGCTGCCACCAATCTCAAGTGATATATTCAGCACCTTATTAGATGTACCGTATATACCCGAGTATAAGCCGAGGTACCTGTTTTTACCTGAAAAATTAGGATAAATTGATTGACTCAAGTATAAGCCGAGGGTAGAAATTCTGACCACTACTGCCTTCTGATTAGTATTATTTTGATGCTTAAGTTGCCCTTTAAATAGAACAGAGAATTCCCAACAGTGTTTTGGAAACTACAACTCCCAGCATGCTTTATTGGCTGGGAGTTGTAGTTTCCAAACAACTGTATGGGAATTCTGCAGTTAAAAGGCAACTGCAGTGTAGAGCCCCCTCCTCCCTGGAGATTCCTCCCAGAATTACCGCGATCAATGTTGCTGAGGCTCCAATGTTGCTGAGGCTGAGGCTCCAAATCCGGCTGCTGCACACTCGTAAGTCCTGGGGATTGCAGCTGACGTCACTACTCGGCGCCTCTCACTACCCGGCGCCGAGTACTGACGTCAGCCGGCAAACCCACAGGACTTACAGAGCGTGCAGCAGCCGGATTGGAGCCTCAGCAACATCGATCGCAGTAAGGAAGATCTTGACTCGAGTATAAGCCGAGGTAAGGTTTTTAGGTTTATTTTAAAGCCTAAAAACCTCGGCTTATACTCGAGTATATACAGTATTACTAATCAGATATTTAAGGATAATTATTGCCCCTATTCTGACAGAGGAAGCCAGTTCCTCCCTCCATGAAAATAAACGCTGTGATTGCTGACATCACAGCCAATGATTGACTGTTCTTTTTTCTGCTGCCTCCTCTGCACTTGCTCAAGTCCCTAAAAGCTCATTGAGCAGGGGGAGGAGGCTGCAACCAGAAAAGGAGAGAAGAAAGACTATATATTTAATTAAATATCTGGTTAAGTGCCAAGTGCTAAAAATATCAGTTACGTTAAATAAATAATATACGCCCTTTAAGGGTTTGCTCATTTTAATCATCATTTTAATCATCTACACATTTGTATCAGATGGATATAGAAGGAAGTATTTAATTGGGTACTTCCCTGATAATCCTTTTTTTCAATTGGCTGATAGCTTGTATATATCTATTAACTAGCTCATGGATGGGCTACTAAAAAAGGGTTTTAGTAAACCTACAGCAATCATTGAGGGGTTAAAGTTCATTCACATAAGTATCCAAGGAAACATATAGACCCTTTTTGCTGGAGGTCAACTGAGTAGGTGTAATTGGAAAAAAAGGAGAGGGTCTTCTGAGAGCAGGAGAAAAAAGGAATCAGACTCTTACTATTCCAACAAAACCTACAGACACCAGTCATTTGTAGGTAGACGGAAAATCACAAGCAGTCTAACATACCAAGTACCATTAGCCAATGCAAGAATGATTCAGAGGAGTGTTATTATTTAACAGTCTAAAGCTCATTACTGCAACACATATAACATTTCTATTTGCATGATCTAAGGTATAGAGAAAGAAACCATCAATAATGGGGAAGTCAGTTTCTCTTAAAATGAATCACATTGAAATTGCAAACTAGCCTTATAAATAGCAATAAGGGTTATGGGACAGAACTAGGCTTAAAAGTAGTAAACACAACACATTCAGGCTCATTTACCCAGAGCCGCTATTGCTCTGGGCAAAGGCTCCTCTGGGCTATTCAATATCGCGTTTGTGAATCTGGGTAAATCCCAGTAAGCTATTTGCTGTCGTTAAAATCCAGCGCTAAAGCTAGTGCAAACGCGATATTGTCCGATGTCACAATCGCGAGTGTCAGATGCGCTGTGATTTTTGCATAACCCACCATTCCGTTACTAATATGGAGTCACGCTAACCAGTAGGAAACCGGCTAGCGCAACTTCAAAGGGCATGTCCACCCTTAATATAAACTTTTGTCATATAATAGAATAACTTCCCCCAGCCCCAACCGCTATAAAACAAATTTAAGAAAGTGAGCAGATCTTTACTTACCTTCCCTCTCTCCTCCGACGCCTGGCCTTCTGCTTGCAAGACACTGCAAGCAGGGGGCGGGACCGGCAGCCGCGTCCGTGATTGGCTGAGAGGCAGCCAATCACAGACGCGGCTGCCGGCTTCTTAGAATGCCGGTGGAGAGAGGGAAGGTAAGTAGAGTTCTGGGGACTTTCTTAAAATTATTTTTTTGCGGTTGGGGCTGGGGGAACATATTCTATTATATGGGCAAGCGGTTTTATGGTAGGGGGAGGGATCGCAAAACGGAGGGAGAGGGGGGGGGGGGAGGGAGGGGGAGAAGGGCTGCAGGACGCATGCCAAACTTCTCCCGGAGGCCAGATAGGAAGCAGAGTTTTTTGGGGACTTTGGGGGGGGACTACAGGAGAACCTTATGGTGCTGGGATGTAAGGTAAGGATTTTACTACACTACATGGGGCCATTAGTAGGGGAGATTATAGTTTTGGGGGGGGACATGCCCTTTAACTCCATGTATTTGCCCAGCCAGTCTGTGTAAATCACCCCCATTATTTTCCATAGAATGAAGTCTGCCGTGTGCGCTTTCTCCTTATTGTGGAAAATGTAGATTATTTTAGGCTCAACACTGGCAACACATTTCACTCTTCTCAGCAATGCATTTTTTATTTTCTCTTATTTTTCCAAATTTCATTTTAACTATTTCCCTTACTTTCCTACACTTAGGGGTATATTATTTTTTATAAAGAGCTGAAAATAACGGCCTAAAATTACCGCCACAAAAATGCAATTCAGCTCACCACATCTCCTATAGACTTTGGTTGCCCAGATGTCTGTTCCTGGACATAAATTCAAAATAAAAATGTGTAGTAAAGAGCAACTCAGACAACCCTTGGGGGTTGTCTGAGTTTTTGGTTGCTCTTTACTACACATTTTTATTCTAAAATTACCGCCACACATGGCCGCTGCGAAAATACCTGTATTCGCCATATATATTTAGTATCACCGTGGCGATGTGCGGCGGTGATTAGAGCTCTCTTTGTGGCGATACTGCACTTAGCGCATTGCGCTAAGTACAATATCGCCGCAAAGGGAGTTGAAATCCCTTGACGGTGATACGGAGCAGGGGGCTGGGAGGGGTTGCTGGGAAGGGGTTGCGACAGGGAGTCGCCCTTGCCCCCCACGACCACCCACCGCCGCCCGCTTCCCAGCAGCCCCCCGTTCGCTTGCGGGGAGGGGAAAGGCCTGCTGGGGAGTGGAGGGACCCTCCAGCGGGGGCACTGAAAAGTGCCTTTTGGGGCTTAGGGGGTCCCGCAGCTCGTACCAGGATCCCCCCCGGCCCTATCAGGGCCTTTGCGGCTCTGACAAGAGCCCTTTGGGGCTTTAGGGGTCCCGCAGCTAAACCGGGACCCCTTTTCCCTGGCCCTATCAGGGCCCTTGCGGCACTTACAAGTGCCCTTGTGGCCCTGAGACGGGCTTTTGGGGCTTAAAGGGGTCCTGCAGCTCCAACTGAGACCCCCCCTCCCCGGCCCTTGTAAGGGCCCCTGCGGCACTGATAAGTGCCCTTGTTGGGGGTCCCGCAGCTCAAACCGGGACCCGTGTTGGCTCTTAAAAGAGCCCTTGCGCGATGTCTTCTTTCTTCCATCCCGTGACACCAACTCCGCCTAGGCCACCGACCCTGAGAAGTACCCCTGCGGCCGCCAGGGATACCTCCGGCGCCAGTGGCCTTGACGAGGCCGATGTCACCAGCGTCTTAATCCAACACGATGTCTTCAGGCTAGTGACACCAACACTGAAGTCACCGATGCCAGGCAGGCTCACTGCGGCCGACAGTGAGTTCAGTGACGTAGCTACAGACTTATGGGCCTTGATGCAAAATTTGGGCATGGGCCCCCCACTGGTTAAATGCTTGGCATGCAGACACTAATATAATGGTTGGGAAACTGGCACTGCACCAGGCACTAGTTAAATGCTTGGCACACAGACAATGGCAAAAATGCTTAGTATACAGACCACTGGTAAAACAGTTGGCACACAGACTGGTAGATTTGGAACCTTAGCACAAAATGGGACCCCTTTATGGCCAAGGGCCCTGGTGCGGTCGCATCCCCTGGTAGCTACGCCCCTGAGTGAGTTTACATTAACCAATCATATTTCGTAAAATCTGATTGGTTACTGTAAACCATGTAAACCAAGCATTAAAAAATGTACTAATCAGAAACGGACCATTTTTGGGCTTTAAACATTATCACCTCTAGTGCACAGGCTACCAACCCCTAATAAATAGTCTGCCCTAAGTATATTAGTAGTATCTCTCATCTGCCATTGAAAATGTGTTACCATTCTTTATTGTCCATCTTGTTTTTTAATGCATTTTCATTGATTTTTTTTTGGTCACAATGTTAATTTTATATCAGTATTTTAGCATATGTTAAATTGCGATCAAGCTCATATCACCAGGTATCTCTATTACTGTATATAAGGTTTCAGTTTTATCTAGTACCTTCTAGCGGTACGCACTACATCACTTAGTTTAACATATATCCTAAAAACCTAAGCGTCGCTAGCTGGGTATAATAGTGAGCCCCTTAAAATGAACATGCAATAGAACAAATTAATATAAGTAATAAGTATATACAATCAGATGTCTCTTAGTAATACTAGGTAAAGTAAAAGTAAGTGGTTAGTGTTGTGACTCCTGACTTTATTTAACTGTACTATATCCTGCAAGACAAATCCATATCTGGGTGTTACATGGTGGGTTGGAACTCCATTCTCAGCGTCTCAATTAACCTATTTATTGGGGCCCTAGAGAAAATCAGTGATTTTTGTTATTACCTGCATATTTATCCCAAGGTGTCCATATATTTTTAAAATTCCACATGGCTGATCATCTTCTTTAAAGGGACTAATACCAGTGGATTTTCCCTTGACTACCCAAGGAAAATACTTATATTAATAATATAATATACCGTAATGTAATATCAATGTTTGGGATTCTTTAGTTCTTGAATGGCTCTAGGATCCAACTACATTTTTACCTGTTTTTCTGGAAACCTATCATATAATGGGCTTAATTAAAATATCTACTAGAGGGCCTCATTTGAAAAGATGATATCAGGGTTATATTTTACTATATTTGTTACCCCTCTGATCTGGCTAATACTGGTGACAGTTTGAATCATTTCCCTGTCCTTTATTGATCAGCTAGCATGCCCCATACTAATATAATATGTTGTCTCTCAATGGATCATCAATAGTAGATTATTTTCTTTAAGATCATTTTTTTGTGAGAATACTTTCCACACTACTTTGATGATGCCCCAGGACACATGTGCCCAGAAGCTTAAAGACAGAAGCCCATAAGTGGTCACATCACATGTCCCTGCAGGACAGGGCTTGTATCCTTCTGAAACTAACATTGGTATTAAAAGTAGCCTAAGGACTGATTTAAATGATTGTAGAATGCATGGGAGGGGTATCTTTATTTTACTTTTTTTTAATGGGTTGAGAGCAAATTTGTTGTCTGAACACAACACTGTCAGTCTTTGGAGAGAGATAAGCCCAACCACATTTGATTGTGCCAAAAAAGCATATCATCTGTCTAAAGATAGAAGCACCATTACACCCTTCTCATGTCCAAACAAAAACAGGACATTTCTATCTTCTTCAAAGATAGACATATATCACTTTGCGTTGTCTGTATATAATACTTGTCGCAGGGTGCTTATGGTGGCATAGTTATAAATGCCAAATTTTTAATTGGGCCCCTTTTCCATAGAAAACTGAGACTAGTGAATTAATTTGCAGTCTCAAACTGGTGAATTGGCTGGCACAATTTGAATGGAAAAATGGCTGGCCCACTGAAACTGGTCAAGGGGCTGGAAAACTGGTTAATGCACTAGCACACTTAGCACTGGTTAATAGACTGGCACACTTAACACTGGCAAATTGACAGGTACCCTGAGACTGGTTAATGGACTGTCACCCTAAGATTGGTGAATGTACTGGCACATTAAGACTGACAAACTAAAAATGATTTACACACTGGCCCACTGAGAGATGTCAATGGGCAGGCACACAGGCAGTATGGTCCAGCACACTAAAACTGGTGACTGGACTGGCATGTTGAGACTGGTGAATGGGATGGCACACTGAGGCTGGTGAACGGAATTGCAAATTAAGACTAGTCAATGGGCTGACACACTGAGACTGGTCAATGGACTTGCGCACAGGCAAGAGAATGGACTGGAAAACTGAGGATGGTGAATGGGTTGGAACATTAATATTGTCAAAGTGTTTGTAAATTTATGACCCATGACACTTACTATATTACCCACCCTGTATCAGTACTATGATACCACAAATTTGTGTCATAGTTGTCATTAAATGCTCCTATCATCTTCTGGCCCCTGGCTCCTTCTGTAATTGAATGCTCAGTCCCCCACAACCCTACTCCCACCATGTCACCCTAGTTCCTATGCAGTTGGGTGTATTACTGTACAGCACTGCTTCCCCAAGTGGAGCTTTATAAATAAACTATACATACATACATACATACATCCTAGTGCAAATACTAATCAATTTATATTATTCACATGCTATATTCCTATTGTAAGACTACTACAAAATCCCAACCTTGTTAATGGATAAATTAAATCAATTAGTTGAAAATGATTGTTCTGGGCTGCTGACAGTACACTCTAGTTTAATCTTTCCTTTATCAGCTTTACTATAATATTATAAATATAGGACTGCCCACCAGGCATTTTAGATTATTTTTCCTGCACACAGAACCCTGTGTACTTTGTACTATGTGCTATACCATGTGGTAAATAACCCCGCCCCTGTGCAAGATTGGAGGCAGGGCTCCCTCCCCAGAGCATCCCCGATCAGCAAGACCAGTGGAACAGTAGATTGGGCATTTCTTTACTGCATATGCTCAATCAGCTGTTTAAAAACAACTGATTGCAGATACTCTGGGAAAGTGACCCACCCCCCGCTGTCGCAGGCCCTATAGTTACACCACTGTAAATAAGAATAGTTTTAAAACAGAAAGGAATAAAAAACCTCTTACTAGGCCAATAAAGGTTTCATTTCTTTTGAACAATTATTGTCAAAATTGATCAAAATATTTTAATGTGTCCTGGGAGGAAGCTGACAGTCTGTAAGATGTAGGATTGGCAGGCACTATTGTCAGTTGTGCTGTTAATCGTTATTAATATCTCAGGAATAAATGTCTGATTAATATCTTATTATGGGTTAAATTAATAACTAATTAAGGTTAATGGAAGGCTAATGGAAAGGAAATATGTTTGTTGGCTGACAAACATTAGAATCAGGAAAAAGTAAACTAAGGGCTCTGATGATATGACAAGGTACCGGTTATTAAGTTAAATGAAAGTAACACTCACATCCTTGCAAATATAAACATTTATATGTCATCATAACGACCAGAAAGCTTTGCAGAATATGGTGTGAATAATGTACCCCCGTTTGTTTATAATAAATATTTTATTTATAGCTTTGAGGTTAATAAAAAAATTAAAATACGCCAATTTTGGACATTATTCCTTAGTTATTTACTAGCCGTATATTCATTAAAGGCCTACTGTAGTCTATGAACTAGTAAGTCTACTGTTTTTTCTTTAGCAGAGCATGCGCACTTAAGACTTAATGCTGGGAATAACAGGAAGTACCCGCACAGACATTAAAAAAAAGAAGGGAAACCTATTAATGCAAGCTGGTCACATGATCAAACAGGAATTAATATTGCTGAACCTTTCCAGCAATAACTTCTCACACATTGTACTCAATGAGCCTTTAGGAACTTGAGCATGTGTAGAGGAGGCAGCAGCGGAAATAATTATTGGTTGTGATGTCAGTTGTCACAGCCTTGATTGACTGCATGGAGGGAGAAGCCAGATAAATAATTTTCTTTAAATATCTGGTTAATAGTACACAAATTAAGAGCACAGGCAAACTTTAACATCTGCCTCTAACATTATAAAAACATGATCATGTTCCTCATAGTGATCAATTGTAATTTAGGCCACATTGGCCCAAAACACAATAAAAAGACCATACCGCATATACTCGAGTATAAGTCGAATTTTTCAGGCTTTAAAATTAGCCTGAAAACCTAACCTTGACTTATACTCGGGTCAAGTCCTAATTTAGATGCAAATTCTGCAATTGCGGTTAGTAACCAGTAGGTGGCGCTGTGTTAACCTGCATAGAAAGTTACAGGAGCTGATCTACCTTTACACTTCCTGTAGTCTGGCTGCTGGACTCACTCAGCACTGTCAACGCTCATCTGGATGCTGAAAATATGATGGGTCTTTTCAGTTTGGGGCAAAAAACAGCTGCTAGTACAGTGCAAATGACAGCTTGAAACTAAAACTCACAGGTGACATTTTTAACTATAGGGGTCAGAGAGTCCTTTACTATATGGGGTCAGAGTGCCCTTTATTATATGGGGGTCAGAGGGCCCTTTACAATATGGGGTTCAGGAGAATTGTAAATGATGGTAAGATTAATTAAAAGTTTACTGAACCTTGACACTCCACATGTTTAGAAACTGAAATTCCCAGCAAAAAAGCATGCTGGGAGTTGTAGTTTCCAAAACATCTGGAGTGCCAAGGAATTGGAGGTTACTGGTACTGGATTTGGCTATTACTGTATGGGATTCATTTATGGGAATTCTGCTGTCCATTTAAAGGGCAACTAAAGCCTAAAAACAACACTGAATCATAAGGCAGTAGTGGTGATAATTTCTACCCTAGACTTATACACGTGTCAATCAGTTTTTACAAATTTTTCAGGTAAAAATAGGTACCTCGGCTTAAACTCGGACCGACTTATACTCGAGTATATACGGTAATTATAATTTCTAGCAAAGAAGGAGACACTCTAAGAAAAATAGGCGGATTAGGAACATTATCAGCTGTTCCAAGAGTGCAATCTTTAAATAGGTCTCTCAGAGATTTCAGGAGATTAAAACCCAAAATTCAAAGGCAGTTCCACAGATCCTACAAAACTAATTGTATCTCACCTCTGAATTAATTGGTAGAATACTTCAGGTTACTGGAAATCTATGATGTCACTGCTGCTTTCTATTGTGAGGGCAGTGCTACACTGCGCAATAGCACACGGTATCGCATGCGATTTCAT
Source organism: Hymenochirus boettgeri (assembly GCA_019447015.1). Taxonomy (NCBI): domain Eukaryota; kingdom Metazoa; phylum Chordata; class Amphibia; order Anura; family Pipidae; genus Hymenochirus; species Hymenochirus boettgeri. The sequence goes on from CM033476.1 coordinate 148,114,868, forward strand.
GTGCAATTTTGTTGCGTTTGCGCATGCATTTTTTCATTAGATATTGAAAAAATGCATGCGATTGCGATAAAAATGCGGAACGCAAATCTCAATCGCATGTGCAATTGCATCGCACCAGAAAATGTGCGTTTTTGGTGTGTTGCCGCAATTTCAATGATCGGGAATGCAAAAAAAAGCGCGATAGTGTGGCCTAGCACTTACAGGCACAAAACTCCTTCTGCATATGCTAACTAGGTGTAACTTTTTGCTTTTGTATCCCCATCCCCCTTATGCTAAGATGCATGTAAAAGTTGGCCCCAGAGTCCCTACCTGACAGTGCCTGCCAATCCTTAGAGACAACAGAGAATATGATTATCTTATTTACTTTTAAGCAGAGTGGTTCAGAGGGCAAGCTGTTAACCCTTTGCATATATATTTATGAAGCAACCCATTAACCATTTATATTTGTATGTATTTCTGCAAAAAGCTGTTAATTTGTATGTGTTTATTTCTGCACTGTCCAATTTATAGAAGTGTGTATATTGCTGCAATATATATTTAGAAGTACATACAGCATAAAGAAAAATGCAGTCTTCCTAACCTTAACCATTCCAGTTTAAGTAACACTTTGCCCTTTAAGAAGGTAGTATTGTGGCAGCTGACCGTTAGAGCTAGAGACCTTCACACTACAACACTGCTACTAGGAATGTGCAAATTAGTGAATCCCAGTGAATCTCTGCCCCTCCCAGTGAGTTCTGCAATTTGAATATTGTTGATTTAATATTTTCCTACATCATAGGGGTTAAGGGGTTAAGAGGTGCGGGTTGACATCATACATGTGCAGAAAATGTAATGAATTTACTGCCAGTGAAGGGAAAATGGCAGCTTCAGCTTTGGGGAACAAACAGAACCTAAAAGGAATTGACATAGGAAAAGTATGGGTATCTGAGTGGAATCTTCCATGCTAAAAAGTTTTTTGGGGTTTCATTCTCCTTTAAAGGGCATTTCCACCCCTAAAATGATATTTCATATATATCTAGCTCACCCCCAAAACCTCAGAACTGTTTCACTTAAAGAGCTCAAAAGTGCTGTTTGTAGTAAAAGCTCCCGATCATACCTGTCTCAAAGCAGTTCACCTGAGTGATATGGAAGCTAAGCTCGCTCAGAGGAAGTAACCACAAATAACCCTGACGTCACGGCCAGTGACTGAAGGGCTTACCAGGGGATTCCTCCTCTGAGTGTGCAGCAAAGGTCTAAGAGCTAATGCGGCACTCAGGGGAACTGAGCATTTATTGCAAATAAGGACACTTTTCAGCTCTGTAAGGCTATTTTCACACAAACGTTATTGTAACATTTTCTGAGCAGATCCAGATGTTGAGCGGCAGAAAAATGCTACCGTATATACTCGAGTATCCGCATCCTCAGTGCACTTCCGGATGACGTCACTACTCGGCGCCTCTCACTTTGCGGCGCCGAGTAGTGACATCATCCTGAAGCGCAGAGGATGTGGAGCAAGGAGCGAGCGGCCGCCGGACAAGGTAGGAGAATACCACAGGGACACCAGGGCACACAATACTTACAAATAAGAGTAAAACCTTCTTTATTTGTGCATACTGTATGCACAAATAAAGGAGGATTTACACCTATTTGCAAGTATTGGCTTCTGCAGATGTTTGAAAACTACAACTCCCAGCAATTAAAGCATGCTGGGAGTTGTAGTTTCCAAACATCTTAAGTGGCAAATACTAGTAGGGGTTACTATGTGGGATTTTTTTCTACCCTCGGTTTATACTCGAGTCAATCTCTTTTTTCTCCTTTTTTAGGTAAAACTAGGTACCTCGGTTTATACTCAGGACGGTTTATACTCGAGTATATACGGTACATGTAGCGTTTTTTTCAACAGTGACCCCTCAAAAAATGCCTGGTAAACTCTAAAAAAACGATACCTGCGTGAAAGCATGGTATTTGTGTGAAACTAGTAAAACGGTTTTGTGGGTGAGACAGTTAAATATGAACAATTGGCTGCTGATTCCCCTGCTGCCTCTTCTGCACATGCTTAAGCTTTTAAAAGCTCTGTGAGCCAAGGGAGGAGGCAGATACCCTTTCCATAGGGGGAAAAAACTTATAATTAAATATCTGGTTACAAAGGCATGTAATAAACTGGTAAAAATAGCATTTGGGGGTTGCGGGTAGATAACGGACAAGTCACCAGTTTTTTGTTTTAAGCGTGGACTTGCCTTTTAAAGGCTGGGTACACACACAATGATATTTCAACCAATCAGAATGATCTTTGCTTTCAGATGTTTCACCAAGCAAAATTATAATTGGTTGGCGTTGAAAAGACTACATGATTGGACAAATTTTCCTGCACTGCCGTTCAAATGTTCGATCACCTTAATAAGAATGTTCGCCTGACATTGGTCTGGTGCAGCCTAAATTCTGGTAAAAATGAGAAGTAGGATGTCTGTCACCTACCCCCCTGAAAAATATAATTTTTATAAAAACAACCTACTCTATTTTCTGTGCAGTCTTTTTAATAAAATACATTACATTAGTAAATTAGAAAGCCGAAAGGTTGTTAATAAACTCAAATCCTTGAACACTGTATCTAAAGTGTTAATGACTTCTGTATAGTGACACAGTTGCCGTGAAAGATGTTGCTCGAGTGTGGCTGCAAGTTCTGCTTTTCCAGCTCCGCCGGTGTCAGTAACACATAGCAGCGCAAATATCTAATGGATGGAATGTGTTCTTTACATGTCTGTGAAATTGTTCCTGTGTAAGTAAGATGTGTTTGGTTATGTCATCCGTCTGATACTTACATTACAGTGGGTCTCATGCTCAGTTCTGTTTGGCAGTTTCCAGCGATCAAGTTCTACAAATTCCAAAGCGAGCTATCCTTGGTGTCATAAGGCAGAGAATGAAAAGCTCCTTCTAAGATTCTATTTTCTCACACTTATTTGCTGCCTGTGTGCATGATGGGCCCTGTCACAGAATAGCTTGTTGACAGAAAAAAAACTGTTCCAAAGCAATATCTCGACAAGCAAACATTGGTAGAAAGAAAGTAACTGAAAGGTCTCTGTTTCACAAATAATAAGACACGAACGGGGCTATGTACGAAGAGCCGCTATTGGCTATTTGTGTCTTAAAGTCACATGAACCAATGTACCAAGGGTTCACTGGATTTTAAGACACAATTAACAGCGGTACGAAAAAACTGGGTCACACAACCGCCACAAACAATTTACAGAGCCGATAACATTTCTTTAAGACGAAATCTTTAATGCTGGCAGATAGCTGATGTTAAAGATTTGGAATGAGTAAACCCTATACCAGTGGTGGCGAACTTATGGCATGCGTACCAGAAGGGGCACTCAGGGCCTTCTCTGTGGGCACTTATACACAGCAGTGTTCACCAGAGTTTGCTACCAGAAGGCATAAATGAATACTGAAGGTGCACACTCTTCCAGTGGATTACATCTCTTAGTGAATCACAAAAAAACCCACAACGTTTCGGGGATTACATTGTCCCCTTCATCAGGTGTAAATTCTGGCAAGCTGCCAAGGAGTGTGTATTGGGTTTAAACCTCTAAGACTTTGGATTTGTTACCAGAAAGTCAGAGAGACACTGCAGTGTGTGCTCCAATTTCTGCAATCTAGAGCTTGAGAAAATGTAGCAGCTGTCTGTAACAGAGATAGATCACATGAACATCAGTCTCTTTCTCTCTCTCTCTCAGCGTCTATATATGATAAAAAGATATAGCGCACTCCAGTCTTAGAAAATCCAGTATATTTATTCACACATGTAACGTTTCGGTACCTGCGTGGTACCTTCTTCAGACAACATAATCACTTTCCAGCACACAAGGAAGGGAAGGGGGAGTGCAGTAAGTGAGAAACTGCTCTGTCTTGTGGCTGCCACAGCATGCTAAGGAGGTGAGTAATTGACAAATCACTCTGTTTAATGTACTGCTGTCTCTATCTGCTCTGCATAGTTTGAAGGGGACTGGAGGTGTTCTTACTGCCTGAATAAACTACCGCTGTCATCTACTTAGTTTAATATGAGAATGTCCAAAATATCAATGCAGACCAGCAATGTTTTATTAACATGTGACGTTTCAGTGTCAAAATGGCACCTTCTTCAGACATATGGGGGGTGCCAGACAAGCCAGTAGAAAGGGGATTTCTTAGCTAAAATAAAAGAAAATTGATTTTATGTTTGTGCTTCAAAGTTCAGATCTGCTTGAATCACTCTTTTGGATCCCAAACTCGTGTCTGATAATGTAGGGGTTAATGGTCACCGTTTTGGATGTCAAACTCCTGTGCGGTAATGTAGAGGTTAACAGGTAATCTATAATCAATTCTATCTACTGTATCTGTCTGTGTCTATCTGTTTGAATTGTTTTTCCTAAACTAAAACCTCAGTATTCAGATTACACTATCGTGATGGCACAGTGCAATAAATAAGTGGGCTTTGGGTTGCAGTTTGGACACTCGGTCTCTATAAGGTTCGTCATCATTGTCCTATGCAGAGTGCAGAGCATAGGAAACTTCACATGATGTGCAATCGCTGCATGCAGGCCTTGATAGATTGTCAAAATGGGCAGCAGAATGGCAGACTAGATGCAATACTAATAAATGGAAGGGCTTGGGATTTAAAAATATTATTCTCTCCCTTTACAAAATACCGTAAAGGCCTCATTTGGAATATTCACAGACTTACTATAAGGACAGATTAGATAGAACTAAATTAAATAGGGGAAGTGAGGGGCTTGACTATGCAGGCAGATTAGACTGTTCACATTGGAGAAGAGGGAATAGTACGGGGATATGATCACTTTATACAGATATATTCGTAGGTCATATAATAAACACTAACTCAGGTGGGCAGGTGTTGGGGGCAGGCTTTATTCAATGTTCAAGCCTGGTTAGAAGTCAATTGCAAAAATGATTGGCTCAGATGGTTCTTCCGTCATGATGTGAATGTGGTGACCACATTTTGCTGTAACGATTCCAGGTCAATCTTGGTAAAATCAATTGGATTTGGAAGAAGAAACACTAAAATGGAGATTCAATAAAAGTTCTTACTGTTAAAAATGGTGCCAATTTTGCCCTAACCAATCAGATCTTATTTAACATTTGAAATCTAACATCTGATTGGTTGGGGCAAAATTAGCACCATTTTTAACGGTAAGAACTTTTATTGAATTACCCTGTGTTTACTTTTCAGGAAATAATATATATTTTCTGCAGAATAATTTCCATAGTCACTGTTCTCTGTAGCATTGACTGCAGTCGTAGAAGTCTATTTGAGTTGGTTGGAAATTCATAGTGACTGGAAACTGATTCTCACCTTCAGAAAAACTGCATTTCCTTTATAGCCCAGTTCATCTGTGACAATGAGCGGACAATTAATTTGTTAGTTATGTGCATAAGCACCCTCATTGTTTTTGAATTAAGACTCCGTAGCATCTCTGTAGTATTAGAGAGTGTGGAGTAAAATTTCAAAATTAAGAGAAACATTTACTGCAGCTTGAAACAAGGTTCCATTGTGATAGCTGTTATATACTGGAAAAATAATGACTTGATACATACTTGATTTTCCTGGATACCTGTTGTAGTTCAGTTTTACCCATTCATCTGGCTTATAAAATAATTTGAAAACTGTGTTACTGGGGGTGAAAAAAATTCCCAATGGCTTCACACAGTTATTGTTAAGCGTTGACAACATAAAAGTTGTATAATAAAATGCAGAAAAACACATCCTCCTCTCCCAACTATCCATGATTAAATTAATATTTTCTGTGGCACATTACTTCTTAAGTATCAGGTGATACAATGATGACATCATTGTGATGTCACAGAGGCTAATATGGCAATAAAAGTTGTCATGGAAATGGTCAGGTGACACAACTGTGTTCATAATTTGGAAATAGGTCACCATAGCAACCATTGACACGGAAGTTATCTCAGTAATTACAGTAGAGTGTTGGAATACCGTTAACCATATTCCCAGCATCCAGGGTCTTGTGTATGAATAGGATAATCGCTTTATAGAAAATACAGTAACGATAAAAACCAAAATAAAAAAATAATTTGCAGATTTTAAATTAGTACATTTTGCCCGGTGATGCACAGAAGATACTGTATGTATTGTAAACATAAACCTGCCATGGTTCATTCTGCTAGTGCCGGGATCCTCAAACTACGGCTTTCCAGATGTTTGAAAACTAGAACTCCCAGCATTCCTCAACTAAAGAAAAAAAAAAGAAATTATTTTATGTTTGTGCTTTAAAGTAGTTCAGATCTGCTTGAGTAACTGTTTTGGAGCCCAAACTCTTGTTTGATAATGTAGGGGTTAATGGTCACCATTTAGGATCTCAAACTCTTGTCCTATAATGTAGGGGTTAATGGTCATCGTTTTGGATCTCAAACTCCTGTGTGGTAATTTAGAGGTTAACAGGTTAATCTATAATCAATTCCAAGAATGCCCCTACCATGAAGCAAACTGAAACATTTGCTCAGGGCCCGTCCCTGTGGAACACTTAAAAGGCGGCAGGTTAAAAAAAATCCTCCTTTCCGCAATACTGCATTTCATCACCAGTCAGTGTTAAGTCAGCCCACCACACCCAACTCCACAAGCCACGCCTATATGTTCCCACGCCTGCTTCATGTAAAGGCGGGATTTTAAAAAAATTCAGGTGCCAAAAACCCTAGGAACACCCCTGATCAATTTTATCTACTGTATCTGTCTGTGTCTATCTGTTTGAATTGTTTTTCCTAAACTAAAACATCCCTATTCAGATTACACTATCGTGTTGGCACTGTGCAATAAATAAGTGGGCTTTGGATTGCAGTTTGGGCACTCGGTCTCTATAAGGTTCGTCATCATTGCTCTATACACTATATCCTGAGAGCCGCTATCAGCTCTGATTTTCCCAAAGGGGGCAATAGAGAGTGATAGCGTCTCTCGGTTCATAGCTCTGATGGTCAGCTCTCTGTTATAAAGTATTTATTGTCCTAATGCATTTTTTTAAAGGGCATGTCCACCCCTGTTTCAAAAATCCAGTATCTAGTAGAACACCCCCCAAAAGCTGGGTTTCGTTTTACTTTACTTTACTTTACTGTGTAAAGCTGCTTACAATTGCACGCTCCAGCGCCGGTAAGTCCACGTCTCTGCTGCTGCTGCACATGCCCTGTACGTGCCCCAGGAACAGCAGCAGCAGAGACTCGTTCAGGAATGGCTGACTGCCCTTACATGGAAGTATCGGGGTGCCGCGGCACTGGAGCATGTAATTGTAAGAAGCTTTACACTGCCTGGGAGCATCTTTGTTACAAGTAAGTAAAACGAAACCCAGCTTTTGGGGGGTGTTCTACTACATATTTAATTTTTGAAAGAGGGGTGGTCATGCCCTTTAAGCTAATGCGAATATAGCATTAAAAGTTGAATTCACTACTCAAATGCCTGGTGTTCTGTTACCTCTCTTTCTACTTCCTGGTTCTTCCCGTTAGCAGTGGTTGGTCATGGATGTGACAGATGACATCACAGCCAATGGCTGAATGCTATTCCCCTAGCTGAGCTTGTAAAAAAGCTTGGAGAGTTTGAAGAGGAGGAGAAAACATTTTGAGAGAGAGAGGGAAGAGCATAATTTTGCAGCATAACAGATTAGCCCTATGCTACATTAAATTTGCATTGGCTTTATAGGAAGAAAATAAAATTAGATGAACTTTTATCTGCTTATTCTCTTGTGCACATTTAAAATAAATTATAGAAAAATGCAGTCTATGCAGATTAAAAATAGAAATTTTATTTCCACATGTTTAAATTATTCATTCAAATATGGAGCCAAAATGATCACCCATTTGACATTATTTTTAGCAACATTTAACAGATTTCCCAGATGTATCCCTTTAGTAGTTACACTGATCTTGTTGCTTACATGAAACTGTGTGGAGCCATCGGACCTCTATTGCATGCAACACTAGTTGTGGCCATAGACGCTACAATTCTATCGTACGATTGGATTGGCCATCGGGGGGAAAAAATGAAACTGGTCTGATAGGAAAAATTATTGGACAATTGTCGACTAATAGTGTATACACGATTATACGATATCGGGATATCAAAACCTGCAAACCCCCGATTCTATACAGAATTGTCCCCGTGGCATGCACCCCGTGCACACACCACCCGCAGTACACACCTCCACCACACTCCCCACATGCACACACCACACGTGGCGTGCGCCTCGCCCCGTGGGTCCTCAACATAAGAGAACAAAATGTAACAGCATGGTAACTTTAAACAATCTTAGGATAGAACAATAGCCCTTCAACACTTTTTTCAGATTTAAAAAAGGAGCTGTAGATTCTAAAGGTGGCCATACATCTATGAGATATTACTTACCCGACCGAGCGCTCACGCAATGTTCATCGATGCTGCCTGAACCGCTTCTCCCGATCGTAAATTTGAACGACATGCGATCGCAAAATCCCATTCATTTTGCGATCGAATGTCGGTCGAATGTAAGATCGGGAGAAGCGGTTCCAGCAGGATCGAAGGAGCATCGCGTGAGCGCTCGGTCGGGTAAGTAAAATCTCATATATGTATGGCCACCTTAAGAAGTCATCATTTGAATCACAACATTTACAAGGAAAGACCTGTCACTCAAACCAGAAAAATTATTATGTGCCCATCCCATGACCTTTTACAAAGATCTTTGGCTGCCTGCCAGCACACTTTTTGCAAAAATCAAAGCTGGGTACACATCATGGGATTTAGTTTCCCTTAAAAGAAACCTGATTTTTAAATTGTATCTACATATTTGTAAATAATGTACTATGACAATACAGATTTTTCATTTTTCCCATAAAACCTTTGTAGTAGAGTCGTCTTATCCAATTCTGCACAGTTTAAAGTAACAATACACATTTATATTTATCAGGAGGTCATTAAAGAAGACGTATGTTGAAAATGTGTTTTGCCATGCTTCTTTTTTAATTACACCAATCTACTGTTTGTGACAGTTCATCTTCACAAACTGTGCAAATGAAGAATTGTTATAATTAACACTTAACCCTGCCTTCTGGACTCAGAGATACTCTGATAGAGATGAAGTTATTTTAGCTTGACTCTCCATCCCATTTACTATAATGAATATTTATTGCTACTAATCTCACCATTATTCCATTGACAGGTTTGTCATTCTAATTTAAACTGACAGATATCTGTGCATTAACTATTAAAGTATCATAGAGCAAACATAAACAAGGGGGAAAATCATTGAAAGGGCATGTCCACCCCAAAAACCAAAATTTAACCCACTACTGGCCCCACTGTGAAGTTTAAAAAAATCCTTACCTTACATCTCTGCTCCTTATGGTTCTCCTGCAGTGTCTTTCCAAAGCTCCAAAAAGTGAAGAGTTAAGCTGGGTACACACAGTAACGATAAAGCGTTTATCGTTATGTGTGTACCTTCGTTTCCCGAACGAGCGTGAAAGAGTCTAGCGCGGCCGATGGAAACACACAGTCCCGATCATTCTCCCTCGGGACTGCAAGATCCTGTCTGTCATTTTTCAAAGATCAGGATACACACAGTCCTGAGTGTTCTACCTATACACAGCATATACACAGCATATGGAAAACATATATGTATGTTTCCCTCAACCGCATCCGACTCCCCTATAGGGAGACTACCGTGGCTGAAAGAAATTTTTGGTCTACATACACTGCTGAGAAAACCCCGATACTGTGTGTGTACCTAGCTTAAAACAATAATTATTTATTGGATCCAATAAATGGTGTGTGGTAAAATTTTGGACTATATGTATTATTGTGGTATCAGCAACTACTACCACTATACACCCAGGGAACAAGACTTTCCACCAACATTGAATTTTTATTTGTAAAGCTCTTGGCTAAAATAGTTTTAAGTTTTATTATTGCTAATGTTCATTTCCACACAAATTGAGAAAGAGAGAATCAGTATTAGCATTTTTGTCAGAAATAAACATTTATAGGCTGATGCAATAAAAACTACAAAAGTTTGCCTATGAAATTAAAATTCAGCATCCTTAAGGGGTGTATACATGGGTGTGATCGCTGGCCCGACTTGCTACCCCTGATTGTGTACCGAACACTCAGTTGGGTGAAACGAGCGCTCCCATACATTAAACAATAGTTGTCTGAAACAGGAATTTGGTACACAATCGTGTGTTGTGGATCGTGCCCGCAATACAATGTGTTTACGAAGCTTAGCTGCAATAACCCACGAAAAAGGGAACATCTGATTGGTTGCTGCCAATCTATAGCTTGAACAAACTTTTGCACCTCTTATTTCTTCTGACCCTTAAAGGATATGTACACTGGGAAATTAGTTTTTTTACATTGCCCATTACAGGAAACCATCATTCTTCCCAACTATCACTGTACCATGTTTTTATTGGTCTGTCTCCTATTTATTTAGATATCCAATCAGAAAGATCTTACATTTCAGCTGTCATTTAAAGGGCAACTGTGGTCTCCAAACAAGTTAAATGAAAGCCTGCAGTATTTCCTTTATAATGAGCCGACAATGACATCTCTGGCTTCAGCATGTGAGAAATGATATTGGGGTGAATGTTCAAACTTTCTGCTTCCAGTAGCTTTAGTGCCATCACCTGACCTCTGCCCTCCCCTCCTCCCCGGGGGAGAAGCATGCTCAGTATTTTTTTTGGTACAATTCCTTTAAAGTGCATGTCCAGCCAGAAAAAAATACTTTTTGTGCATTTGTGGCCATAATCACTGACATGTCCAATCATTTTCAACAGATTTTTTGGCAAAAGCAGTTAAAAAAATTTTTTGTTCTTCAGTACTCTGCATACAATGTCCCGAGTATACCAGCCATGTCATTTTAATTTCGGTCAACAGACTATTGAATGATATATTGATTGGTAAATCTGGCAGATGAAATGATTGGACAGTTCTCTGTCCCTGTATACTAGCCCTAAGGGCTGGTAGTGTGGACATTCAGATGAATGCATACATAAGTATTTGTACAGTGAATGTTTCACTGTACAAAAATATGTTCACGTTTAAAGGTCCTTCAGTAACAGATTTAAAGGGCAACTGTGGTCTTCAAACAAGTTAGGGTTAAATGAAAGCCTGCAGTATTTTCTTTATAATGAGACGACAATCACATCTCTGGCTTCACCCTGTGAGAAATGATATTGAGGTGAATGTTCAAACTTCCTGCTTCCAGTAGGTTGAGTGACATCACCTTACCTTAGCTAGCCCCTCTGCCCAGGGGGAGAAGCATGCTCAGTAAAGACTTAATGCTAAGGAAAACAGGAAGAACCTGGGGGGAAAATTGACAGTTGAAAAGGAGAGTCTATTAATGCAGGCAGGCTGGTCACATGACTTTAATCTGGTCACATGGCTGAAAACAGGAAGAGTTCAAGCAGGAAGTAATATTGCTGAACCTTTCCAGGTTGTGATTGAGATGTGATTTAGGTTTTATTTTGAAGGTACGATGGAAGGCATACTAGTTTGGAATTATGTCAGCTGTCAAAAAAATCATATTAAAATCCCATTTTTAAAAAAAGAAGATACCTAAACATATAAGTAACCATCTGACTCTCTTATGTCTCACAGACCTCTGCAGAACTTTTTCTTTTTGCAGAACCCAGGAAGCTGCTGAAGAACTGAAAATCATTGTCTTGCTTCAACAGAATTTATTCTGCTGAGATGACTCTTCTACCCAAATGTCTCAAAATCCCTGCCACAATCCTGAGGGCTCTTTAACAATATATTCCCACTTAGAATAGGGGTTAACACCCATAGGATTTCTAAAAGGGTCTTGCTGGTGGTAAGAAAATATATCAACTGCATCAACATTTTCACTGGTTCTCTACCATGCAATGCAACAGATGGGCCCATATTTCACATGATATTTCAGGGTTTGCATGCAAGTGACTTATACTTCCACCCCTCCTTGCTTGGGAATCTATATTAGCCAGCTAAATTAGGATTTTCAGGGCCTCGTATGTCAAAACTGCATACATCATTCCAACTGTCAAAACTCTGTCACAATTCCAGCTACAGCAAAACTGCTCACAGAAGAAGAGTTTATGACAGCAAGGCACTTGATTAACAGCTGAAATTGAAGATGTTTCTGGTTGGAAGAAATAGGAGGCAGATCAACAACAAAAAAATAATACAGCGGTGACTGGGAAGAATTATTGATGCCCTTTAAGAAAAACTCTGGAAACTCCAGTTTGTATATAAATGAGCTTTACTGAACACATGACTTGTGGAGACAACACAGAATACAAAGACCGCTCTGTCTAACCAGCTATGAGTTCCCCAAATAACCAGTTTTACCCCTAGACCTATCCTTAGATAGTACCTAAGTGCTCTCAGGTGCGAAACCTCTTGGAGATCTTATGCCCATTTATATTTGTCTTGTATATCGTTAAGCATAAAGAATTGTGGGGAGTTTACATCATTTGTCTCCTAGAGAATTATGGTAATTGCATTCAGGTTTTAAACACTTAAAAAAATAGATATTAGTCTAGCTGCAACCTTGTGGCTATGTGATGGACATGTGTGCATCTACAATAAAATACATGTTGTGAGCAACTGAAAGATTTAGGTACTTTCCTCAAACGATAAGCTACTAGATGAAAAACAATTAATTACTTTACAATTTAGGAAAAGCAATTAGCTTAATGCCTATACAGGTTCAACACAACCACATTATTGATTCCAACCCTAGGCAGCTTTCTGAATTTCTGGACCCTGTAAAGGCTAGAAAAGTCCTTTCTAGTCTATTTGGCTAGACTATTTGGCTATTCTAGTCTTATAGCCCCTTAAACTTACTTCTACATACACCATTTAATTTCTTTTCTGTACTCTTTACTCCACTGTATTATCCCTTTATGTCACATTTGGAGGATATACTTCACTAGGGCTACCATCTGGGAAGGAGCCTCCTATTCCTCCATATGTGCTTTTTAGAAAGAGAACTGTTGTTAAACCCCTACACTGGTGGTACTATAACCCAGAGAAGCTCCATGCCATCTGGCTAAACACAATGGACAGATTCTGGAGGCCATGAAGGAGCAGGAAAACATTACTGCATATATATTTTTGGCTGCAGATCTTAAGACAGAACACTTTTTCAGATTTAAAAAACGAGCTGTAGATCCTGAGAAATGTCTGTTTGAACTACAGCATTTACTGTGATAGACCTGTCACTCACACCAAAATTGGCAATATAAGCACCTCCTCCTGATCTCCTGGCAGAAATGGAACTTGCCTTTGCCTGCCAACACATTTCCTGGTTTTAGAAAGAGAATCAGCTTGCAGGCAGCAGAATAAGCAATAAGAGCATGCTTACATCAGTAAAGTGCCGGTGAAACTTGAAGTAGGCACACGTACAAAGGGTGTGAGTGTATGATATAAGTTGAGTAGAAGGAATTACTTTATATTTGTGGAAGTGATCAGAATGTAAATATTATAGTTGTACAGTGTGAAATTTGCAGTTTATGTTTCTACAAAGTGTAATCTTTGTGTAAAGAGTCCCTGGAGAAGAAGCTCCTTTATGTACACATACCCTTATCACACAAGGTGTCTTTAACCCTCTGTTTTGGAAACAAAAGTGCTCTTCCATGTCAAAGACATAATAAGCCATACTATACAATAAAATCGGGTTGTGAGGGTGTATCCCTAGGTGTGTGTAACTGTGTCTGTGTGGTGTTAGGGGGTACGTTTTTGCATTTTAGACCATAAAGGGCATGTCCAATCATGGAATGAGATTTTTTACATAGCTGCAGCTCCCCCCCTCCCAAACCCCAATTTAATTTTACTTACCTTCCCCAAGACCTGGGCCCTTGCTGCCTAGGTGCCACTTTCTGCTGCTGTTGCAAGCTGGTTTCGAGCAAGCACAGCAGCAGGGAGGACCTTTCGGGTCGCAGCTGTCAGCTATTGGCGTCACCACCGTGCATTTGACTGACAGCCACATCCAGGAAGCAGAGAGGGGAAGCACAGCAGAACGGCAAGGGGACCCCGTCTTGTAAGAATGTTTAGGTGCATCTTGGGGGAATGTAAGTAAAACAAAAGGGTTTCTTTGGGGTAGGTGCTGCAGCTATATGTACATTTTCATTTTTTTGGTGGACATACCCTTTAAAATTAAAGTGATTGGCAGATAATATCAATCCATCTATGGCCACCTTAAGTCTGTATGTATACATTCAACAAAACATGAACTTTCTGGCTAAGAAGCGAACAATTTATTATTAAATATACTATCGTGATCAGGTGAGCACCCCTTCTGTTTTAACCAGAACAAAATCTTTATAGGATCTTAACACAAAGCACAATTAAGAGAGCCACGATAATCATTTACATATAATTTAAATATGACTTTAACTTCATTAGTTAATAATACACGAAAGCTGCAATTTCAACTTTTTTCATATATTAGAAGAAAAAGGTTCTGTAAATTACATTGTAATAAGAATTCATTTAAACAATGATTTCATTCTTTGGTTCTTTCATTCTATTTATGAACTATGCCCAGAGACAAAATTCCCAGTCACAAAAATGTATACCTGTTCTTGATTTGTAATATTTTTGTTTCCTAATAAAAATAAAAAAACAATATGAATACATAATACATCTAATTGATAGGAAAGTGGAATCTGCACAGCAGAAAATCATTATTTTCTGGACATTCTAAGGGAAATGAATGCTTTGCAGACAATATCATGTAAAGTGTTTTTGTGAAAACAGCAAACCTTAATGATCAGAAAATGCTGGGCATCTCTATGAGTTTCCATGGTTATTCATGCATTTCTCTGGGACAAAGGGCATTTTTTTTACATGGATATTTGCTGCCCGGGAGAACTTGCTATACCGATGTTGCTAGATTTTATCACGTTATTGTCACGAAGGCTTGAGAAGTATCGGGGATTAAAAGAAAGTAACAAATACCTACTGTAACAGGCACAAAGCAATATCTTAATTAAGACTGCATTCCGCAGAACATAAAACTATAGTTGTGAGTTACTTAGATAACCTAGAAACAGAGAAACACACATCTATTGCATTGTCCTCAAGTTACAGGGTTCCTTAAATAAATACGCATTTTAAAATTAGATTTGATTACAGGAAATTACATTTATTAGGAAGGTTATACTATGTAAATAGTTCATTCACCAACAAGAGACATGATCAAAAAATAAGAAAAAAAAATTCAATACCCAGTGTCGCATATTTAAATATATCACCAAGCAACTCAAATAACAAATATTAAACTAGAAAGGTAAAGTTTAAGTATAAACTTTTACTTACCCTTTAAATATGTCACATGCATTGTGACATGAATACACACATAGTTGGTGTGTGTGTATTCATATCAGGTTGGGGGATAAAATACTAACTTTTTTGATGATTAGTTAAAATGTGTTTTTTTGACTATAGTTACCCTTTAAATATGGCTGCCATGGAAATGGAAGGGTGGGTCGGTAGGTGTGTGTACCTGGATCAGGTTGGACATTAAAAAAAACAAACTTTTTTGATGATTGGTCAAAATTATTTTTTTTGACTTGGATGGAGGGGTAGGTCAGTAGCTGTGTATACCTGTATCACGTTGGGGGTTAAAAAAAAACTTTTTTGATTATTGATCAAAATTTGCTTTTTTTACTTTAGTTACCCTTTAAGTATGGCTGCCACAGTAGTGGATAAGTAGATCAGTAGGTGTGTGTACCTGGGTCTGGTTGAGGGGGTATGTCTTTTTTGTGTTTACAACCATAAAACTATTTTTATTGAGGATAAATCTGTTTTTTTTAAGTTTAGTTACCCTTCAAGTATGGCTGCCACATTAATGGATAAGTAGATCAGTAGGTGTGTGTACCTGTGTCTGGTTGAGGGGGTATGTCTTGTTTGTGTTTACAACCATAAAATTATCTTTTATTGAGGATAAATCTAAGTTAGTTTTTTTGAATTTAGTTACCCTTTATATATGGCTTCCATGGGAATGGAAAGGTAGGTCAGTAGATGGGTGTACCTGTGTCTGTGTGGGGGGTTGGGGGTATCACCATTTGTATTTATGAACCATGAAACAAACTGTTTTGAAATATCCAAATTTGAGGATTGTTACCATTATAGTCTATGGGAAAATATGTCCGGAAATTCGCAGATAACGCCGTAACGCTTCTGCGGATTCCTTAGCTAGAAGATAGGACACTTCTCCAATATGCCCCGCACGTCTGTACCGAATTTACAGGGAGATTCAATAAAAGTTCTTATCGTTTAAAATGGTGCTAATTTTGCCCCAACCAATCAGAACTTATGTAACATTTGTAAGCTAACATCTGATTGGTTGGGGCAAAATTAGCACCATATATTGACTATTACATCCCAATCAATAAAGTTAGTTTCTGGTCCGAATTGAAAGTGCCATGTGTGACATGTAGGCAGTGTTTGTCTATTTCTTAAGTCCAGGTAATGCAGGTAATTCCTGTGTAGTCTATACCCCCCAACCGTCCCAGTTGGAATAGGTGGATGGGGCATGTCTGCGATATTGTGGTGGATGGGGCACGGCATTCTAGGGTGTGGGTCGTGTCTGTGATGTTGTGGTGTCCAGGAGGCTTGGACGTGACATTTGGTGGTCGCGATATTTGGGGGCATGGCCATGCTTTTTCAAAGCGTGGGTGTGGCCGTGCCATTTAGGGGCATGGGTGTGGTGTTTGGGGGTGACCGTGTGCCTGTGATGTTTGGGGGCATGGACAGGATGTTTGCGTATGTGGGTGTTATTCGGGAACAGACCTGGGATGTTTAGGGGTGTGGCCATGACGTATAGGGGCGGACCATAATGTCCTTTTTGGGGTGACCACAATATCTGGTAGCATGGTCCATGATGGCTGGGGAATGAGCGTGACCGTGATGTTTGGGGGAGTGGCCGTGACAGCTATATCTGGGGGCGTGGTCACATTTCAGGAGGCTCTGCCATTAGCATGGCAATAACCGCACATGTTATATCACCCATAGTAACATAGTCTTTCCAGGGTTTATAATTGTATATAAATGTGGTTCATATCACCAATAGTAACATAGTTTTTCCAGGGTTTATATTTGTATATAAATGTCATTCATATCACCAATAGTAACATATGGGGTTATTCAATAAAAGTTCTTATCGTTTAAAATGGTGCTAATTTTGCCCCAACCAATCAGATGTTAGCTTTTAAATGTTACATAATTTCTGATTGGTTGGGGCAAAATTAGCAACATTTTAAAGGATAAGAACTTTTATTGAATCTCCATGATAGTCTTTCCAGGGTTTATATTTGTGTATAAATGTGATTAATATCACCAATAGTAACATAATCTTTCCAGGGTTTATATTTGTGTATAAATGTGATTCATATCACCAATAGTAAAATTCAGGGAGATTCAATAAAAGTTCTTATCGTTTAAAATGGTGCTAATTTTGCCCCAACCAATCAGAACTTATGTAACATTTGAAAGCTAACATCAGATTGGTTGGGGCAAAATTAGCACCATTTTAAACGATAAGAACTTTTATTGAATAACCCCCATAGTCTTTCCAGGGTTTATATTTGTATATAAATGTCATTCATATCACCAATAGTAACTGTAAAGAAAAACGTACCTGCTCGGGGATCCCGCGGTGCGTCCTCTATGTCCGAGCGCCTTTGGTTTTCTACGGCGGCTTCTGACGCTCCCCAGCCTTCATCAACTTCCGCGTTTCATTCGCGACTTCCGATTTGGCGATCCTTGCGGGCGCGCGCGAATGCACCTTCTTATAATCGTTATAAGCGTTCTATGCTTAAAGTGACAGTTCGTAAGTGAAAGTTTCAAAATCTTCCCATTATCCAATCTGCTCTCTTCTTCTTCTTGGCTGTCCTACTATTGGTCCCTTTAGTCTTTTTAAGACTGGTGGTGTGCTTTTCTTCGTATATTCTCTGTTATTGACCCTTGCCTGTTTTTTGACCTCGATTTATATCTGCCTGCCCTGACCTCTGCTCATTCCTGACTACACTTCTTGCTCAACCCTCTGTACCGTGCCTGGTGGCCTGATTCCTGTTCTTGCCCTGTTGCTCTGTTTTTGACTCTGCTCTTGTCTGCTCCTAGTCTGTACCTCGTATTTTGGTCTCTGACCTTGTCTCTCTTCCTTGTGTCTTGCCTGTCTGTTTCACTTTGGACTTCTCCAGTATTCCCGGCCTCAGTTTGAATACCTTGCACTCTAAGTCCAGGGGGCAACCGTGTTTGGCCCAGACTTTTCTAGATAGTGGGGTGGCTGGGAAACTCATGGACATTGCATTTTTCAGTTTGTTAAAAATCCAAGTAACTAAAATGTCAGAACCCATGTATGTAAGGGCTATTGATGATTCTCTTCTTCAAGAAGGAAAGCCTTTAACCATAACTGATGAGGTAGTCTTAAAAGTTGGGGTTCTGTTAAGATCTTCAGGGACAGAGTCCAAGAGAGAATCCCTCCGGGCACAAAGTCTAAGCACCTGTTGGTCTTCCCCAGAGCCTCTAATGGTGAGGATGTTGCGGTGCAGACAGACTCCAGGTCGTGACCCCAGAGGAAGGAACTTGAGAACCCAATCCTGCACTAAGGAGTAGGTCAGTACCCAAACAGGAATCAAAAGCAGGCCAAGAACAGCAGACAAGTGGCACTAGAAACAATACCAAGGAACAAGCTGAGGTCAGGCGGCAGGCGGCAACACAAGCAAGACCAGAGTACAGGCAGAGTCTAAGGCAGACGGCAATAGAGGCAGAGTCAGGCATAGTCTAAAGGCAGGCGGCAACACAGGCAGAGTCCAGAGTACAAGCAATGTCTAAAGGCAGGCGGCAATACAGGCAGAGTCCAGAGTACAGGCACGGTCATGCGGGCGCATCCGGACATCCATTCCCACCAGCACTCCCAGGTGCGCACACCTGTGCTGAGGCACCGGCGCATGTACCCCTGGGCTGTTACCCTGACTACGGCGCGCACACCCACGCGTCAGAGCGTGCATGCGCGTGTGTGCATGAGAGACCAGGAGCTCCGGTAAGGGCACTGCTATTGTAACAGGTTTTCCATTCTGAGACTATCAGATTTTTTGTATTAAAACTTCTTACCACTCCCCTTATAGTGGGATTACCCTGGCTTAGGAAGCACAATCAATTGATTAATTGGACCACTGGTCAGCTAGATTCATGTTTACCTGTTCATCTGGCTAACCTTTTCTTGGAAGGTGTTCCTCCACCTTATAGGAGATTTTCTGATGTCTTTTCCCCACAGGGCTCCAATATTTTGCCTCCTCACAGGAAACATGCCATCTCATGGACATCCTTATAATTTGACGGGTCCTGAAAGTGAGGCCATGAAAACATACATTAAAGAGAACTTGGATAAAGGTTAGTCATTACACTTCTCCGTCAGTAGCAGGTTTCTTTTTTGTAGAAAAAAAAGATGGTGGTTTAAGACCCTGTATTGATTATAGGGCTCTTAATAAAATAACTATTAAAAATAGATACCCTTTACCACTCATTGAGGACTCCTTTTCTCAAATTGTCGGGGAACAAATTGGACCTCTGAGATGCATATAATTTAATCAGAATAAGGGCTTAAGATGAGTGGAAAACGGCCTTCAATACTATATATGGCCATTATGAATATTTTATCTTGATAAAATATGGCCATTATGAATATATCTTGATAAGTTTGTAGTAGTTTTTCTTGACGACATCTTAATCTATTCCTCCTCTGTGCAGGAACATCTAGATCATGTCTAGCTAGTCCTTACTAAATTAAGGGAACACCATTTATATGCCAAATTCGAGAAATGTATGTTTGAACAACACCAGGTCCAGTTTCTTGGTTTCATTATCTCAGATCAAGTTTGACCATGGAACCTAAGATCTCTGCCATTCTAGACTGGAAACCTCCTTACAATCTCAAGGGAGTCCAGAGATTCTTAGAATTTTCTAATTTCCACCGTAAGTATATAAAAAACTTCTCTTTAGTATCCCCTCTCACTAATAGGACTAAGAAGGGAGCTAATATTACGAATTGGTCTGAAGAAGCCCTTAAAAAGGTTTTCTGCTCAGTTCCAATATTAACTCACGCTAATGTTAAACTGCCAATCGTTGTAGAGGTTGACGATTCAGAGGTAGGGATGGGTGGGGATTCTCTAATTACCCTGGCTCTCCAAAATGTCTTCATCCCTGTGCCTTTTTCTCCCGAAAATATTCTTCTGCTGAGAAGAACTACGATATTGGTAACCGGGAATTATTAGCTATTAAATTAGCCCTTGAAGAATGGAGACATTGGCTGGAGGGGGCGTTACACCCTATTACGGTCTACACTAACCATAAAAATTTAGAATACATAGGGAACGCCAAAAGATTAAACCCTAGACAGGCCCGTTGGGCACTTTACTTTTCTAGGTTCAATTTTTGTATTACCTATAGACCCGGGTCAAAAAACGTCAAAGCAGACGCTTTATCTCGCAGTTTCATAGAGTTATTATTATAGTTATATGCCTATTATTTCCCCTGAGAGTATCTGTTATAGCTAATTTATCTGAATTGTTAATTCCTTATCAGGTAGATGCACCTCCAGGTAAACCCAATGGTTTTCTGTTTGTTCCTCTGTCTTTTTGTTTGCATGCCTTAAGTCAATTTCAAGCTGGCTGGCCATCCTGGGGAAACTAAAACTTTATCTTTGTTGTTAAGGCATGTGTGGTGGCCTTCTTTTTCTGATGCTTCTAAAGCTTATATCAAGGCTTGTCCTGTTTGTGCCCATAGTAAGTCTTCTCGTAATGCTCCTTCTGGTACTCTTTTACCTCTTCCTATTCCTGAAAAGCCTTGGACCCATATATCCATGGATTTTATTGTAGATCTGCCCAGGTCAGATGGGTATACTGTAATTTGGGTGGTGGTTGATAGATTCAGTAAAATGTCACACTTCATTCCGTTAACTAAACTACCCTCAGCTAAAGAACTATCACAGCTATTTATTCTTCACATATCTCGATTACATGTTGTTCCAGAAAAGATTGTTTCTGACAGGGGAGTCCATTTCATTTCACGATTTTGGCGATCTTTTTGTGCCCGGTTAGGGATTTCTCTTTCTTTCTCCTCTGGTTTCCATCCAGAAACTAATGGTCAAATCAAAAGAACGAACCAATCATTAAAACAGTACCTCAGTTGTTTCATTGCCGAACAACAAGAAAAGTAGTCAGAGTTTTTACCCTTTGCTGAATTTGCTCTTAACAATGCTGTCCATTAATCATCTAAATTTTCACCCTTCTTTTGTAATTATGGCATGAATCCTAAAAGTATCTTCTAATCTCAGACAAGCAACCAATCATCAGAAAAACCTAGTTTTGTTCCTGGAGATCTGGTCTGGGTGTCCACCTGAAATATTCCTTTACGCCAAGCTTCCTCTAAACTAGGTCCTAAATTTATTGGTCCTTACCCTATTGAACAACAGATCAATAGGGTGACCTATAAGGTAACGTTACCTAAAGCACTTTTCATGTATCTTTACTCAAACCAGCCAATAATACTGATCTTCTGGATGTTCCTCCACCCCCTGTGGAAGTGCAAGGTGAAGCAGAATACGAAATAGACAGGATTTTGGATTCTCGATTTGTTCAAAACTCTCTTCAATACCTTGTTGACTGGAAGGGCTATGGTCCCTAAGAAAGATCTTGGGTTCCTGTTCGTATTATTCATGCTAAGGAGTTGATCAAAAAGTTTCCTGATGACTTTCCTGAAAAACCTAATAGTAAGGGTCTAGAGGCCCCTCCACAAGGGAGGGGTAATGTAAAGAAAAACGTACCTGCTCAGGGATCACAGGGACGCGTCCTTTACGTCCGGTGCTCCTCAGTCTTCAGTGGCTTCCGCGCTTTGTTTGCGACTTCTGATTCGGCGATCCTCGCGTTCGCAATACCTTGCACTCTAAGTCCAGGGGGCAACCGTGTTCTGTGAGGCACATCTAGCCTCCCGGCAAACGGGGGCTTGTCTATTAGTGAAGATAGTGGTTGTAGATTGGGGTATTCGGACTGAAGGAATACTTGGGTTTATATTTGTATATAAATGTGGTTCGTATCACCAATAGTAACATAGTCTTTCCAGGGTTTATATTTGTATATAAATGTCATTCATATCACCAATAGTAACATAGTCTTTCCAGGGTTTATATTTGTATATAAATGTGATTCATATCACCAATAGTAACATAGTCTTTCCAGGGTTTATATTTGTATATAAATGTCATTCATATCACCCATAGTAACATAGTCTTTCCAGGGTTTATATTTGTATATAAATGTGATTCATATCACCAATAGTAACATAGTCTTTCCAGGGTTTATATTTGTATATAAATGTCATTCATATCACCAATAGTAACATAGTCCATCCAGGGTTTATATTTGTATATAAATGTGATTCATATCACCAATAGTAACATAGTCTTTCCAGGGTTTATATTTGTATATAAATGTCATTCATATCACCAATAGTAACAGTCTTTCCAGGGTTTATATTTGTATATAAATGTCATTCATATCACCCATAGTAACATAGTCTTTCCAGGGTTTATATTTGTATATAAATGTGATTCATATCACCAATAGTAACATAGTCTTTCCAGGGTTTATATTTGTATATAAATGTGGTTCATATCATCAATAGTAACACAGTCTTTCCAGGGTTTATATTTGTATATACATGTGATTCATATCACCAATAGTAACAGTCTTTCCAGGGTTTATCAGGGACGTGGCTGACGGTCCGGCCCCCTGCTTGAAGTTTCATGCAAGCAGAGGGCCGGGCAGTACGGAGGAGGAAAGAGGGAAGGTAAGTAGAGTTTTGGGGGACTTCCTGAAAAATCTTTTATAGCGATTGGGGCTGGGGGAAGGAACCCTACTATGTGCCAAAAGTTATTTAGAGGGGTGGACATGCCCTTTAAAGCTCTCCCCAAATGTACTTACCAGCCTTCGTTCCCTCGCTGCCTTCAGCCTGTCTTCCGTGCCTTTTTTGTGCACTGAAGACAAGCAGAAGGGGCACGACTGGCATCCGCTCGTGTGACTAAATAAGGTGCAATATTTGATCGGTAGAAACAGAGATTTTGAGACAGAATTGAAACATATTTTCAATTTATATCAAGCTGTTTGTATTTTCTTTTTTTTGCATCCTCTCAATAAAGGGAACTGGATCCAGAAACGTTGCATGTTGATCCAGTGATACAATAAGATTGAGAGACGCCAAATTGTGAGTGCTGGGACACTTTAAAGGCAACAAGATCATGGATCACACCAAACAAAATTGTGACTTTCAACAAAAAGAGCACAAAATAGAATTTATTAAATGTTCTCACATCCTTCATTGAACACATAAAAGAATCACAACTAATTCACAAAAGGCATACAATAGTGTGCATGCACAGCGATCACACACAAGTGAACCAAAGCCTTAATACTATTGCATGCCTTGATAGCAAACATGTGTTCTAAATAATCAGTGAATGAGGAAGAAAAGCTGTATGCTTCACCAGCCAACTACAAACAACCCTGTGTCCTCCTGAAAGCAGTCAGACAGTCTTGCAATCAAAGGAAGAAACGGCTGTAGGTTTTAGTTAACTTGTGTGATATGACTGTGCATGCTTTATTAAAGGAGAACTATACTCTTCCCCCCCACTCTCCACATGAATAGAGCCTGGGGTGAGGACTTTAGCTGCTAGGTCCCCACCCCTGGATTCTTTTTAGACAAACTGATTTACTTAAAGTCTTCCTTGCTGCTCCGGTCTGCTCTTCCCCTCTCTGTCCATCTGCAATACAGCCAATAAGAAGATACTGCATTTGTGTTTTGTGATCTGCAATGACATTTTAATTATGATGGAAATTGGAGGAAGTAGGCACCACTATAGGGCTTATTTAATAAAGGTGCAACATTTTGACTGTGCCCTTAGGCTTGGTGCAGACAAGCAGATTTTTAGGCCCAACCAGATGAAATTTCTGTTTATCGGTCGTTTAGAATTCTGATGTGATTTTGCTGGCAGCGGCAACTGAGGTCAGAAAATCACTGCTAATCATGTGGTCTCCGATCGGCCTGCGACCTACAGTGATCTGTCCCGGGTGACCGCTCACTAGTGGTGAACGGCTGGTTGGGACGAAAAATCTGGACGTGTGTACCCAGCCTAAATTCACAGCAACCAATCAGGTGTCATAAGATGTTTTATAACTGTAGTAGACCAATAAAAAGGTAACATCTGGTTGGTTGCTACAGATTAAGACCTTAGGCAACATTTTTTATCTCTTAAATAAACCCCAATGAGGACGATGTAATAAAAGTTGTTATTGTTAAAAATGGTGCTAATTTTGCCCCAACCAATCAGATGTTGTATTTGAACTCTAACATCTGATTGGTTGGGGCAAAATTAGCACCATTTTTAATGATAAGAACTTTTATTAAATGTGTGTTGAGATCCATTGTATTTTTCTAAGCATGCAATAAAAATTTTCGTCTGTTTCAGTCCAAATCGCACTTAATACAAGTCTATGGATGCGCATGAAAAAGCAGACACAAGTGGATACAAGCAGACACAAATTATTAGGCCATTTGTTTTTTAAGGTGAAATGTTAATGCATAATCCCTTGGGAAATGCAAACACACATAAAATTGGATACAAATGGGCACAACAGCATGGCAAAAATGCACAAAAACACTGCACTTTTTTTGTGTTGCAGTGGGGCCTTAGCCAATGTTCCCTTTAGTTTTAAATCAGCTGTGTGGGTTTACAGAATTAAATACTTGTCTTACATACCGCTTGCTTATATTCCAGCAGAATGCATGTGCACCTGCGTACATGGGCCTGCAGAGTTTTGAGTGCGAGGGAATGCTGGCCTAAGGTTCGTACACACGTGCAATCGCGGGTGCTGACCCGTGGCGCAGGATGTGTACGAACGGCCATTTTGGACGATAATCAGCTCGTGTATGGGCACTTTATCGGCTGAAATGGACGATCGTAATGCCCATACATGGGCCGATTACATTATCATGCATCGTGGGTCGGCACCCGCGATCACACGTGTGTATAAACCTTTAGCCTAACAGATAGAATCTTACAAAAGGAATGGAATATCCAGGTGGCGCAGCATTTTACTGTTTCATTATTGTTTTTTGACTATTATTTTCTATGGACCATATTTATTAGAGTAAAAGTACAGCTGTGGTCCTCAGTTTATGACCGTTTGGCCATACAATACCATGTGGTATGATACAATTGCAATAAACATACAATCACGATAAATAGTGCCCGTTAAAGGTTCAGTATTGTGAAATTGCTATACCGCACCTTTATAAATATGGCCCTATGTTTTCCGTTAGGTGCCTGCTGCAATTATAAACCACTTTGCCCAAGGTTTTTATAGAGGTAAAGTTGGAATGTAGGATTTCATAGAGGGATTTCATAGAGGTAAAGATGGAATGCTGTTCAAGGAATCTATACGGAGTAATAATCATTAGTAGACCCATCAGGGACAGATGTTTTATTTTGTTTCAAATGGCATGTCCACCCCCAGAGTAAAATGTCAAACTTACATTCCCTACGCCCAAAGGCTGAGATCATTATAGTACAGCACAGCAGTCTCTAAAGCCCAGAAAACATATGTTTCCCCACCGCAAGCAAGCCGGCATCTGTGTGAGATCTTCCATGACCCAGAAGTGAGTCTTATAAAGAGCAGGAAGCAGAGAATGGGCGGGCGTTGGCATGGGTTTAGTGACATTCCAGGGCGGGGAGTGGGCATCCTGGTAGTGGGGCAGCCAGGGTCAGACTTAGGCAGGATTGTAGCCCTGACTGCAGGAGATTTTTCCCCCTGCAGTTAGGACAAACACTTTAAATAGGCACACCTGTCAAGCTACACCCTGGTTGGGGTTGAAAGAATAATAGTGACACAACTAGATAGAATGGGAACTTTTGATGTGTTGTTTACAGTGGCTTCTGGGGTTGTGACCCCCTGACCCAATTCCATAGTGCAGTCACAACCTCTGCTTCCCTAATTCTAATTATGATTTTGAAAGCTGTCAAGACCTGGCAATTTTATTGTGTTTTTATGGGTCTGCAGTAGTGTTTTTGTGCAAACAAATGCAAAAAACAAGTTTTTTATGCTTTTTTATTCTTTTCCCCATGCATGGACTTTTATTGAGTGCATTATAGCATTATGTGCATAAGTGCACATAACTTATGAAATTGATCCTTGTCCTCTCTTTCTCCCCCAATGCATGCATTTCCGCAAATGTGGTCTAGTGTAACCTTTGTATGTATGTATTTTATTTCTTATAGTGCTACATATTCTGCAGCGCTTTACAATTATTTACTCAAGTCACATCAGGCCTCGAAGAGCTTACAATCTAATCACTGTATGTACACATACAACCTTTCAGTATGTCTTTATGATTGTGGTGGAAACCGGAGTGCACAGAGGGAACATACAAACTTTGCAGATGTGTCCAAGAGTGAAATCAAACTCAGGACCTCTTAGCTGCAAGACATCAGTGTTAACCACCTTGCCACGGTACTGCCCTTTCTCTGCTCCTATACAACCTCTCAGTCTCGCGCAGGCGTGCTCAGTATAGTTTTGAAATGGAACAGGAAGGGACCCTTTATTGACGTATAAAGTAAGGTCCCTGCCCTGCATAAAAGCATACCCCAAACTGTCACATTTTCTCTGCGACAGACCTGCCCTGGAGTCCTGGCAAAGTTTCGTGATGAGCAGGGGCTTGATAATTTGGGGGTGTGCCTTGGTGTTCCGGGGCTGAGCTATTTATGTCGTCGGTGGGCACCGTCACGTCACCAAGGTCAGGGAAATTCTGAAAATCCGATTCAAACCTAGTTAAACTAGGAATTCCAGGATTTTCAATAGGAATTATTTGATGTTTTTCCTCCCACCTGATTTTCTAAACCAACGCCAGTTCCGAATCGGAACTGCCGCTAATACGTTATAAAATCGTCGCTAATACGTTATAAAATCGTCCGGATAAATGACATTTCTGAGCAGATGAAGAGTTTAACTAAATAAATAAATAACATTGATATGTGGTAAGGGGCAACTTATGTCATAATGAAAAACTGTATAAAATGGGACACACAATCTTTGCTCTATTACTTGTACCTTTCCTAATTCCATTCCCATAATCCATTTCGCTGGATCTAGGAGACAAGATAGTGCCAAACACAATTGTCCCCATTTCCTATTCCCCGCCCTTTTCCTTTGCCCCGCCCTATCCGTGACAAGCCGGTCTGTCAGTGCGAAGCGCCGAGGACTTTTGCCTCTAATGCATTGCAATGTGGGTGTTGTAGTTTCTTCCACAGCGTCTAATCGCTAGCCGGAAGACACAAAAAAACTACATCTCCCATAGTCCGTGTTAGGGTGGAAGGCTCAGCGGTATGGCGCTGTGTGTATGAGGGAGACATAAGCACCCGGCGGGACACTGGATACCATGGGTTCCCGACTGAAGTAAGTGTCTGTGTCAGTCATGTTCCTGTTACTATACGGACAGTAATAAATGGCTGGGGGACAGACACACAGAGTTGTCTATAGAGACACACAGCTATCTATAGGGAACACACAGAGCTGTCTATAGAGACACAAAGAGCTGTCTATAAGGAACACAAAGCTGTCTATAGAGACACACAGCTGACTAGAGACACAGAGCTGTCTATAGGGAACACACAGAGCTGTCTATGGAGAACACACAGACCTTTCTATGGAGACACACAGAGCTGTCTATAGAGACACAGAACTGTTTATAGAGACACAGAGCTGTCTAGAGACACACAGAGCTGTCTATAGAGACACGCAGAGCTGTCTATAGAGACACGCAGAGTTCTAGACAACGGCGTTTAGACACACGCAGAGCTGTCATATATACACCGCAAGAGTGTCTATAGACACAACGAGCGTATAGGCCCGAGATGTCTATGCACACGAAGAGCTGTCTAAGACACACGCAGAGGCCCTTTGGTCCCCTAAGACACACGCAGAGCCTGTGCCCCCCTCCTTAGACACCACACCGCATGAGGCCTCTGTTCTTAGACAACAACGCAGAGGCTGTGCTATAGACACAACCGCCGAAGCTTTGTCCCTATAGACCCCCCACGCAAAGCCTGTCCCCCCCCTATAGACACCACGCCGAGCCCCCCCTGTCCCCCCCCCTATAGACAACGCAAGAGCCTTGTCTATAGCAAAACGCAGAGCTTTGGTTCCCCCCCTATATACAACGCGCAAAGCTGTTCCCTTAAGGAACGCCAGACAGCTTGTCCTAATAGGAACAACAACAGAAAGTATGTTCCCTGGAATACCCACCACAGATGCCCTGGTGTCTATAAGGGAACACAGAAGCTTTGTCCCTACTGGAGAAACCACCTAACAACCTTTTCTTCTATGGATACACAAACAGAGCTTTTTTTCCCCCCCTATAAGAACACAGAACGGTTTAATAAGACCCCACGAGCTGTCCTAGAGACAACAGAGCTGTTCCTATAGAGACCGCACATAGCTGGTTCCCCCTAAGAAACCACACACACCCCCAGAGCCTGTCCCTATAGACCCACGCTAGCCTTGTCCCCCTAATAACACGCAAGAGCTGTCCCCTATAGACTACACCCAAAGCTTGTCCCCCCCTTAACATAAGAAACACTCAAATAAAAAAAAGAAAAAAAAAAAAAAAAAAGCTTCCCCTTATAGACCACACGCGAGCTGTCATACCGCGCCCTGTATTATAAGACAACGCAGAGCTGTCCCCCCCTTAAGAAACACGCAACAGAGCTGTCTTATAGACACACGCAGAGCTGTTCTTAGACACACGCATGTGTAGACACCCGCAGAGCTGTCTGTAGACACACGCAGAGCTGTCTGAGACAACACGCAGAGCTGTCTTAGACACACGCAGAGCCTGTCATGTAGACACACGCAGAGCTGTCTGTAACACACGCAGAGCTGTCTGTAACACACAGAGCTGTCGTAGACACACGCAGAGCTGTCTGTAGACACACGCAGAGCTGTCTGTAGACACACGCAGAGCTGTTGCCCTAAGGCACACGCAGAGCTGTCCTATAGGGAACACGAAGCAGTTGGAGAACACAAGAGCTGTCTATAGGGACACACAGAGCTTTGGTCGAGCTTTATAGGAAACACAGATCTGTGCTAAGGCGAACACAGCCGCGACGTCCATTAGAGACACAGAGCTGTCTATAGGTAAACACACAGCTTGTCTATAGAGACCACAGAAACTGTCTATGGGGAACACACAGAGCTGTCTATAGGGAACACAGAGCTGTCTATGGGAGAACAGGGATGGCAATTTGGTCACTAGATAGAATCTCCATGTACAGTCAGTAATGAATTCCTGGGACTTTGGGGAAACACACAGAGCTGTCTATGGGGAACACACAGCAGAGCAGCAGGCTGTTCATGAACACACACAAGAGCTGTCCCATAGACAACACGCCAGAGCTGTCCATAGACACCGCAGAGCTGTCCATAATTACCGCAGAGCGTCCATAACCACCGCAGAGCTGTCCATAGACACACGCAAGAGCTGTCCATAGAACACACGCAGAGCTGTCCCCCCCATAGACACCGCAGAAAGCTGTCCTAAGACACACCAACGCAGAACTGTCCATAGACACACGCAGGCTGTCCATGACACGCCAGAGCAAGCACCAAGTGTCCATAGACACACGCAGAGCCTGACCCATAGACACACACGCAAAGCCGTCCATAGAACACACGCAAGCGTCCATAGACACATGCAGAGCTGTCAATAAGACACGCAGAGCTTGTCCAAAACCCACGCAAGCTGTCCATAGGGAACACAGAGCTGTCTATAGGGAAGACAGAGCCAGAGCTGTCCATAGACACACACAGAGCTGTCCTAGGGAACACAGAGCTGTCATAGGGAACACAAAGCTGTCTATGGAGAACAGGGATGGCAATTTGGTCACTAGATGGAAATCTCCATGTACAGTCAGTAATGAATTACCTGGACTATATGTTTCCTTATATTCCATTTATCTACACCAATAATCATACACTATAATCCGTACACTATACACTACACTATATACCGTACACTATATACCATATATCATATACTGTACACTAATAATTTTATATACACACTATACACATATACCATTCACTACAACACGTACGCTATAAACTATTACATACGCTATATACCATACATATACTATATACCAATCACTGACTACCATGCTCAATATATATATATACACCATACCCTATATACCATACACTTTATATACCGTAAAACTATATACCATATACCACACACTATATACAATATATCATATACCATACACTAAATACCGTACACTATACACTATAATGCCATACACTATACGCCTAACACTATATACTAAACATATATAACCATACACTAATACGCCATAACACCATACACTATACGCCATACACCTACACTATATAACTACAAATTATCTAAAACACTATACTCTATACACCATACACTACACCAGGTTGGCGAACCTATGGCACTCGTGCCAGAGGTGGCACTCCGATGCCTCTCTGTAGGTACTCATGCACAGCAGGGGTCACTCAAGTTTTTTACCAGAAAAAAACATTCAGCTCTGCTTGGTCCCAGTTTTGGATCTTAAATTCCTGTCTAATAATGTAGGGTTAATCATCACTGTTTTAAATCTCAAACTCCTGTTGGAAATGTAGAGTTTAATAGGAAATCTATAATTGATACGCTTGTGAAGGTTCTCATTCATCCAGGTCATGGTAATCCGTTGTATTCATTAGATCAACTGGACTTGAAATGTGTATTTCTTGAAGACGTTTCGCTAGTCATCCGACTGGCTTTCTCAATTCAGAAGTATAATTGATACGATCTACTGTATTGGTCTGTGTATTTTTAGCTATATTCCAGTGATGATGAACCTTTTAAAGACCGAGTGCCCAAACTTCAACCCAAAGCCCACTTATTTATTGCACAGTCCCAACACGATAGTTTATCTGAATACTGAGGTTTTAGTTTAGGAAAAACAACTCAAACTGATAGACACAGACAAACAGTAGATAGAATTGATTATAGATTACCTATTAATTACCTCTATATTGTTGTTTCAGTTAGATCAACTGACTTAAAGTAACTTTAAGTCCTGTTGATCTAACTGAATACAACAGATATACCATGGCCTGGATGAATGAGAACCTTCAGAAGCCTATTAACCTTACATTACCGCCATGAGTTGACATCCAAACGGTGACCATTAACCTCTACATTTTCAGACAAGAGTTTGGGATCCAAACATGGACTCACGATCTGAACTACTTTAAAGCAAAAACCTAAAATCAAATTTCTTTTATTTTAGCTAAGAAAAATCTCCTTTCTACTGGCTTGTCTGGCACCCCCATATTAAACTAAGTAGAACGCATATTTTTATCAGTTAGTAAGAACACCTCCAGTCCCTTCAAACTATGCAGAGCAGATAGAGAAGCAGTACATTAACAGTTTTTTGTCATCCCTCACCTCCTTAGCATGCTATGGCAGCCACAAGACAGAGAGCTCTTGTGCATCAATTCTCACTTTCTGCACTCCCCCCCCTCCTTCCTTGTATGCTGGAAAGTGTAGACGCTGAGAGAGAAAGAGAGCTGATGTTCACGTGATCTATCCCTGTTACAGACAGCTGCTACATTTTCTCAAGCTCTGGATTGCAGAAAGGGGAGCACACAGTGCAGTGTCTCTCTGACCTGGTAACAAGTCCAAAGTCTAGGAGGTTTAAACCCTGCCTCTCCTTGGCAACTTGCCATAATTTACACCTGATGAAGGGGACAATGTGATCCCCGAAAAGTTTTTTTTTTCACTAATAAAAGTAATCCACTGGAAGAGTGTGCACCTTCAGTATTCATTTGTGCTATATGGTAACAAACTCTGGTGAACTCTGTCTGCTTAAGTGCCCACAGAAAGAGCCCTGAGTGCCCCTTCTGGCACGTGTGCCATAGGTTCCCTGTACCATATATACTATATTCTCTGTACCATATATACTATATACCCTGTACCATATATATCATTCCCTGTACCACATGTACCATATATATACCCTATTCCCTGTACCATATATACCATATTCCCTCTGTACCATATATACCATATTCCCCTTACCATATATCCAATTCCCTCTAACACATATACATATTCTCCACAATAAACATATTCCACATAACATAGTAAAATCCTATACCACATTCATAGGTGACCATTTGCGATGTTAAGCTGTCAAATACCGCTTGTGCACAGGTTGACACTCACTGCTCACTCAATACCCCTTCAGCTTGATTTTCCTCCTGTATCTCTAACATTGAGCAATAGAGTGGTGGACTGTCAACCCTGCACAGATACTTTTTAGGCTCCCGCTTCTACAAATGCTATTCGAGTGTGGTGTGGGCTGGAAATAGTTTCCCTACCTCAATGGTATAGGGACTTTCTAAGGCAATGTATGTGTGTTTGTGAGGGGGTTGTTTGCCAACCCTTTAAGTTTTCTTTGCACCACCCTACTTATCCCTTTGTTTACAAATAGCAGTGTATATTATATATATATATATATTTGCAAGTGCCCCCCTGCCAACCCATGTACATATCATTTACTGGTCAATTAAAAGACTGTCTTAATACAAATTCAGCTAGAATTACACTAGAAGAAATTTATGTGATCAACTGCTGACACTCTGGCTCTTTTTGCAATAACACAGATGTAAAAAATGAAAGGGGGAACTATAAAGAGGCACATTTGCAAATAATACATGCAAGGACAACCTACTGAGCGTAGCATGTATTTTTTGTTGATGTACCAACTGTTTTGCATGTCTCTTAATGCTAGTGATGGATCAGGTCTTAAGGCCCATAGTTAAGGCGTCCAATTTGGAGGAGGAGGTCCGACGCCCAACACATGCCACTCAGTTTTGGGTGATAATCATGGTGGTATGCGTTTGCTTCGTTCGACAATCTGCCACAATGTGATGGTCACTATCGGGTGAAACAGGCATTCTGCACAGGGATATCACCCACTCAGGTGTTGACCATGTCCGCCTAATGGCATTCTGTATGTAGCAGTTTTATGACTGATGATTTACTGTGTGTGTACTTATCTGCACAGTAATTCTTTTTAGTAAGTGAACAGTAATTCATTTAGTAAGTGAAACAAACCGAACTGGACCGGGTGAGAGACGATGTTTGAAGTACAAACGGCAACTATTTGTATTTACAAAAACAAGCTTCTATCTACATCACTAATAAAAGGAGGGGGGCAGGGTGGGGGAGACAGTGCCAGTGCTGGATTTTTATTTCTTTTACCCTTATGTTTATATGGAATAATACGCTACCTACCAATAATATACAGGTATTACTTACCTTTTTGGCGTTGTGTCCTTGGGAATGGCAGCACAAAGAAACAAACCAAAATTAATTTGGTGCTGACACAAATACAAATATTTTAGGGATGTCTCTTCATCTGGTGTATATAAAGCCAACTGAAGTTGTTGTGTTATTTATACAGTGTCAGACAAATAAGGCTAATATTACTTTAATAAAATGACAAGAATCCCCACACTACAGCAACAATTAGTTTTGGGGGTGGAGATGCTCTTAATGAAAGAATCAATGTATCGGCACATTCTTCTGTCACCTTTTTTTTTTCATACAGCTGTAGACCAGAAAAATTGTGAATGTTTTCACGCCTTTGAGTGGCTTGTTAACATTTCTGGGTCTGCCCCCTGACCTCATGGTTGTGTTTTTGTGTTTATGTAAATTTGTTATATATGTTATGAATGACTTATGATATTGCTACCATCTAAAAACTATTTATTTAATAAGACATAAAAACATTTTATAGCTTGCTAGTGGCCATTTCACTATGAAATACCCAGGTTTTCCCCCAGAGTCAATGCAGGTTTGGAAAGCAGCTCATAAAGATGTACAATGAGTGGAAATTCCATTCTTTAAAGGGTACATTCAGCCAAAAAAAATAACTCAATATTAGCTCAATACCCCCAAACCTAAGATACGTTTTAACCTTACCTCCGACGCTCCCATGCTGAGATATTTTTACTTTTACCTTGGCAGAACCCTTGCCTAAAGTCCCGCCTCTACTTTCTGTTTCGAGATAGTTATGAGCGTGCAGGAACAGAGTGCGTTTGTAACCGCTCTTCGTTTATGCCTGTTGGCCATGACGTCACGTCCAGGACTGGCATTACATACCCGAAAGAAGGCAGGAGGCGTGGCTTTTAGAAAGGGATCTGCTGAGGTAAAAGTATGGGAGCATCTTATTGGGTTAAGTTAAAACGCATCTTACGTTTTGGGGGTAATTATGCTAAACACTCTTTCAACTGAAGAAATTGACTCAACTGTTAGTTGTCTGCATCTTAACATTCATATCATCTTGCCAAAGATTATTAGTCATTGTAAATAAATGTCATTTGTAGATGCTCGGAATATATAAGTTTATCTACATGGCTTCAGAGAGCCAGCAACAGTGAATACCGGTACCGGTTGGATTGACTACACTTGGTTAAGTAACTCCAGCATATTTCGCATTTTAGAATGCAGACCACCTTGAAAAATTAAATGTAAAAATCTGGCCTTTTACACTAAAACATAGCATAAGTTTTCAACTTGATCATTGAATTGGCTTACCCTAACAATATAAGTTGAAGGACCCTTCGGTAAAATAATTATAGCTATTGTAATTTTTGTTTCATACAAATATTTGCTCCCCCTGTACTTGTTTTTGTTTTGCAGTAGGTGTTCTGGTTCCCACCAAATATGCTACAGTTGATTTACTATGCACAGGGTTTTAATTAAACTGGGCTGTAATAGATTATTCTCCAAGGCAAACACCAGTATGCAGCTTGGGAGATAAGATTGTCAGTGTTATACCCTATTTATTATGGGAGATTGTTGAAATGATTGAAACTGAAAGGAATGTAATTGTAAAGCACTACGGAAATGTTAGCGCATATAAATCCCACATAATAATTAATTTCCTCCCAAAAAGATCAGGAAAACCAAAACAAGCATTTTAGTACTGCCCTTGCCACTATTAATATGAAAACTGTCACTTACATTCTTAGCATCTTCACAGTAAGCCTGCTTTAATTAAGCCCATATTTTACAGTACAACAAAGCAAAATGAGCATTTTCATCTCTGTATATTACCAAAAAATAGCATTTAAGGTGTTCATAATAATGTTTTCCAGGGCATCATTAATTGCATGTGGGGTTTCTGGCAACGTTTTTTTCAGGGTGACGATAACCCTATGAATTGGAATGTCAAATCTAATTGTTTTTCATATTAATTTCTGGGCAGAAAGAAACAAATAAAATGGGAAGATTTCCAAGCAAAATTATGAGCTGATTTCTCAGTGTGGGCCAAACATGGCATTTAGCCAAGCACGGTGCTTTGAACAAACACATATTTTGCTATTTGTACATTCCACTGTGATTGAAACTTGGAAGTAAGATGCTATTACATATCAGAAGTACTTGCAATGTGTGGGGTGGTCATACATAGATATACGCAGTGGATTGACGGTACAGAAAGGAACAAAGAGATTCCCCTTGTAAATATTGTTTTTAAAATGTAGTTATAGCTTTTCATGATAAGCTTTGGCTTCACAGTTAGCAAAACCTAAATTAGAAAGACCAATTAGATCTTTAAAAGCTGAAATGATTATATTCCTTGGTTGGCCATATATTACTAATTCATGAGTTCTGCAATGTTTCTGACCCACACCACAGACAATAATTTGCAATCGATATTCAATGACAAAAAAAACATTGCAAGAACATCTGGAGGGAATACTGCTGCTACTAGATAATTCAACGTTAATTGATTTTCTATTTTTTCTTTGTTTAGGTTTTCTAGGTAACCATAAGCTACCTATAAATATAAATTGTGACTTTACTGACATGTGTATGGACCTTATATTAGAGTTGTAGATCATGGATATTAATCTATAAATGATACATGTAATCAGCACTTAACCACAGATGTCTTTGTGTTGCTGCATGACTTCAATCCAGTACTTGTTTTGCTCATGCTCAGTCCACCAGCCCCCTGCCAGACTATCTGACTCTGTGAGGATAAGCATGCCCAGTAATCACTATGAAACAGCACTTGGAGAGGGAAATTCCCACAATTGAGTTCATATACCAACTGTCACCATTTCAGCTACAGCAAGACTATACATAACAGAAGAGTTTATAATACTAAGGTTCTTAAATTACAGCGAAATTGTAAAATGTGTCAGATTGGATATCTAAATAAATAGGGGACAGATCAACAAAAACATGGTACAGTGATAGTTGGGAATCGAATAGTTTCCTGTAATGGGCAATTTAAAAAACACTCATTTTTTCCACTATAAACGTATCCTTTAAAAACATTTATTTGTGTAGGTTTTTTTGTTTACACGGTTTAACTTTTTTTTTTATTAAGAGACACACAGAGCTGTCTATAGAGACACGCAGAGCTGTCTATAGAGACACGCAGAGCTGTCTAGACACACGCAGAGCTGTTTATAGACACACGCAGAGCTGTCTATAGACACACGCAGAGCTGTCTATAGACACGCAGAGCTGTCTATAGACACACGCAGAGCTGTCTATAGACACACGCAGAGCTGTCTATAGACACGCAGAGCTGTCTATAGACACACGCAGAGCTGTCTATAGACAAGAACACACGCAGAGCTGTCTATAGACACCACGCAGACTGTCTATAGACACACGCAGAGCTGTCTATAGACACACGCAGAGCTGTCTATAGACACACCAGAGCTGTCTATAGACACACCGCAGAGCTGTCTATAGACACACGTCAGAGCTGTCTATAGACACACGCAGAGCTGTCTATAGACAACGCGCAGAGCTGTCTATAGGGAACGCGCAGAGCTGTCTATAGGGAACACAGAGCATTCTGGAAACACACAGAGCTGTCTTAGGGAACACAGAGCTGTCTATGGAGAACACACAGACCTTTCTATGGAGACACACAGAGCGTCTATAGAGACACAGAACTGTTTATAGAGACAGAGCTGTCTAGAGACCCACAGAGCTGTCTATAGAGACCCGCAGAGCTGTCTATAGACACAGCGAGCTGTCTATAGACACACGCAAGTGTCTATAGACACGCAGAGCTGTCTATAGACACACGCAGAGCTGTCTATAAACAACGCAGAGCTGTCTATAGACACACGCAGAGCTGTCTGTAGACACACGCAGAGCTGTCTGTAACACAAAGCAGACTCTGTAGACACACGCAGAGCTGTCTGTAGACACACGCAGAGCTGTCTGTAACAGACACACGCAGAAGCTGTCTGTAGACACACGCAGAGCTGTCTGTAGCACCACGCAGAGCTCTTAGACACACGCGATGTCTGTAGACACACGCAAGCTTCTGTAGACACAGCAAGCTGTCTAGACACAGCTGTCTGTAACACACGCAGAGCTGTCTGTAGACACACGCAGAGCTGTCTATAGGGAACACGCAGACTGTCTATAGGGAACACAGAGCATTCTGAGAACACACAGAGCTGTCTATAGGGAGCACACAGAGCTGTCGAGCTGTCTATAGGGAACACAGAGCTGTCTAGCGAACACAGCTGTCATTAGAGACACAGAGCTGTCTATAGGTAACACACAGCTGTCTATAGAGACACCCAGAACTGTCTATGGGGAACACACAGAGCTGTCTATAGGGAACACAGAGCTGTCTATGGAGAACAGGGATGGCAATTTGGTCACTAGATAGAAATCTCCATGTTACAGTCAGTAATGAATTACCTGGGACTTTGGGAACACACAGAGCGTCTATGGGAACACAGAGCTGTCTATGGGGAACACACAGAGCTGTCTATAGAGACACGCAGCTGTCCATAACACACGCAGAGCTGTCCTAGACACGCATAGCTGTCCTAGACACACGCAGAGCTGTCCATAGAACACAGAGCTGTCCATAGACACGCAGAGCGCCATAGACACCGCAGAGCTGTCCATAGACCCCGCAGACTGTCCATAGACAGCAAGCTGCCATAGACACACGCAGAGCTGTCCATAGACCACGCAGAGCTGTCCATAGACACACGCAGAGCTGTCCATAGACACCAGAGCTGTCCATAGACACAAACACGCAGAGCTGACTCCATAGACACCCGCAAGCTGTCCATAGACACACGCAGAGCTGTCCATAGACACATGCAGAGCTGTCAAAGACACGCAGAGCTGTCCATAGACACACGCAGAGCTGTCCATAGGGAACACAGAGCTGTCTATAGGGAAGACAGAGCCAGAGCTGTCCATAGACACACACAAGCTGTCCATAGGGAACACAGAGCTGTCTATAGGGAACACAAAGCTGTCTATGGAGAACAGGGATGGCAATTTGGTCACTAGATGGAAATCTCCATGTACAGTCAGTAATGAATTACCTGGGACTATATGTTTCCTTATATTCCATTTACTATCCACCATATATCATAGACACGCAGAGCTGTCTATAGACACACGCAGAGCTGTCTATAGACACACGCAGAGCTGTCTATAGACACGCAGAGCTGTCTATAGACACACGCAGAGCTGTCTATAGACACACGCAGAGCTGTCTATAGACACACGCAGAGCTGTCTATAGACACGCAGAGCTGTCTATAGACACACGCAGAGCTGTCTATAGACAACGCGCAGAGCTGTCTATAGGGAACGCGCAGAGCTGTCTATAGGGAACACAGAGCATTCTGGAGAACACACAGAGCTGTCTATAGGGAACACAGAGCTGTCTATGGAGAACACACAGACCTTTCTATGGAGACACACAGAGCTGTCTATAGAGACACAGAACTGTTTATAGAGACACAGAGCTGTCTAGAGACACACAGAGCTGTCTATAGAGACACGCAGAGCTGTCTATAGACACACGCAGAGCTGTCTATAGACACACGCAGAGCTGTCTATAGACACGCAGAGCTGTCTATAGACACCCGCCAGAGCTGTCTATAGACACACGCAGAGCTGTCTATAGACACACGCAGAGCTGTCTAGACACACGCAGAGCTGTCTATTAGACACAGCAGAGCTGTCTGTAGACACACGCAGAGCTGTCTGTAGACACACGCAGAGCTGTCTGTAGACACACGCAGAGCTGTCTGTAGACACACGCAGAGCTGTCTGTAGACACACGCAGAGCTGTCTGTAGACACACGCAGAGCTGTCTGTAGACACACGCAGAGCTGTCTGTAGACACACGCAGAGCTGTCTATAGGGAACACGCAGAGCTGTCTATAGGGAACACAGAGCATTCTGGAGAACACACAGAGCTGTCTATAGGGAGCACACAGAGCTGTCGAGCTGTCTATAGGGAACACAGAGCTGTCTAGCGAACACAGCTGTCATTAGAGACACAGAGCTGTCTATAGGTAACACACAGCTGTCTATAGAGACACACAGAACTGTCTATGGGGAACACACAGAGCTGTCTATAGGGAACACAGAGCTGTCTATGGAGAACAGGGATGGCAATTTGGTCACTAGATAGAAATCTCCATGTACAGTCAGTAATGAATTACCTGGGACTTTGGGGAACACACAGAGCTGTCTATGGGGAACACACAGAGCTGTCTATGGGGAACACACAGAGCTGTCTATAGAGACACGCAGAGCTGTCCATAGACACACGCAGAGCTGTCCATAGACACAACGCAGAGCTGTCCATAGACACACGCAGAGCTGTCCATAGACACACGCAGAGCTGTCCCCATAGAACACATACAAACACGCAGAGCTGACCATAGACACACGCAAAGCTGTCCATAGACACACGCAGAGCTGTCCATAGACACATGCAGAGCTGTCAATAGACACGCAGAGCTGTCCATAGACACACGCAGAGCTGTCCATAGGGAACACAGAGCTGTCTATAGGGAAGACAGAGCCAGAGCTGTCCATAGACACACACAGAGCTGTCCATAGGGAACACAGAGCTGTCTATAGGGAACACAAAGCTGTCTATGGAGAACAGGGATGGCAATTTGGTCACTAGATGGAAATCTCCATGTACAGTCAGTAATGAATTACCTGGGACTATATGTTTCCTTATATTCCATTTACTATCCACCATATATCATACACTATATACCGTACACTATACACTACACTATATACCGTACACTATATACCATATATCATATACTGTACACTATATAATTTTATATACCATACACTATACACTATATACCATTCACTACACACCGTACGCTATAAACTATTTACCATACGCTATATACCATACACTATATACTATATACCATACACTGTATACCATGCTCAATATATATATATACACCATACCCTATATACCATACACTTTATACCGTAACACTATATACCATATACCACACACTATATACAATATATCATATACCATACACTAAATACCGTACACTATACACTATATGCCATACACTATACGCCATACACTATATACTAAACACTATATAACCATACACTATACGCCATACACCATACACTATACGCCATACACCATACACTATATAACATACACTATATACTAAACACTATACTCTATACACCATACACTACACCAGTGTTGGCGAACCTATGGCACTCGTGCCAGAGGTGGCACTCCGATGCCTCTCTGTAGGTACTCATGCACAGCAGGGGTCACTCAAGTTTTTTACCAGAAAAAAACATTCAGCTCTGCTTGGTCCCAGTTTTGGATCTTAAATTCCTGTCTAATAATGTAGGGGTTAATCATCACTGTTTTAAATCTCAAACTCCTGTGTGGAAATGTAGAGTTTAATAGGAAATCTATAATTGATACGCTTGTGAAGGTTCTCATTCATCCAGGTCATGGTATATCCGTTGTATTCAATTAGATCAACTGGACTTGAAATGTAGTTCTTGAAGACGTTTCGCTAGTCATCCGACTGGCTTTCTCAATTCAGAAGTATAATTGATACGATCTACTGTATTGGTCTGTGTATATTTTAGTCTATATTCCAGTGATGATGAACCTTTTAAAGACCGAGTGCCCAAACTTCAACCCAAAGCCCACTTATTTATTGCACAGTCCCAACACGATAGTTTAATCTGAATACTGAGGTTTTAGTTTAGGAAAAACAACTCAAACTGATAGACACAGACAAACAGTAGATAGAATTGATTATAGATTACCTATTAATTAACCTCTATATATGTTGTATTCAGTTAGATCAACTGGACTTAAAGTAACTTTAAGTCCTGTTGATCTAACTGAATACAACAGATATACCATGGCCTGGATGAATGAGAACCTTCAGAAGCCTATTAACCTTTACATTACCGCACATGAGTTTGACATCCAAAACGGTGACCATTAACCTCTACATTTTCAGACAAGAGTTTGGGATCCAAACAGTGACTCAAGCAGATCTGAACTACTTTAAAGCAAAAACCTAAAATCAAATTTCTTTTATTTTAGCTAAGAAATCTCCTTTCTACTGGCTTGTCTGGCACCCCCATATTAAACTAAGTAGACAGCAGTAGTTTATTCAGTTAGTAAGAACACCTCCAGTCCCCTTCAAACTATGCAGAGCAGATAGAGACAGCAGTACATTAAACAGTTTTTTGTCATCCCTCACCTCCTTAGCATGCTATGGCAGCCACAAGACAGAGAGCTCTTGTGCATCAATTTCTCACTTTCTGCACTCCCCCTTCCCTTCCTTGTATGCTGGAAAGTGTAGACGCTGAGAGAGAAAGAGACTGATGTTCACGTGATCTATCCCTGTTACAGACAGCTGCTACATTTTCTCAAGCTCTGGATTGCAGAAAGGGGAGCACACAGTGCAGTGTCTC
The DNA here is from genome assembly GCA_019447015.1 of Hymenochirus boettgeri. Lineage (NCBI taxonomy): Eukaryota > Metazoa > Chordata > Amphibia > Anura > Pipidae > Hymenochirus > Hymenochirus boettgeri. Next base: position 148,156,802 of record CM033476.1, read on the forward strand.
TCTGACTCTGGTAACAAGTCCAAAGTCTAGGAGGTTTAAACCCATGCACTCTCCTTGGCAACTTGCCATAATTTACACCTGATGAAGGGGACAATGTGATCCCCGAAAAGTTTTTTTTTTCACTAATAAAAGTAATCCACTGGAAGAGTGTGCACCTTCAGTATTCATTTGTGCTATATGGTAACAAACTCTGGTGAACTCTGCTGTGCTTAAGTGCCCACAGAAAGAGCCCTGAGTGCCCCTTCTGGCACGTGTGCCATAGGTTCCCTGTACCATATATACTATATTCTCTGTACCATATATACTATATACCCTGTACCATATATATCATATTCCCTGTACCACATGTACCATATATATACCCTATTCCCTGTACCATATATACCATATTCTCTGTACCATATATACCATATTCCCTGTACCATATATACCATATTCCCTCTGAAACATATACCATATTCCTTGTACCACATAAACAATATTCCACATAAACATAGTAAATCCTATACCCACATTCATAGGTGACCATTTGCAGGATTGTTAAGCTGTCAAAATACCGCTTGTGCACAGGTTGACAGCTCACTGCTCACTTCAATACCCCTTCAGCTTGATTTTCTCCTGTATCTCTAACATTGAGCAATAGAGTGGTGAGCTGTCAACCACTGCACAGATACTTTTTAAGCTCCCTGCTTCTACAAATGCTATTCGGAGTGTGGTGTGGGCTGGAAATAAGTTTCCCTACCTCAATGGTATAGGGACTTTCTAAAGGCAGAATGTATGTGTGTTTGTGAGGGGGTTGTTTGCCAACCCTTTAAGTTTTCTTTGCATCACCCTACATTATCCCTTTGTTTACATATATGCAGTGTATATATATATATATATATATATGTGCAAGTGCCCCCCTGCCAAGCCCATGTACATATCATTTACTGGTCAATTAAAAGACTGTCTTAATACAAAGCTTCAGCTAGAATTACACTAGAAGAAATTTATGTGATCAACTGCTGACACTGCTGGCTCTTTTTGCAATTAACACAGATGTATAAAAATGAAAGGGGGAACTATAAAGAGGCACAATTGCAAATAATACATGCAAGGACAACCTACTGAGCGTAGCATGTATTTTTTGTTGATGTACCAACTGTTTTGCATGTCTCTTAATGCTAGTGATGGATCAGGTCTTAAGGCCCATAGTTAAGGCGTCCAATTTGGAGGAGGAGGTCCGACGCCCAACACATGCCACTCAGTTTTGGGTGATAATCATGGGTGTATATGCGTTTGCTTCGTTCGACAATCTGCCACAATGTGATGGTCGACTATCGGGTGAAACAGGCATTCTGCACAGGGATATCACCCACTCAGGTGTTGGACCATGTCCGCCTAATTGGACATCTGTATGTAGCAGTTTTACTGACTGAATGATTTACTGTGTGTGTACTTATCTGCACAGTAATTCATTTAGTAAGTGAACAGTAATTCATTTAGTAAGTGAAACAAACCGGAACTGGACCGGGTGAGAGACGATGTTTGAAGTACAAACGGCAACTATTTGTATTTACAAAAACAAGCTTCTTATCTACATCACTAATAAAGGGGGGGGGGGTGGGGTGGGGGAGACAGTGCCAGTGCTGGATTTTTATTTTCTTTTACCCTTATGTATTATATGGAATAATACGCTACCTACCGAATAATATACAGGTATTACTTACCTTTTTGGTGCGTTGTGTCCTTGGGAAATGGCAGCACAGAGAAACAAACCAAAATTAATTTGGTGCTGACACAAATACAATATTTTAGGGATGTCTCTTCATCTGGTGTATATAAAGCCAACTGAAGTTGTTGTGTTACTTTATACAGTGTCAGACAAATAAGGCTAATATTACTTTAATAAAATGACAAGAATCCCCTACACTACAGCAAAATGTAGTTTTGGGGGTGGAGATGCTCTTTAATGAGAAATCAATGTATCGGCACATTCTTCTGTCACCTTTTTTTTTCATACAGCTGTAGACCAGAAAAAATTGGTGAATGTTTTCTACCAGCCATTGAGTGGCTTGTTAACATTTCTGGGTCTGCCACCTGACCTCATTGTTGTGTTTTTGTGTTATCATGTAAATTTGTTATATAATGTTATGAATGACTTATGATATTGCTACCATCTAAAAACTATTTATTTAATAAGACATAAAAACATTTTATAGCTTGCTAGTGGCCATTTCACTATGATAATACCCAGGTTTCCCCCAGAGTCAATGCAGGTTTGGAAAGCAGACATCATAAAGAATGTACAATGAGTGGAAATTCCATTCTTTAAAGGGTACATTCAGCCAAAAAAAATAACTCAATATTAGCTCAATTACCCCCCAAAACCTAAGATACGTTTTAACCTTACCTCCGACGCTCCCATGCTGAGATATTTTTACTTTTACCTTGGCAGAACCCTTGCCTAAAGTCCCGCCTCTAGCTTTCTGTTTCGAGATAGTTATGAGCGTGCAGGAACAGAGTGCGTTTGTAACCGGCTCTTCGTTTATGGCCTGTTGGCCATGACGTCACGTCCAGGACTGGCATTACATACCCGAAAGAAGGCAGGAGGCGTGGCTTTTAGAAAGGGATCTGCTGAGGTAAAAGTATGGGAGCATCTTATTGGGTTAAGGTTAAAACGCATCTTACGTTTTGGGGGGTAATTATGCTAAACACTCTTTCAACTGAAGAAATTGACTCAACTGTTAGTTGTCTGCATCTTAACATTCATATCATCTTGCCAAAGATTATTAGTCATTGTAAATATAAATGTCATTTGTAGATGCTCGGAATATATAAGTTTATCTACATGGCTTCAGGAGACCAGCAACAGTGAAATACCGGTACCGGTTAATGGATTGACTACACTTGGTTAAGTAACTCCAGCATATTCTGCAATTTTAGAATGCAGACCACCTTGAAAAATTAAATGTAAAAATCTGGCCTTTTACACTAAACATAGCATAAGTTTTCAACTTGATCATTGAATTGGCTTACCCTAACAATATAATGTGAAGGACCCTTCGGTAAAATAATTATAGCTATTGTAATTTTTGTTTCATACAAATATTTGCTCCCCCTGTAGCTTTTTGTTTTGGCAGTAGGTGTTCTGGTTCCCACCAAATATGCTACAGTTGAATTTACTATGCACAGGTGTTAATTAAACTTGTGCTGTAATAGATTATTCTCCAAGGCAAACACCAGTATGCAGCTTGGGAGATAAGATTGTCAGTGTTATACCCTATTTATTATGGGAGATTGTTGAAATGATTGAAACTGAAAGGAATGTAATTGTAAAGCACTACGGAAGATGTTAGCGCTATATAAATCCACAATAATAATGTAATTTCCTCCCAAAAAAGATCAGGAAAACCAAAACAAGCATTTTAGTACTGCCCTTGCACCTATTAATATGAAAACTGTCACTTAACATTCTTAGCATCTTCACAGTAAGCCTGCTTTTAATTGAAGCCCATATTTTACAGTACAACAAAGGCAAAAATGAGCATTTTCATCTCTGTATATTACCAAAAAATAGCAATGTTAAGTGCTGGTTTCATAATAAATGTTTTCCAGGGCATCATTAATTGCACTGTGGGGTTTCTGGCAACGTTTTTTTCAGGGTGACGATAACCCTATGAATTGGAATGTCAAATCTAATTGTTTTTCATATTAATTTCTGGGCAGAAAGGAACAAATAAATGGGAAGATTTCCAAGCAAAAATTATGAGCTGATTTCTTCTCAGTGTGGGCCAAAAACATGGCATTTAGCCAAGCACTGGCTTTGAACAAACACATATTTTGCTATTTGTACATTCCAACTGTGATTGAAACTTGGAAGTAAAGATGCTATTACATATCAGAAGTACTTGCAATGTGTGGGGTGGTTCATACATAGATATACGCAGTGGATTGACGGTACAGAAAGGAACAAAAGAGATTCCCCTTGTAAATATTGTTTTTAAAATGTAGTTATAAAGCTTTTGCATGATAAGCTTTGGCTTCACAGTTAGCAAAACCTAAATTAGAAAGACCAATTAGATCTTTAAAAGCTGAAATGATTATATTCCTTGGTTGGCCATATATTACATAATTCATGATGTTTCTGCAATGTTCTGACCACCACCACAGACAATAATTTGCAATCGATATTCAATGACAAAATAAACATTGCAAGAACATCTGGAGGGAATACTGCTGCTACTAGATGAATTCAACGTTGAATTGATTTCTTATTTTTCTTTGTTTAGGTTTTCTAGGTAACCATAAGCTACCTATAAATATAAATTGTGCTGTACTTTTGGACATGTGTATGGACCTTCATATTAGAGTTGTAAGATCAGTGGATATTAATCTATAAATGAATACATGTAATCAGCACTTAACACAGATGTCTTTGTGTTGCTGCATGACTTCAATCCAGTACTTGTTTTGCTCATGCTCAGTCCACCAGCCCCCTGCCAGACTATCTGACTCTGTGAGGATAAGCATGCCCAGTAATCACTATGAAACAGCACTTGGAGAGGGAAATTCCCACAATTGAGTTCATATACCAACTGTCACCATTTCAGCTACAGCAAGACTATACATAACAGAAGAGTTTATAATACTAAGGTTCTTAAATTACAGCTGAAATGTAAAATGTGTCAGATTGGATATCTAAATAAATAGGGGACAGATCAACAAAAACATGGTACAGTGATAGTTGGGAATAACGATAGTTTCCTGTAATGGGCAATTTAAAAAACACTCATTTCCCACTATACGTATCCTTTAAAACAATTTATTTGTTTACGGTACTTTTTTGTTGTCTGTAGGGTTAAGAGCTTAATATAGTTTGACATAGTCCCGCCTATTGTTCTTTTTTGTAGGCAGTTCTTTATCTTCTTACTCTAAAGCTTCGTACACACATTGGATAATTGTCGTACGATGCAGCCAACGAACGAGCAATTGCACAATATTTGTACAAAAATATAGCATCAATGATAGTCAAAGACCATCGACTATAGTCGGCTTTTTCCGACGATCAACCTGGTGGATTTGTTCTGCGGATTACTGTATGTTTGTACATGATCGGCAGATTATTGTTTTATGGAAAAATATATAAAAGGCGCATGCGCTGCTTTTCATAATTGCGCAATGATACGAACGTTACGTATTGTGTAAAAATGGTAGCAAATGTTGCAAATCCTCGGTGATAACAATAAAAAGAGGAAGCCAATAGAAAACACTAGGGGCATGGTATGGGTCTTGTCTCTGTCCTCCTGGATGATACATACTGCTTGTACGCATTTGGAGTGGGAGAGCCACAATGCAATATTCCTGTTGAAAATCACACCTAATTTTTGCGTGTGTTTAAAATGGAATTTAAGATGTGTTTTGGAAAAGTCACAAACGCAGATACTGCAAGTGAAGCACTGGCATTAAAATAATGCAACACTTTAGAAATTAGACTATTATATAAGGACTGTGGCCACAGGAAGGAACAATTATAGCTTTGTTAATATGAATGTTTTAACCTGCAAACAGGTTTTATCTAACTATTACGCTACACCTGAGCAGCCTGTTCTGTATTATGGGGATTGTGGAGAGACTGGGAGCTCTCCAACACAATTTAGTTCATCCAGAGGAAGGCCAACAGCTGAAAAAAATCCTTCCTTACTCCAAATGCCAATTGGATAGCATCACTGGATTAACCAGAACTATATGTACTAGTAGAGTGATTTTCAATATTTTTTAGTTTTAGAAACTTACCCAGCCCCCTCTTAAAACTATCTAAAGAACTTTTCATTACCACATCTGCTGGAAGACAGTTCCACAGTTTCACCGTTCTTGCTGTAAAGAAACCTTTCCTAACCTGAAGATGAAACTTCTTTTCTTCCAATCTTAATAGATATCCAGGAGTCCTCTGATGTGAACTATTAGTGAACAATGTACCAAAGAGTTTATTGTATGGCCCATTAATATATTTATATATAGTGATCATATCCCTGTGCAATCGTTAATTTTCCAATGTAAACAGCCCTAACATATCTAATTGCACTATAACTTTTTCCTGTTAAGCTGTATGTCCCTGTACCCTTTCCAACTCATATGCCTTCGATATGCCTTCTAATTCTGGTGCCAAGAACTTCATGGTATACTCTGTCCTGCCCTGCCTACACCCAAGATCTGTCTATTGCCCTACCCTCCCAAAGTTCAATAGGCCACATTTTTTTCTGCAGCAGGTTGTGCACCAAATGTACACTCAAGTCGATATTGGCCACAACCTTCTTTTTTTTTTTTTTTTGCAGTTTTTTGTCAAAATTAAGAAAAAATAAATCTGACATGTAGGTAATTTCATCCACTTTTCTTCATAATGATATTCTCCAATTGGTTTATTGATCAGTTGTCGGTCTGGAAGATGGAACCAAAACTGGCCAGTGTGTACCAGTTGCTAAAACAGCCTATCCAGGGATCTATAAAAGTGCCGTATTATGCTTTCCTCCCTCTTGTCAAATTACTTTTTTATTCAGTAATTTTTAATTACCTTTGGCAGATACTGCAGGATACTTTAGATTTGCTAAATCTTATTGACAGCATCAACCAAATCTTTCTCCACTAATCCACAGCGATTTGGTTATTTGGAGCATTTCTGTGTAACTTTCAGGTCCCTTCCTTCTTATATTTATGGACTTAAGACCACTCCAAAGCTTACCATCTTTAACCACTGTGTTGACATGTTGCATGTCCCACTTGTTTATAGACAGATACTGGGACATCCAGCCTAAAAGTTTGTACTCACGTGCGATCTCTGTTGCAAACCCGCAACGCACGATGTGTATGAACGGCCGTTTCGACAGATAATCGTGCCGTGTTTGGCCACTTTATCGGCTGTAGCAGCCGGTTGGTCGGGGATCGTTGCTTGATCTCCGAACAAGCGGCCATTTCAGCCGATAAGGTGCCCATACACGCCATGATTATCGCCCGAAACGACCTTTATGTTCCAGGTACAATGCAAAATTCATTGTTCACTGATAAACACGCTGCTGTTTTCTTGTTGATGTATTTGTTATGCAAATTAGATTCTGTTTTAGAAAATGTCAATTAATATACATTTACAAACACCCTCTGTGGCTTAATTGCCTTTACCTGATGTGTATAAATGTCCTTACTTTCTGTTGGCAATAGCCCTGACTTCCTTTCCTTTTTCAGGCATAACCCAGAAACTACATTTGAAGTATACACAGAAGTGAACTGTCCAGGAACGAATGCATCATGTGAAGGTACTTTGTTATTTACAAATGTGTATAGAGCAATGTTCGGCAGTCAAAAAATAATTTAATAATAAAGCATGCAGTTCTAGCTCTTGTGGACTGCAAATGATACCATCCTATTTAAAGGAACACTAAACTGGTATTTTTAACTACATTCCATATGTTTCTATTATTCACAGGGAGGTGAGAATGCTTATTCCCACCTCCCTGTGAATAATATAACGCCCAGGGGACACAGCCGAACTTACCTTACCGCCGATCCACTAGCAGTTCCTTCTGCACTGACAGCCGCGCTGCCCAATCGCGCTTATTGTTTGTATTGGTCGGGGCGGCTGTCAGTGCAGAAGGAACTGCGAGTGGAGCGGCGGTAAGGTACGTTCCACTGTCCCCCGGGCGTTCTATTATTCACAGGAAGGTGGGAATAAGAGTTCTCACCACCCTGTGAATAATAGAAACATATGGAATGTAGTTAAAAATACTAGCTTAGTGTTCCTTTAAGCAAGTGTGAGATTTAAAGGATAGGGTCACTCAAAAAGTGAACCTATACGTTTTTGCAATTTATTGAAGAACTGGAGGTAAAGGATCTATGTCTTACATCCTGTTCTTCAATAAACAAATCATTTCAACTTACCCCCGAGCGCAATCCACCGCTGGCTCTTCTGACAGGTCCCAACTGTTTCCTGCTTAAAGGGCATGTCCACCCCCAAAACAATAATTTAACCTACTACTGGCCCCACTGTGTAGTGTATAAAAATCCTTACCTTACATCCCTGCTTCAAATGGTTGTCCTGTAATTTCCCTGTAAAGTCCCAAAAACTGACCACAAGGAGCCAGGCAGAGTCCATATCCTGTCTCCCCTCCGGGAGAAAAATGTCATGCGCAGTACAGCCCTCCATGCCTCCCTCTCCCACCCGTTTCTCTCTCCCTCCCCCTAGCACAAAACCCATTTTCTGTGTAGAGCTCTCAACCCCAACTGCTATAGTTATATTTACAGAAACTCCCCCGAACGTTACCTCTCTCCTCCGAAGTTCTGGATAGCCGGAAGCCACGTCAATGATTGGCTGCCTCTCAGCCAATCACGGATGCGGCTGCCGGTCCGGCCCCCTGCTTGCAGTTTCATGCAAGCAGAGGGCCGTGACAGAACATCAGAGGAGAGAGGTAATGTAAGTACAGTTTGGGGGAGTTTCTGCAAATATAACTAGCAGTTGGGGCTGGGGGAGGTAGCCCTACACTACAGCAAAAGATTTCAAATGGGGTGGACATGCTAATGCACCGTATAGTTTAGTTAAAGCCGGAAGCAGTTGGGACCTGTCAGAGGACCCAGTGGGGAATCGCTCTCGCAGGTAAGTTCTCTATCTTCACTCCAGGCTCCTGTTAAATTAATTGAAGAATGGAAGGTAAGACATAGTTCCTTTACCTCCCATTCTTCAATGAATGCAAAAACAGAAAGTTCACTTTATTCCTTTAACTATTGCCATGTTATATGGCTTTTAGGGAGCTATAAAAACTTTTTTGGGGGAAATATTCTGACATTTAGCTGTTGTTTTCAATAGATAAATCTTATTGTCCCTTTAAAGGTGACAATGGAAAATCAAACCATCAGTGAGTGAAATTCTAACAAATTCTCCTTCTGTGCTGAGGGAACAGGGCCAAGTGGACTAGAAAATGATTTTGTGTTGTAGATTATCTGAAATTGAAAAAAAAAGTGGCGGTGAGGTATGGTTCCAAAGGCAACCTAGAAGCTTCATAAACCCAGAGTCCATCCTGCTGCTGACTTCAGAGCTCAAGGGGGCATAAATATAGAGACTTACTCTTCTTCAAAAGAGCTTCAGTACCACTGCAAAAGCTTGTGAAACTAGTTTAGGAATTTGAGCTGTATACCAATCTCTTTTTCCTGCATTTGAGACTTAAAGGGCATCTATAGTGGAAAAAAACACATTGCCCCTTTGCAAGTTAAATTCATGTACTCTGTGCTGCCTTAATCCTATCTATGTCAGTGACTCTGTTTAACCATGGTGCAGCACTCCCCTCCTTCCCCCTCCCCTCTTGTTACCTCCTCCATGTCTCAACTTCGGCTAACCGACAAGCCTATCATGTGCAGTAGGAGTTAAAAATTCAACATCCTGAAAAACACACCCACGCACAGTGGCCAATAGAAAGCAAGCTGACCTGGAGACACGGAAGAAGAAGGAGAACAGAACAGTTTACGATCTCTCTCTTTGTGACCCATCATCAATCAGTGAAGTCTATCAAGAAGGGGGGGTCAAGTGCAGCCTTATATCTACCATGGAAGCTACCTCTCTCCCCCTGCTAATGCTGTTATCTCTATGTTTATTACAGAGCAGGGAGGGGGGATCACGTCACAGGGATTTGATTGACAGTCCAAGTAGTAGTAGAGGAATGCAATCACGTATTCTTCTAACTGGTGTATCTCAGGACAGAGAGGGAATCTGAATCTGAAGTGATGACCCTCTGGGGGGTTGTGGGGAATTATAGAACACATGGAAAGAAAGAAAAAAAAGTTCATTTTCCCACTATAGATGCCCTTTAAAATGTTTGCCTTACTTGTGCAGGATCTTAAGTTTCCAGTAAATAATGTATGTTTAACAGTAGATAACCAACCATTATATATAATTATTATATATAATTATATATAAGGGGCTTTACATTTATAATTTATATACCGTACATAAAATATTAACAAACAATGAAGAGATTTTTCATTTGCAACAACCATTAAAGACGGGATTGGCCTTTCATCGGTTATGTGTGTGCCCGGCTTAAAGGTGGCCATACACATTCGATTTCCACAGCATGTGTGCCGACGGATCACATTTTTATCTGTCGGCACACATGCGGTGGGAATTTAGGGTCATCTTTATTTCCTCATGTGAATAACCCTAACTTAGCTGGGCTGTCATCAGTGAGCCTAATACAATCCAGTATCCTACTACTGATGTTATAACATGCCAAGTTAGGATTTTGTTAGTGTTTTTTTTTCATAGGCTTGTTTCTAAACAAAAGGGAATCATTTGGTACTAAGTATCTTCTGTTCTCTTATTGGTTGAAATGCTGGCTTGCTGGACTGAGCATCAAAACTACTAGCTGTGTCCCCAAGTTTGAGTACCTAGCACAGTGTTTCTCAACCTTTTTATCTGTGGGGACCCCTTAAACAATTATGTGGAGGGTTCCCCGAGACAGGAAAATTATTATATATTATTATTATTTTTCTTACTCAGTTATCGAATAATCAAAATACCGGTACATAATTTATACAAATAAATGATAGCTCTATAAATGTATAGTATTTATATTATTTGAATTATAGTATAAATACCTATTTATAGAGCTATAATTTATATTTGTATAAATTCTGTATTTTAGTAAAATGCACTCATTGACTGCAGGGGGGAACCCTTACATAAAAACATTAATTATTTTTATTTGTCTCACAGACATCAATACACCAAACACAGAATTCATGCAGAACATTGATAAATATATAGAAAAATATTTCTGTATTCATCAAAATGGTGGGTCCATACAGTTTTTATCAATCTCCTGAGGACCCCCATTCAACCTCTCAGGGACCCGGCACCTCTGGTTGAAAAACGATGACCTAGCATTTTTGTCTTCACACTTTTATGATCCCATTGTATAAATACATTAACGGGCCATAAAATAAACTGTCTAAAGCATTGTTCACCTTAAAGGGAATGTCCACCCCCAAAACCATAATTTAATATGTTATTGGCCATTATTCTTAAAACAAATCAAACCGCATTAAAATCCGTTCTGCCAATTTTAAGATACATACGTATTTACTACCTTCTTATTGCAGACCAGGAGCATCTCGGTGTAAATCCAAGCTCTCTTACGTCCGTGCCTTATCCATTCCCGTGCAGCCCCTTCATCCTCCCTCAGAGCACCCAAACTGGAACTCCATATTTGTGACGTGAACCCCCCCCCCCCCACCATTTGGATCCAACCTTGCTTGTCCGTCCACCTAGCGTAAAATATTTAAATATATAATAATATAATAATAAATTTAATATATAATAAATTTTGTTTTGGCGCGTATGTGCCTAAGATAGGCGCTTGGTCGGGACAGCGTGGCTGTCAGTGCAGAAGCAGCTGCGAGTAAAGTGGCGGTAAGGTAAGTTCCAGTGTCCCCTAAGCATTCTATTATTCACAGGGAGGTGGGAATAAGAGTTCTCACCTCCCTGTGAGTAATAGAAACAGATGGAATATATTATATATATATATATATTATATATATATATATATATATATAAACAGATGGAATAATATATATATATATATTATATAATAAAAGTTTAGTGTTCCTTTAAAGAAATAACATGAGGGCGTGCAGGGGGTATCTATCAGTTGTTGGGTTTTTTTTGTAGGATTGTGTGGGGTTTTTTGTTGGTGTTAGTGTTTTTTGGATCTATCATATATTAAAAGGGAGGGGTTTGTTACTGAGAATTGGATGTGGTGATAGCAGGTTCATTGGATAGTTTACAAAAAAAAATAAAAATCTGTGCGAGTTTCTAAAAACAAAGAATGTTGCATGTTACTGATATTACTACAAAGAGTTGGAGTTTATCCAGGAATATTTCCGATTGCCACTTGGAGTTGGAATGAATTTGTTTTCCCTTTTATACTGTTTTATTTGTCAGACAGAAAATGTGGGTATGGCTGTGTAGGTTCGACTAGATGTATGTATGTCTTTATTCAACCTCAAATACTACACTATACCCTGGGTACAGGTTAATGGAGAAGAGGATTCACTTTTATTTTCCTTTAACTTGGATTTAAGGGCTATGTATGATGTCATCCAGTATACAAATGTTTCTAATGTACCATCTTTAATAACTCTAAGCTAAAAGAGTACTGATATTGGCCAGGAGTGATCACATCATTATGCATGTACTTGCTGTATTACAACAGTAGTTGCCCTTTAAATGGACAGCAGAATTCCCATACAGTAGTCCCATACAGTAATAACCAAATCCAGCATGGCTATTACTGTATGGGAATTCTGCTGTCCATTTAAAGGGCAACTAAAGCCTCAAAACAACAATCCATTTTTACTAATTTTTTAGGTAAAATAGGTACCTCGACTTATACTTGGATCGACTTATACTCGAGTATATACGGTATCTTGCCGTCTCATGCTATATGAATAGCATTGTCCACAAAAATCTAAAAAACTATTTCTTACTCCCATGTTCATGCCTTCTAATTTTAGGGATTTTAAAAAACTATTATTCTTTCCAAATCATGTGGTACCTTTTTTGCTGATTAGTTGGCTATTTCTTTAGCTATCTGTATACACGTGCGTTCACAGGCTGACCCACAATGCACTACTGCCATCATTTAGTGTATGAAGGTTTGGTCGGTATACACCAACCGTTAGGTTGAAATGGCTGTTCGTCTACCAGAGTGTACTTGGCTTTTAAATTTCAGTAGTCTTTTAGCTTCTGTTATCATAATCTAGTTTGCTGTTCTGCTATAACAATCTGGCAGGGTGATAAAGAGGGCAGAGGAGGAAAGATTTCATATGTGTAAATTGCATTTCACTTAGTGCTTGCTGATAGTAAAAGTCAGGTCAGATAAAAGGAATAAGTTAAGAGATTGTGGTGGGATACTAAGCCTGAGCAAACAGGTACTGGATTGAAGGTATTCAGACACACATACCCTAGTGCTACCTAATTATAGATTAAGATTTTGGTGACCTTTTTTTAAAAATATGTTTTATTTATTGTTACCAATGAATTACAGCAATATTATTCTTCCGCAGAGTATTATGCTTATCTTTCACATTTGTACATATGTCATTGACATATTTATTTTGTCACATTTGTTGTTCATTGGTTGTCAGTATAACATTGTAATAAACTTATGAAACTATTAAAAACAACTCAATTGGTCTGGTTTGTTCTTGGGGTATCACGGATTCAGTAGGCCTCGTCCACCTAGGGTCGTGCACGGGGTCTGGTGAGTTCCTGGTTCTGTTTGGAATAATGGCTGGGAAAGTTGGTGAGGTTAGCTTGCCCTAGATTATAGTGGAGGATGTCTCCAGCCATACTCCCCATATTTTATTGAATTTGTCTGGGCAATTTCTATGCCTATAAAGTAATTTAAGTAGCGGTAAGTCATTATTTATAAGTTTAGCCCATTTCTTGGTCTTAACTTTCTTGTGTGAGTGCCACCCTAGCACAATCGTTTTTCCGTGCATAGAATAATGTCGCCTGCAGGAAGGCCCTTTCATAGACCACACCTCCTCTTCAAGTATTCCAAAAAGACATGTAAGTGCTTGTGTTTGAATAGGGTATGGGGTGAGTGGGGACAGAAATCTGATCACCTCCTGCCAGAAGACTTGGACTTACGGGCATTCCAAATGAGATGGATAAAGTCAGCGTTTTGGTGTTGGTATTTTGGGCAGCACCCATAGTTAGACTTTTTCAAATGTTTGAGTTGTTTAGGGGTATAATACGTTTGGTGGAATTAAGTATCTCATTCCATTGTTCTTCTGGTAAGTCCCCCAGCCAGTCTGTCCACTTTGTTTTAACATTTGTATTAATGAGTTGGGATTTGGCACTAAGTAAGCATGTATATAGTCTTGAAATAATTCCTTGTAGATTCTCAGTGACCTTTACATGAAATTTTGCTTAAAATTAAAGCCACATTGTTAGAGAACACTGGATTCAACAGATTCTTTTTAATGGCAAGATCTTGAATGCATGTGACAGAAAAATCTCATGAAGCAAATTTAGGATTTTTCCAGATTTTTTTTTAAATTCGGTTCCACTTCTCCATCCAGTATCCAGGAACTTAAAATCCATCACAATTACATTACCTGACTAAGTTGCAGCCTTTACCATCTCCATGTTCCATTATTCTTCATGAGTATATTGTGGATTTTAGCCGACACCTAATGTACTCTTCTGTACTCAATTTTACCCTATAAAGCTTTAAGCCTTATATAACCTGCAGTAATTTCATTCTTACAATTTAGGGTTAAACATTGTGTTTTCCATAAAGACACACTGCATCTCATCATACCTCAACAGGGAATACCTTTTTATATTCACTGGCCAATAATGCCCCTCCAGAGCCTAGCTTTTGTGGCTTGAAAGTTGCTGACATCTTGTTACTGGTTTGCTAAATGTTAAGCTCCGCCCCTCTGAGATTTCCTCTGTTTTCTCTTGCTTGAGCCTCAAACGATAATGAGTTCCATGCACATGCACGGAACTCACAGGCATTACCATTTGAGGCTCAAGCAGGAGAGTGCACGGAACTCACAGGCATTACTGTTTGAGGCTCAAGCAGGAGAGTGCACGGAACTCACAGGCATTACTGTTTGAGGCTCAAGCAGGAGAGTGCACGGAACTCACAGGCATTACTGTTTGAGGCTCAAGCAGGAGAGTGCACAGAACTCACAGGCATTACTGTTTGAGGCTCAAGCAGGAGAAAGCAGAGGAAATCTCAGTGTGGTGGAGCTTAACATTCAGCAAACCAGTAACAAGATGTCAGCAACTTTCATGGCACAAAGCTAGACCCTTGGGTTGCATAGGTAAAAAAAATATGGCAACATTATTTTAAAAGCTACAGCTTCCAAATGAGCTTAACTTGATTTTACAGTGTCCTTATCCTTTAAAGGGTATGTCCACCTGTAAAAAAATTTTTAACATGCTGCTCCCCCATGTCCCCCAGCCCCAACCGCATAAATTTTTTTCGAAAGCCCCCCAAACTCTTACTTACCTCCCCTCGTTCCTCCGCGCACTGCCGGCCCTCTGCTTGCGAGAATGCAAGCAGAGGGGCGGGACCGGCAGTCGCGTCTGTGATTGGCTGAGCGGCAGCCAATCACGGACACGGCTGCCTGTCATTCAGTGCAGGGAGGAAAGAGGAGAGGTAAGTAAGAGTTGGGGAGCTTTTTGAAAAAAAATGTATGCGGTTGGGGCTGGGGGACATGGGGGAGCAGCATATTAAGGGGGTTTAAAGCTAGGGGGAGGGGGGAGGGAGGAGAGGGAGGGAGGGGGAGAAGGGCTGCAGTACGCATGGCAAATATCTACCGGAGGCAAGATAGCAGGCAGAGCCCTGCTATCCTCCTGGTGGTTAGTTTTGGGACTTTGGGGGGGGGGTCTACAGGAGAACCCTATGGAGCTGGGATGTGAGGTAAGGATTAAACTACACTACGTGGTGGGGCCAGTAGTTGGGGGGATTTATAGTTTTGGGGGTGGACATGCCCTTTAATATAATTTGTTCCCTTTCCTACATTTGTATAGTTAAGTATCTTGTTCTGTTCATACAATGGGACCAGCAGTAGTTTATATGTTGTAATTGTTATTTGGCAGCATATAAATCATATAAAGGGAACGACTGCAGTCCCACAAAAATGAAACATAATTATATTGCTAAAGAGGTAAGGTACAATAAAAATGGATCCTTTGATCATGAACATGTAGATCTTATACTCATCATAAAAACATTCACCAAATGAACAAATTTATACACAAAAACACAAATTTGTTAAAAAAAACAGCGCTGTCAAAATATGGGCAGGTTTGTGCAGTATATCTTTACAAGACAAAAGGGAGGAGTATGCACAACATACATGATTACAGAGGGATCATGCTAAGAGAAGAAGAGTACACACTTACAAGATTGCTACTTAATCCAAACAAATATATAGTTAAATGCTATTTTGTAAAGTATATCAAAGACCTGGTACACACAGTGTAATTTTTTGGCTCAATTGCCAATCTGCCACCAGACTTTGGTCGATGGGTTTGAAATATTAGTGGAAATTTTCACTGCAGCCGACAAATCTCGTTCATACTTTTGTAAAATCAGACAAATGTTCGATAGCACATGCAGGTAAATTTTGATGATTGTTTGATCTATACTGGGCTGCCCGTTCGGTTGCATCGAAATGTTGCCTATGGCCCTTTATTACCTGATCAACACAAAATTAGTTTATTGATCGGAAGTCTGTCGGTCTGGAAGATAGGTATAAAATTGTACATTTTACCAGGCCTTACACTTCATAAATTTTCTTTAGTGTAATGCTCTTATATTTTAAATATACAAATGAGCACAACCAATAAAAACCGTAAAGTTCTTGAAACAGTCCGTAAGTAAATG
Organism: Hymenochirus boettgeri; assembly: GCA_019447015.1. NCBI lineage: Eukaryota > Metazoa > Chordata > Amphibia > Anura > Pipidae > Hymenochirus > Hymenochirus boettgeri. Next base: position 148,173,232 of record CM033476.1, read on the forward strand.
TCATTAACAAACAAATCACCCCCTAAAAAGAAAGGCATAGAGTGCACAGAGAATAAAACTAAAAGACTAAATAAAACTACAAATAACAATACAGGGAACTAAATAAAAAAAAAGCTTTGACTCTCCCCCCCTCTCCCCCAGAAATACAACAAAACAAAATATGTTACAATAAAATTTTTATTTTTCTCTTACAGGACTAAAACACAACCAGTAGAAATATACTTCAGGAGAAAATAAATAAACAAGAAAAATACCAGAAAACACAGAATAATATTAAACAGGTAACAGATAATTGCATACATTTGATACATTAAATACAAAAAAATGAAATCTTTACCACAAAATGAATATTAATATTTTTCTTATGCAGAAATTAAACGAAATAAAAAGAGATAACAGAAACTATCACCAACACACAAAAAAATAAACGAAAATGGACACAGAAATAACGGTAAGAAAAATAAAAACACAAATACAAATATAAACAAATATAAAAATATTTTAAAAAAAAATTTAAATTTAATGTAACATTTTCTTTAAAGGTATAGGACAACAAAGAACGTGACCAAAAAATGAAGATCAGCAAAAGGAAGAAAAAGAAGATTCAAAATACTAACATGCTAAAGTCATAACCTCAAAATAATAACTCCTGTTACTGAAAGTAACCTACCAATACAACAGGAAAAATATACCAAAAAACAACATGACAAAATATTTTCATTTGCATTTACAGAAATACAGAGTACTTGAACTACCCCCAAAAACAAGATGACAAATTAACACTAGCATTAACAATATCACTAAACGAGCTAAAAGGACAACAGTTTTTTCCCACGCACAGCAATACACAAAACAACAATACTAACATAAAGGGGTATAAAATATTACATACATACATTGCAGGAAACAAATACTTTAGAATACACAGAAAAGCAAACAAAAGCAGGAGAAAACCCAAAAGATATAATTAAATCTTTCAATTAATGCATTTCTTTTTGCAGAAATTAACTTATTACATAAAGTACAAAACAGCCCAGATTCTGTGTGTCACCAGATCCCCTCCCCCCATTTCACAAAATTTGTACCTCAGGTACATAAGAAAAATTAACAAATGAAACATATAATGAATCTACTTTATTTAATAGAATAGACACTGAAAGTCTGGGTAATGGGACGATAGATAAATTCTAGAAATAGTTGCCCCATTGGACCTTTATATGAACCTCACTTAAAAGTATGGCTATCCCTATCTATATCCCTTTCTGAACATCTGGCTATAGGCATATAACGAACACAAGGCCTCCAGGACCTGATCTCCAGACTTTATATTTGTCTCCCTTCCTGTCAGAGCAGGATTATCCACAAGGCAACCCTAGGGCCCCCTAAATGATGGCCCTGCCTAAAGCCCCATATGATCTTAATCCATCTCTGCTTCCTGTAAAATACAATCTCATAAAGACGGCAGAAATGGACACAATATTTTCCTACACTGGAACTGAAAGACTGGTATAATATGGCTTGGCTTCTCAAGCTGCCAACAGGCTTACTCGGTTATACATCTGCGTCAGGCATACATGCACCCTCTCTGCATACACTACATACACTGCAGTGTATTGATACCTAGACTAAATACTTGCCCCAAGTGTAGAAGGATGTGGGCTGACTTTTGGCATCTAATGGTATAGTATGCTGTAGTTGATATAGATACAAATCTACTTTACTTGGGGAAATCCTTTTCTATGCAAGGAAAGCAAATTGTCACTAGATGGTCTATTCATCAGTGGTTAGCCCTTATTAATAGTATCATCCCATATCAAAGAATCTGTGTAGAGTGTGTCCAAAAGGTATTTAAGATTTAGAACTCCCGCTGTAATAGGAGAATCATATCACATTCCACACTATAATATCATACCCTATAATATCACATACCATCAATCTGTACAATTCTTTGATTACACCTTAAAAGCGATATAAAGTTATTCAAATAGTATATGCAATAAATAGGCAGCATTTTTATTTCAATTAGTTTCAATATTGCAGACATTGTGATACAGATACTCTGCACCTGTACTTTGCAACAATCGTTGTCTTGTATTACAATTAAAAGGACAACTATACTGTAAGAATTAACTTTTTAATTCTTTTATTGTAAATAATACAATAAAATTTTTTTTTAAACAATTAACAGTTCTTATTGTGATTTAATAATATAACAAACTTAAATTGATAATAAACTTACATTCAGCTTTTACATGCAGGGTCTGCATCTCCTTAATATAACAATATCATATGTAGGGGGATATCTCTCCTGCCCTGGTCAAAAATGGGGCACTCTGGTTAGTTTCAAGCTCAAACTCCTTGACCCAAATATAGTTTACTAATATGGACCAAGCCATGACAATTTAGTGGTAATTTTAAAACATAAATAAAATGGTCAGCTCAAAAGTTCTGTTTTGCAGTCATGTACATTATTTCACACATGTTCTTGTTGGCTTTTACAAAATTTCAGCTTTAAAAGTTTAAAGTCCCAAGTGCATAGCTTCAGCTAAATATGTGACTATCAGAGACCCGCAGTTGCAAACATTGCAGTTAAATTGTTATATTTGCTACGTTGGCTGTGACTCCCTATTCATGCTCAATTTTTAGTGTGTTAGTGCAGCTAGCAGTGGGGTAAACCGGGGATATGGTACAGTTTTGGGCCTCTTTACCATATTTGTTTTGGATAGATAGGTTGTGAGGGGTTACAGGTGCTCAGAATCCCCCCTTTCTGCGTAGTTCCCTGTTACCTGCAGTTGTGACTTCTTGTGATAATAATGGTAGGCAGGATGCATGCATGAAAAGTACTGTAAGTGTTACTTGTATGGGGAACAGGTATGAAACTGATTACTTAGACTGTGACGAAGGACCCATTTTAGCACTTGACATATTTATGTTTATGATGGATATGTCATCTTCCTGTTTATTCCTGGAACCAATATATACCATTATTAATATGAACTGGACTCTCATTTAACATCCCCATTAATCCCTTTAGTAAAGTTGCTACCCACAGTACTAACTACTGAGCATACACACACTAATCATGTATACATGGACAGCAAAGAACAAGTATCTGACAGTAGTATTTCTATTATAATGAGGTTTGTACCAGTAATAAAGGGGAAGAGGAGTTTACATGTTTTTTATACATAATAATGCCTCATATACATACTTACACTTTTGTATGGGCATTGAATTTCATGGTGATTCCTTATATTTGAAAATAAAGTAGAACATTCATATGCAGCAAAAAGTCTAAAGGCAAGGAAAATATAATGAAGATATAATTTAACATGGGAATGGCCTTAAAAAGAGGGCATGGCTATAATGTTAATGGTGCACTGCCCCTTATAACCCTTCCAGGAATCCATCCCCAGGAAAGTGTCCCTATACAGTACAGAAAATTATTGTAGTGCCGTATTAGTTCAATAGATAGATATTTAAAAATAAGAGTACTGTACTTTTTTGTAAGGACAAACTGTTTATTTAGTTGACAAGCTTCCGAGGGCTATACCCTCTTCATCAGGTCAGAGCAGTACTGATTTTGAAAAAGGTTTAACAGAAAGTAAAAAGCTAATTCCAAAAGATAATAAGATAAGCAAAACAGCAATTTTCCTTATCTCATAGTGCTTCTTGCTGTGGGTTTTTTTTTCTGGTCACCCCTGCATTCTCTTTGCCCCTTTCATTTCTTGACTTCATTTTCTGTTCTCTCTCCTCTCATTTTATTGCCCTCAACACTTTCCTTGGCACCTTTTGCTTTTAACTAGTGTTTTTTTCCCTCTCCCCCTTGCTGTTTTGCTTATCTTATTATCTTTTGGAATTAGCGTTTTACTTTCTGTTAAACCTTTGTCAAAATAAGTACTGCTCTGACCTGATGAAGAGGATATAGCCTAACTAAATAAATAGTTAGTCCTTAGAAAAAGTATCACAGTACTCTTATTTTTAAATATCCCTATACAGTATGTTATTGTAAACTTAAGATTGCCATATGCAGGCTTGACATTTCTACACCAATGTTAAAGCAATAGTTCACTTAAAAAGTGAACTATTTCTTTAATGTATTGATTGAAGACCGGAGGTTAAGAACTTATGCCTTACCTCCTGTTCTTCAATCAACTGAGCAGGAGTGACGGACGAAGAAAGACGATATTTACCTTACACTCAAAGTGAAAATTCCCAACGCATGCGCACTATTTTTATTTCAGGAATCAGTTGGGACTGATGCTTCGGAGGATCGCGTGCAAGGTAAATATCTTCTTTCTTCATCCGTCGCTCCTGCTCAATTGAAGTAGAGTTGCAGTATTACCTTGCTGATTTTCCCAAAATGTTTTTTAGCAGGGTTAAAAAAAAATAAAACATGTATGACTAGCTTGAAAAGTCTGAAAGTAACCTGTGAGAATACATGTTTAGTAGAACTACAGATCATGTTGGATTGTAATTCTGCAGAAGCAGCATGAACAGGCCACTGCCAAAATCGAACACTACTATGTCTGTTCCTGACATCCGTGTTAAATACTTTTTAATTGTGCTAATATCATTTTAAAGCAAATGTTCTTTTCATCAACAAGTAACTCTTGTTGATTAGGGCATGTCCACCCCAAAACTAAAATTTAACCCACTGCTGGCCCCATTGTGTAGTGTTAAAGTTTAGAAAACTGAAGAGTAGGAGCCTTTCTGTGTGCAAAAAGGTTTCTACCACTTCCCTGTCCTCAGTAAGGACTCTGGCATGTGCAGGGGAGCTGACTCGCAGTCAATCACAGATGCGGCTGACTGTCAGGCCCCTAATGCATTCCCAGAAGTAGCATTAGAGGCAAAGGCCGAGGGAACAAAGTCTGGTAAGTACGCTTCTTGGGACTTTTTTAACACTTAAACATAGCGTTTATAGGTTAACTTCTTACAGTAAAAAGTTAATTTTGTGGTGGATATACCCTTTGAACAGTTAATTTAATTTTATATTTCAGGAGGAGTGTTTTGTGAAAAGTATAAACCATGTAATTGTTACTTTAACCACTTATGTAAGTCTTCCATCTAACATGATTCTGATTAACTTAGTCGCAAATGAAATGTTGAAGGCACAGGAAAGTTCGTTTAGAGAAGCAGCTTTATGTAATCTTCTTATTTCTTCATTCTGTGACATCACCCCCTTTCTCAGTCCTGCACAGACTTTTACATGCCTAAAGTGCCAGTTTGAGAGAAGAATGATATCAGATGGAAAGGAGGAGGGGGAAATTAAATTGGAAATTCTCCTAATTTATGCATCTGTTATCATTTTAGCTTTTATAAATGAAATATCCATGTTTTAGAAGTTCATAAGGCCACTGTACATGAAAATGACATTGTCAGAATCTTAAAACACTGCATTTTCAAAATGAATATGTTCATACCTAGAAAAGAAGCTATAATTTAAGTAATTATTTTAAAATCTTAAAAAAAAAATGTTGTTTCCCCTTTTGTTTTGCAAATGACAAATAATACGGGTATTAATTTAATTTAAGGGTAGTACCTTTTGTAAATAAACATAGAAAAGCTAACCGATGCACATTCCTAGGCCCCATACAATCATATCTGCTCATTGGCATACATTATAAACAAAGGGGTTTTAGTATACATTACTGTGATCACATGAATGAAAAGCCTTCCAACCACGTCAAGGTATGAACAGTACATTTTCTTGTTAACCCTTAAACTTTTGATGTGGGGGCACCATGTTTTATGTACTTTACAGTGTATATTGTGTAAAGTTTCACTACATTGCCACTGAAATATTTTCAGAATATGTACAACACAACAAAAATTTCATTATGAAAAATATAAGCTATACTGGTGAAAATATTTCCAGTACCAAAATTCTGAGGCACACCGGTGTTCTTTGAAGTCACACCAGTGTGCCCTGGCACACCCTTTGATAACCCCTGGCCTTTACAACAAATTGATTTTGGGGGATCTAGTACTTAGCAATATATTGTTTTGTATAAAAAAGGGAATGGATTAAAAGGAGAAAAGTATTCTCACTAGAAAATGTGGACAATTTTGGATCCCATAAATAAAAGGAACATCTTGGAAATGGAGAGTTAAGAGAGTGTCAACTAAATTAATAATAGAATATAAGGGCTTGACTATGTAGACAGATTAGAAAATTTGGGGCTTTTTACACCAAAGATAAAATCACTTTTTTCAAATATATTTAATGGGTTGTACATCAATCTCGGGGGGGGGGGGGTGTGCGCTCAACTTAAAGGGCATGTCCACCCCTTTAAACATTTTTTGATATGTTGTCGGTCTCCCTCCTCTAGCCCCAACCGCCATAATAGAATTTTCAGAAACTCCCCTGATCTTACCTTCCCTCTCTCCTCCGCCGCACTGTCCCGGCCCTCTGCTTGCATGTAACTGCAAGCAGGGGGCTGGACTGGCAGCCACGTCCCTGATTGGCGTAGAGGCAGCCATGGACGCGGCTGCCGGCTGCTCAGAACGCTGGGAGAGAGAGGTAAGGTAAGTAGAGTTTGGGCTGGGGGAGGAATGCAGTGCGCATGGCAAAATTCTCCCAGAGTGGAGACAGGAGGCAGAGTCCTATATGGACCCTGCTAGGCTCCTGGTGGACAGTTTTTGGGACTTTGGAGGGGCATAGCAGGGCAGCCATTTGGAGCTCGGATGTAAGGTAAGGATATTATTACACTAAATAGTGGGTTAAATTATAGTTTTGGGGGTGGACATGCCTTTTAAATATCAGTGATGCTGGGAAAGGTTGAACATGCCCTTTAAGGTGGTGAAAATATATTCACTAAAATCCTTAGGCAAACCTCTAACTTTATCAGGGCGCGCCAGTACACCCTGGGACACAGTTTGAGATATGCTTGTAGCTCTCATTTGTATTGCTATTTAAATCAGACATTTTCTGTAGGTGCAGAAAATACGCAAATTTTGTTTTTAGTGTTTTAACTGTATGCTAAAGAATGCATATTATATTTCACAAACAGTTAAAAAACTTTATTAATGGCACCGCTTTAATGGACTGCTACAATGCTAATTTAGTTAATCCTAGAACAATATTTTTAGTCTGCATTGGGTTAATAAACAGAACCCTAGCTCTGTTAAGGAAAGAAAGTGATCCTTAGCCTGCAAAACAGAAATTGTTATACTTGGGTTAGGTAAACTTGCCTCTAATGTATCCTTTGTAAGGGGCTAAAATACACATGTATTGGTATTCTTCTTAAAGGGAATGTCCACTCCTAAAACAAAAACTGGTGACTTTATTACATGCACGTGTACCCAGATATTTAATCATAAGTTCTGTTCCTTTCCGACAAAGTTATGAGCTTTTTATAAAATTGAGTATGTGCAGAGGAGGCAGCAGGGAAACAGCAGACAATCATTGGCTGTGATGTCAGCAGATACATTCTTGATTGACTGCATGGAGGGAGGAGACAACTAAATCTACCAGAATAGAGAAAATATCCTTAAATATCTGATTAATAATGTATATAATAAAGTGCTGAATATGTTAGTTGGGGTTGGGAGCAGGAAACTGACATGGCACCAGTTCTTAGTTTTTAATGGTGGCATGCCCTTTAAACTGATGGACTGAGGACTTTGTCAGACTGGAGGGCTGTTCAAACATGATCTACTGAATAGGGGGTGCGAATGAATAGATGTTCTTTAGGTAAAGTTTAACATTTTAATAGCACTTTTAAAAATGGTATATTTAATTACATTGTAAGGGCTTTATTAAAGTTTTTTTTGAGGTGGCAAATGCACAGGAGTAAAAATTTTTAGACGAACAATTGATACAGCCCACTTAGCATAGAATAAAATGACGAAAGAATCAACTTTTCTAAACTTAAGCTTGAGACTGAACCAGATGTTTAATTTCAATACATTTTATTTATTTTTACCATGTTTTTTCTTTTTACCAAAATGTTCTGTTTTGTCTAAAATTTCATTATAGGGCCCAGTATAGGACCCTATGGTATTGAATGGGTTATTAACGTCCTGTAGTGCTTAGGACTAGGATTACTAAGGGAATTCAGTTAGATGTAACAAGACAAAGCAATCGGGTCCTTTATAAAATCCACTGCAAGTTTTTTCTATACTCTCCAAAACATCCTGCTTTGTTTAGAAGAAAGGGAGATGAATCTCTCTCCAGAGAAATCTATTAACTCTGAAGCAGTTAATCATTGTTTGCGGGCAAAAGACTCCATTAGCATCTCAATGACTCTTGCTTCCCATGATCTTGTGCATAGAGTCTGGCAGCAGTAGAAGTACTTCCGTCTTTACTTGAGGAAAAGTTTTGTCTGCAAATATCTCTAGGATGTGTGGGTAGTTGAACACTATCGCCTCATTGTACAGTCCTACTTACCAAACCAACATTATAAACTTGAGTCACTTAAAATAAAAAGTTGACTTTCAGATTTATTGTCTTTTTCTAATATGGTGCAAGGCTGGGTTTCTAGAAAAGAAAAAAGGGCAATTACATACTTTCTACCCACTCCCCACCTAACAAACCCAGTACTCGGGGTGTGGACCTTAAATGCTAGCAGTGTGCGTCTTCAGATACCTTAAAAGCTTGCAGAGCACGTTTTCTGATTGACCGGGCTGTGATTACAGAATCAGGACTGTGGAGTTCAAGTTGGCACAATTTCTGTGTACCTGAAATTGATGTCTTAGGTAAATATTGTAATGGGAAAAAAAATGTTAAAAGGCATGTCCACCCCCAAAACTGAAATTGAACCCTATACTGGCCCCACTCTGTAGTTTAATAAAATCCTTACCTGACATCTCTGCTCCAAATGGTTCTCCTGCTATGCCCCTCCAAAGTCCAGAAAACTGCAGTGTAGGAGCTCTCACTGACTCATCCTGTGCCTGTCTGCCTCAACCTCGTCAATGTTTGAGGCATGCTCAGTGCAGCCCTCCCCCCCCTCCCTCTCCCGTTTTGCTCTCCCTCCCCCTTACCCCTTGGTAATATTGTAGTGCTTCCTCCCCCAGCCCCATCCGCCATAATAGAATTTTGAGAAAGTCCCCCGACCTCTACTTACCTTACCTCTCTCCCCCGGCATTCTGAGCAGCCGGCAGCCGCGTTCATGATTGGCTGCCTCTCAGCCAATCAGGGACGCGGCTGCCGGTCCTACACCCTGCTTGCAGTTCCATGCAAGCAGAAGGCCGGGCAGTGCGGCGGAGGAGAGAGGGAAGGTAAATAAAGATCGGGGGACTTTCTCAAAATTCTATTATGGCGGTTGGGGCTGGGGGAGCAAGTACTACATCATATCAAAAGTTAAAATAAGGGGTGGACATGTCCTTTAATATCCTTTTTCACACTTCTCTGCTTGTTAGAAGAAAGGTCAGTGCATCTTTGTTTCACGAGTGTTAAGTCCAGCTTAGCTATTATATACAAGTTTATTTGAATATAAACATCTGTAACTGTTGTCAGCTCTAGGATCAATTCCCAACTAAATTTAAAACTCACTTGCTTGGCCCAAAAATAAATGAATTTGATATATTATCACATTTGTTCATGACTTAGGCATAGCTTTAGAGTTTTAGATCCAACTTTAACAGTATATACAATCATGTTGTCAGTTTGTCTTAAATGGCAATATAAGGTAGTGTGTCAGGTAACCAGCCATTACTAAAGGAACGTCCACACACTAGGTAGCGCAAATCTTAAATTTAATGTGCATTGCTTGATTTTTTGAGGTGCACTGCACAACATCCACAAAGTTTTGGACTTCATGCATGCCCTCTATGCTGAATGAAGAACACAACAGTAACTAGATATTTTATTGGGTTACATTTGCACCCATATATTGCATCTCCTGAAAGATCTCTGAACTCCACTGAAAAGCAAGGCATGGTAGACCAGGCCCAAATAATATGTTCTGTATCAATAACATGGGGTTATTGATTTCTTGCAAAATACCTTTGTGCTACACTGGAAAAAAATAAAAATTGGTGGGTGATATTTAGTAGAATTAGATTATTGTTGGCTGCAAGAAACAATGATTCATGATCATTCATCAATTAGTCTAATCCTCTTTGTTAAAGTTATAAATGTACCTTAAAGTACAGCCAATGATATTGAGAAGGCTTTATTCTGCTTATTGGTGCTATTTGTTAGTAACTAATGTTAAAATTACACATTTGAGACCAGAATGGTTTTCAGCCCCACTATAAGCACTCCAATAATTTATTGATACAGATTACCATATCACCAGACCTACATTAATAAATATGAAATACACCATAAAACTATCACATTTGTAAGTTGAGCATGCTGAGAAGGCACCTATGTGTGTCTGACTAACATTAAAATGTCACTTCATAGTTATTGGGTATCCCTAAGTTTTTGCTAGTAAAAATTACATTAAAACCAGATTAGGTAGGACTGAACTGTTCATAGAGGTACTGTTATATACAGTTACTGTTGCTGTTCACCCAACCTATCCAGTAGTATTAAATGACTGATCTGAATCCATTTAAAGAAGAAAAAAAAAGCAAAGCTAAAATTTTTACATAGAGGAATATCAACAATTAAGCGCTACGGAAGATGTCGGCACTATATAAAAAAATCAAGAGAATTTAAAGTGAAATCTGATATGAATTGAAAATAAAAAAATAATTAAAAAAAAGTCTTGAGTGAGCATGCTTGTACCCTGGGTACATGGGGAAAAGGTGGAGGGGGTTTGCAGGTGATGAAGTTTCTGGAAGCAGGAAGTATTAAACTTGTCATCAATATAACGTCTCACAGACTGTAGTTGGAGCGGTGCAGTGGTAATTTTAAAGATAAGACTTTTATTTAACTTTAACTTTTTTTTTATAGACCCTTAAAGTCAAAAATAATTAAAAACCACACTGGATTACTTTCCCTTAGGCAGCATGCCGCCATAGTTCCTTGTTGGACTAATTATATAATATATAATTTAAAACCATGATATTTAAAAAAAAAAAAAAAATTAAACAAAATGGTTTATCTTATTTATTAAATACTAAAAAACTTTTTTGAAAGTTTGTAAACGTCTTTTTGCTTTGATTGCATTTTCCGTTTATCCCTGTGGTACATTGCTACATTTAGCTCTCAATAACTTGGTTTATAAAGTGCAAAATCCTGATTCTGTAATTTTGGGGCATTCACCAGCTTTCCCTTAACACTATGGACAATAACTGTTAAAAGAAGAATTTTTCTTCTATGCCCAATTGGGTTAAAAATGGCAAATGTACTGAATGCTTGCAGTGGAAATAAGTGTTTTTTGAGGCAAAGGGACCTGTTCGAGGATTCATTTACATTTTCAGTGATGCTATTCAGATTTGATTCAATGGACTTTGTCAAAATATTTGTTCCATGGCTATTTTGCCCAAAGTTATTCATAGGGTTGTAAACTAGAGAATTTCTTTTCAGTAGATTTCTATCAGAATCGGACCAATAGAAATTTGATCTTCTACCTGTCTTTTACCCTTCCTTTCAGTGCCTTTAATAAATTCCCACATTTTCAATTGCGGTACATATGGCCTGAACTGTTTATACAAGAACATACAACACAAGTAAAGACTATCTACTATCTGTAGATGTCATTAAGGTTTGATCTCCGACCATTTAAGAGAGAAATTTCTAAAATAACATATCATTCTTACAACTTCATTAAAAAAAACTAATTTTTTGTTGATTTATTTATTTTTTTTGTCCTTATTCTTTCTTCCCAAGCCTGACATCCTCATCAAGTTCACAGTAGGCTTGCTTTGTTTGCATTCTGTTCAAGGCTTGATAAGATTTTGCTTCATTGTTTTGTAAAGCAAGGACAGGACTTGCTAGAGTCTGGTGAGGGTTTTGTAAAGCCACAATACAGTCATTGTCTGCATGTGAATAATTGTGCCTGCTTTTTGTACAACTGGAACTAAGACATTGGCTGTGAACAGATTCCATCTTAGCGTGAAAGGGGACTAATCCATGTAAATACGAAAGAAAATAAAGCTATACAGAAAAAGGGAAAGACTGCAAAGCAGGAGGGCAGAGGTCAGCAATTTAACCTTTAACCTAACAAATATGAAGCATGAATTGGTTTACAAAAGAGAGCTCCTGTGATCTGTCAATTCTCTACTGAGAGCAAGCCTAGAATGAACAACTGACAGGCACAGCCTTGTAACTGGGAATAAAACTAAGGAATATGTTGGTTGCTAGTGATAAAATAAGTGTACAATTCTGTTCTTTTGGCTGATGTACATGTCCATCCTGGATATAAAAATGCACTTTTACAATTGAAATTAAACAGCTAAGTTAAAAACTCTATAGCACTATTGGCAATGTACCATGAAGTTAAAAAGACAATTTACTACTTCTTCAATTGTCTAAGACATGGAAACATGCGCAGATTAAAATGATAAATCAGACCTGGTCGAAGTGTGGGCCAGGGAACACATCTGGCCACTTGGTTGTACTTCTGCTATGAGACTTGCACACCCTAAAAAAATTGTCTCCATTTCTCAATACAAATATAAAATCTAACTGTGATTCTCCTTAGAAGTGCTGTCTCCTGAGATAAGAAATGTGAATTAATTGTTTATTTACAGAGTAATTCACAACATTGAATAAATGAAGACTTGTGAGTTAGTACACAGTCAGACAATCCACTAAATCTATAGAGGCTGACCGAAAAATATTTCCTGCTAATTGGCACTGTACACACACAACACAAGGGCTATATAGTCTAGTCTTAAAACTTTATTCATTAATCATACAAGACAGCACAGACTCCCTATATATCTATTGGCCAGATTGACTACAGTACTACCTTGACTAGAGTACCCAGGAAGCACTGATATCCCCAGTAGTTACTAGCTGCTTAATTCAATTAAATTCTCCAAATATACCCTTACTTAAACCCTTTAGACCCTTTATAGTATGATGCTCTTAAAACTTCCCATATCATCTGCAGTATACACAGAATTTTGGCACCTGATGTGGTCCTGTTAATATAAAAGTGTGTAGTATAGAGCAACCAAAAACTCAGACAACTCCACAGGTATTGCTATAAACAAACGTGCATTTGTGGCACACCACAACATGTTTGGGACAGTCTAGGTCCTTTCTCAAGTGTGAAACTTTATGTCCAGGAACAGACATCTGGGCAACCAAAGTCTCTAGGAGATGTGGTGAGCTGAATTGCATTTATGGTCCTGTTGATATGTATAGCACTTGCAAAAAGTGACATACCTAGCACTATTCTGCATAATTCAGTTACTGTGAAAAGGTTACATTTGCATAATTAAAGGGACACTCACCGACAATTATAGTAGCTGCCACGTAGATTTATATTCACAGGGTAGCCTATCCCTACTTTCCTGTGAATACCGGTAGAACCCAATACAGGTTTATTTACCTCTAGTTGCCATAACCCACCAGCATCAAGTTAATGTATGGTGTGCAAATCTCATTGTTATATTGAAAATATATCACATTTGTAAATTCACACGGAAATGGTGTAATGAAATGAAAACAAAATAATGCCATGAAAGGCTCACTTGCAATATTGTTCATAATTAATGTGAATTCTCAGACTTCTGTTGGATCAGGGATATGTTGTGTATGCATATACTAAGATCTACATTTGTACAGAATAATTAGGCAAATCTGAATTTGAGAGCAAAATTCAAACAGTTTTTTTTTTTGCCTTAGGAAATTAAAGTGTGAACATTCCAGGGTAATACATGTGTGTGCACAAATATAGGCAGTTTTTAAGGTAGCCATACACTACAAAAGGTTATTGTAATTGCATTGTAAACTGCCCTACACTTTTATACCGATGTACAATGTTAATTGCACATAGATGTACGGTACATATTGTTCGACATTCAACTTGTTTGGCGATTTTTGGCTGTCATTTTCGTACATTTATATTAAAGGGGAACTGTGGCACAAAAATGACTTTAGGTTAATTGATAGGAATTGCTCTCCTGAGAATTTTTGCAATTTATTTTCATTGTTTATTTTGCATAGTTTTGAAGATCTTTACATTTTTGTGTGTGATATGGCAGCAGCATCACCAGGTACCCTGGTACCCTGCACTTTGTGCTCTGAAACCATGTGTCAATCTGCCCTGTGTCTCCTCCTTCCCTCATGGACCTCATGGCCCCTCCATTTGCATTCCCCCTTGGACCCTTCCCTTACAGCCACTTGTGGCCCCGCCCATTTGCAGACAACTTAGCCCCGCCCATCCGTGAGTGCCATTGCCCCGCCCACTGGCGGGTGCTGTGGCCCCACCCACTCGTGGGTGCCATTGCCCCGCCAACTCGCAGGTGCCCCCCCTGCCTGAAAAGGCTGTTTTCAGATAGTGGGAGGGTAGGGCTGTAGATTCCCTTACCTTCTCTGTGGGGATCTTCAGACAGCAGGGAGGGGGAGGGACTTCCTGTCTTCCTCACACACTGAAGTCTGAGGCTGTGCTCGCCCACGGTGAGGTGAGGAGCAGCCTTAGGAATGTCACATGTCAGCCTCCCACCCATTAACTTTCTGGTTATTAATTTCTGGCAGCATGCAGGTTGTGTAATTGCATTAATTTGACTTTGTTTGAAAAGCCTTGCTCTAATTGAGTTATTTGCACTAATAATAATTTCTTAAAGATTAGATTGTTGGAGCATCCTACCCTTGACTGGTCTTTATATGGCCATTTAAACAGTGCAGGGTTAAAAAAAAAACAATATAGAAAACAATGATTATAATTAATGGTGACAACAAACAAAAATATGTTATATAACTTAGATTTACCATGATTGTAAAAATGTGATTGTGCTGCAAAATTTAGCATGTCTTATTAAACAAGCCCCATAGTTTCCCTGAATCTAAATTGAACACCCTCTGGGTCCTAAATCTTAAGTGCAGACCCCATAGCTAGAGGAAAATATTCCAGCTAGAAGAAATCCAAGGAAGACTGCCATCACAATAAGTCTAATAAGGTAGCAAGATGCTAACTTTTGTTTGCCATTCTTTTCCCCTTACTAAGAGGAAACACAGACTGTCTCTGTATATGTGATAGTGTTTGAAAATGTATGTACTGTATATGTGAGTATCTGTAAATATGTGTATATGTGAGTGTGTGTGTGTGTGGTAGTAAGGGTCAATTTCCCCAAAATCGCCTAGTGTTGAAACAAGTCTAGTAAACAAGCTCACAACTATATTCAGTGAGCAGTAGCACATATCTGGAGCAGGCACATATCATCTTCCCCTTCTGTCACTGGGTCATAGGTAAAAAATGGCAGAAAGTAACCATGATCAAGCAGGTACTTGGAACAAGTGTAATTCTAAGGAACCTCTTCTTTGGTGTTTTCCTTCTTAAGTGTTTATCCAGTGTATATTCACTTTTTGGTATTGTACTTATTGCATTTTATTATTTGGGAATTATATTAAAGATTTTTATTCGTATCACTCTTATTGATAGTTGTATGGGCTGCTTGCTCCTTTCGTCCTTTGTACACACGTCCGATGCAATGAACAGGGCGATAATTGAACTTGTGTATGCATTTGCTTTTGGTTTGGCAAACCGACATGGCGGATCAATAAATGTTGCCCAAATGAATGCATACACACGCCTGACTAATGGCTGTTTTGCATGGGTGTATCTTGCGCTCAGGGATCGTGCATTGGACATGTGTGTAGACCGTTAGTCAATTGCCCCATCTGGATAAGGCTTTGAGCATGCCTTGAATTGCTTTATGGCACATGAATACTTTTTTGAGTCTGGATTCTTTTAAGCTACTGTATGTTTGAGCATTACTTTGTATAATAAAATTATTTGCCACATGTAATGCACAGCACATCTAATGCCCATTCAATACGTTACTGTATATTACTGGCCTGATTAGTAGTTAGTTTAAATTTGCACAGCAATTCTGCCTGCGCTCACATAGTAAAACCAGATAATCAGCCAGACCATAAAAAAGATTAAAAGTTTTTACACTTGATTAGAGGAGACACCACTGCTATCTTGTAGAGAGACACTTCTCTTGTTTGAATATTCATTCTCTGCTTAAAGGAGAACTAAAGTCTAGAAATTAATAAGGCTATTAATAAAATATCTGATGCATACTGTGCTAGCTCGGAGTCACAGCAGGTCTCTGACAATAATAATTTATGCTTCTGAGGCAAACCTATTTCTGTTTTTCCTCACCCCCATTTTTGACAAAATATTAAGGGGAGTGGAGAAATACTTTGCTAATACTTTGCCAGTATCATGAAAATCCTGATGGATATGCTAATATAGCCAAAGTGAATGGGGCAAAAATGACCGAACATACTGCCTTTGGCACATTTTTGTTGACTGGTATTAGCTCCCTTTACTTCAACAAGAATAATCTGATCAGATTTTAATATAGGGGGGAGGGGTGGAGGTGGTATAGGAGGTAAGTGTATGCTTGTGCCAGTGAAATGCAGATCTAAATTCACTTAATAAGTACATTGGACTAAAACACTGATTAGCAGTATCCCCAAATGCCTTTAAAGGGCATGTCCACCCCCAAAACTATAATCCCCCCCACTACTGGCCCCATTGTGTAGTGTAGTTTAATCCTTACCTTACATCCCAGCTCCATCTGGTTCTTCTGCTATCCCCCCCTAAAGTCCAAAAAAACGCCCACCAGGAGTACTGCAGACTCCATATAGGACTCTGCCTCCTGTCTCCCCTCCGGGAGAAGTTTGGCATGCCATTGCAGCCCTTTCTCCCCCTCCCTTCCCCTCCCTCTCCCTCCCGATTAGGATTCCCTCCCCCTAGCGTAAAATCCTTATGTATAATATTCTCCCTGTCCCCCCATGCCCACCGCTATAGTTTTAAGTTCAGAAAGTGCCCCAAATATTACTTACCTTCCCTCTTTCCTCCGCCCACTGAACTCCCGGCAGCCGCGTCCGTGATTGGCTGCCGCTCAGCCAATCACAGATGCACTGACGGTCCCGCCCCTCTGCTTGCATCTTCTCGCAAGCAGAGGGCCTGGCAGTGCGGCGGAGGAAAGAGGGAAGGTAAGTAATTTTGGGGCACTTTCTGAACTTAAAACTATAGCGGTTTGGGCTGGGGGACAGGGAGGATATTATATAAAATATTTTTAGAAGGGTGGACATGCCCTTTAAAGGGCATGTCCACCCCTTTGCCAAATGTTTATATATAGTAGAGCTAGTTCCCCCAGCCCCAACCGCTATAATATATTTTCCAGAGACTCCCCCGATCTTTACTTACCTTCCCTCTTTCCTCTGCCGCATTGCCCGGCCCTCTGCTTGCATGGAACTGCAAGCAGGGGGGCGGGACCGGCAGCCGCGTCCCTGATTGGCTGAGAGGCAGCCAATCACGGAC
The DNA here is from genome assembly GCA_019447015.1 of Hymenochirus boettgeri. Lineage (NCBI taxonomy): Eukaryota > Metazoa > Chordata > Amphibia > Anura > Pipidae > Hymenochirus > Hymenochirus boettgeri. Next base: position 148,190,583 of record CM033476.1, read on the forward strand.
GCGGCTGCCGGCAGTTCAGAGCGCTGGAGGAGAGAGGAAAGGTAAGTAGAGTTCAGGGAGTCTCAGGAAAATATATAGCGGTTGGGGCTGGGGGAACTAGCACTAATATTTGGCAAAGGGTTTTTACACTATGGGGAGGGAGAACAAAACAGAGGGGGGGGAGGGACTGAAGGGCTGCTCTGAGCAACACAAAAACCTCTGAGAGGACAGCTCAGAGGCGGAAACAATTTCCCTGGTGGCCAGGCTCCTGGTGTTCAGTTTTCTGGATTTTGGGCGGACTTTACAGGAGAACCATTTGGAGCTGGGATGTAAGGTAAGGATTTTTATACACTACACTGTGGGGCCAGTAGTGGGGGAAATTATAGTTTTGGGTGGACATGCCCTTTAAATAAAAAATGTGAAACAATTGTCTCTGTAACATGCATGTGTTATAAACTGCCATAAGCTCATCCCTCAAAATCGATCTTTTCCAAAGCTACTTAAGGTGGGCATACACGGTCCAATATTCTTCTGAAAACTATGGAAAATCCAATTGGAAGAACCTATCAAATATCCCTATCTTGCACCATCGATATCTGTAGATTTCAGCTTGAAAACTATGGAAGGTCTGGTTCTGGTAGATGGGGGTCAATGGAAATTTTCCCATCTTGCCCGATCAGGTTTTTTTAGATAAACCGATGGATATCACAGATTGGCCTATCGCAAACCCAAAAAAGTGTCTTGATAATCCGATCAATCATAGTGATCGAATCGATCGGAATATCGATGCCATTTATGCCCACCTTTACAGGATTGCAATCAAAATCTGCTTTCCTCTGACTATGGACACTTTGTCTGTGTATTCGTCCCGGCCAACTGCTCTAATGTGGTGAACGCTTGGCCGGGATGAATAGTCGGGCAGTGTTTATCAACTCTAAGGGAAAGAAAATTACCCTTTTCATGCTTGGGGCTTGTTATAAAAACTATATAGAGAATTTTAGGGACAGAGCTTACAATGCTTTGTGCCAGAATTAGGATACAAGTGGGCATGTTCAAGCCACAATAATTTTAAAGGTAGGCGTATGCCACTTTATTTTTAGATATGCAGCTCCTAAAAGCATAAATGGGCTGGTCCAGGTTAAATCACAAAAGCTTTTCTGTAAATCTAATGGTCTCTGGTCTCCTAAAGGCACATTTGATATTTCTGAGAATTAAGTGTTAATGCTAAAATACGCTTATAAGACATTAGATAGATTTGACATTCTATCATTAAATCTATCTAATGTTTTAAAGCTTGCTTTTTAACATCTGGATGTTCCTGCGAACATCCAGTCTAGGCCTCTTGATTTGTGATTGAATGTTGACTGCCAAGGCCGTTGTTTATACATGAGGTATTTTTGTAGTGTATGTCCAGTGCGCAGGTGTGGTTTTGCAAGTGGGGTTCTTGATAATTGCTGTAGTAGAGGTGTGCCTTGGTGGGTGTGTTTTTGGGGGTAGGGGGCACAGGGTATCGTTTTAACTTCATTTGGTGTTAAATCTTTGAGAAAAAGGAAGTAGTCAATAGTGTCTTACATCTCAGTAGGGGAAAAAGTTTGGCCACACTGTAACCAATCAGATGTTACTGCTCCTCTACAGATATATAACATCTAATTGGTTGTTCAGATTATTAGCACAGGCAATATTGCACCTCTTAGTACAAAAGCCCCTATTTGTTTACTATACTCATTATTTGGAGAGGGAATTGTTCTACTTGTGTGAAAAGTCTTTCTATTAGCCAGATATCTTGTTGATTATGTTTTCTTTTCACTTACTTTATGTAACTAAAACAAACAAACAAAAAGGTGTATTTGTGCTTTAAAGCTGGGTACACACCTATCGATTTTTCCTCCTGACCGACCGTTCGATACTTTCGAACGGTCGGCCAGGAGGAAGGACTGTCGGTCGCGGCAAAAGCAGCCGCGTCCGATAGTCACCGCGACCGATCGTGCGGTCCATAGAGGACCGCACGATCGGATGAGGTTTTCCACCCTGTCCGATCGTCCTTTCGTCCGATTCGGACGAACGGTCGATCGGACATGGGCACTTTCGGATGCGATAATTTCGGTCCGATCGACCGATACACTGAACTATCGGTCGATCGGACCGAAATATCTCATCGTGTGTACCCAGCTTAACAGCGTCCCAGCTAAATGCAGAACCAGGGAGCCAGTAACAAACTGTTTTTAGCTTTATTGATCAATCATCTCTGCAACCTAGCCCTTTGGTCTTGAATGCGTCAAAAGACACCACTAAATTATAAAGTAAAATGGGGATAGCTCCCTTCTTGTATACAAATTAGGCAAGGAAAGACTTCTGGGTTACCTTGGTATCCCTTAAGGAAATTCTATACCTTCTAAGAGGTTTTAACAGTGTTCCATGATCTAAATGCAAAACCAGAGCTCTAACAGAATGGAAATCTATCCTTAAAGGGCATGTCCACCCCCAAAACTATTAATCCCCCCAACTACTGGCCCCATCATGTAGTGTAGTGTAATCCTTACCTCACATCCCAGCTCCATAGGGTTCTCCTGTAGTCCCCCCCCAAAGTCCCCAAAACTGCCCACCAGGAGGCTAGCAGGGCTCTGCCTGCTACCTGGCCTCAGGTAGATTTTGCCATGCGTACTGCAGCTCTTCTCCCCCCTCCCTCCCCCTCCCTCTCCCTCCCGTTCTACTATCTCTCCCCTCGCATAAAACCCCTGTATATAGTAATCCCCCTGTTCCAGCCCCAACCGCATGGTTTTTAATTTTAGAAAGCTCCCCAAACTCTTACTTACCTCTCCTCTTTCCTACGCTGCACTGAATGACCGGCAGCCGAGCCCGTGATTGGCTGCCGCTCAGCCAATCACAGACGCCACTGCCGGTCCCGCCCCTCTGCTTGCATTCTCCCAACTAGAGGGCCGGCAGCGCGGTGAAGGAAAGAGGGGAGGTAAGTAAAAGTTTGGGGGGCTTTCTAAAAATAAAAACCATGCGGTTGGGGCTGGAGGACCAGGGGGAAGGCAATATTAAAAAATCTAAATAAAGGTGGACATACCCTTTAAAGGGAAATGACACCTTCAATAAGCACTTCCCCATCTAACACTACCTAGGGTGGGAACCTCACCCCTGGATCTTCTATTTTTTAGCAGAAAATTAACTCTGCAGAGGCTGCTTTTTGGAGCCTCTTTCAGGGCTTCCCTTCCACAGTCCTGGGCTAAACAATGGGAAGACACTCTCCTTGCAGTGAATGTCTTCCCATTGGTTCAATACCGGGAAGTGAAGCGGGCCGACTTTGGAGCCGACTTTGTGAAGCTGATGTTTCCAGCAATAAGGTAAGACCCAGGGGTGAGGAATTAACTTGTTAGGTCCTCACCCCAGCTGCTATCACCGGGAGAGGGAAGGGGTGGGGGACATAATTGACCTTTAAGCCCAAACCAGTATGTGTCTGGCTCTCTGGTTCTGCATTTAGCTCATGGAGTGTAGAGCATTTCCTTAAAGGGCATGTCCACCCCCAAAACTATAATACCCCCAACTACTGGCCCCACCATGTAGTGTAGTTTAATCCTTACCTCACCATCCCCAGCTCCATCTGGGTTCTGTAGTCCCCCCCCAAAGTCCCAAAAACTGCCCACCAGGAGGCTAGCAGGTCTATATAAGACACGCCTGCTACCTGGCCTCCCGGAGATCACTGCCATGCGGTACTGCAGCCCTTCTCCCCCTCCCTCCCTCCCTCCCGTTCTGCTATCCCTCCCCTAGCGTTAATCCACTTAATATCTCCTTCCCCCATGTCCCCCAGCCCCAACCGCATAATTTTTAATTTTATAAAGCTCCCCAAACTTTTACTTACCTCTCCGCTTTCCTACGTGGAAGTGAGCAGCCGGCAGCCGCGTCCGTGATTGGCTGCCGCTCAGCCAATCACAGACGCGGCTGCCGGTCCCGCCCCTCTGCTTGCATTTCCTCGCAAGCAGAGGGCCGGGAGCGCGTCGGAGGAAAGAGGGGAGGTAAGTAGAGTTTGGGGGCTTTATAAAAAAATAAATAATGCGGTTGGGGCTGGGAGCCTATGGGGAATGATATATTAAAAATTTAATTTTACTGTGGACATAGCCTTTAAGAGGTAATATAGAAATTACCCAGCTGTCCTTTCTCCCCTTATTTACATTTGAGACGGGAGCTCCAAACTTAACTCTTACTTGATTCCTTAGTGACCTAATCTAATACATTCAAAACCTATTTTATCCAAGGGCATTATTTGTTTATTTGTACCAACTCTCTCAGTTTATACTCGGCATCATCCACCCAACTTTTCCTAGGTTGTCGATTACACTGCCTCCCTTGAGGTCTTTTCTGTGGTCTTTATCCATTCTCTCTTGGTGACCAGCCCACCTAAGCCCTGCACTTTTGATGATGGAGACAAGAAATGTTTTTTTCATAGATCTATACAGCCTTTAGTTAATGGAGATTCTCCACTTGTTCTTACTAGTTTAGTCCATAGATTCTCTGCAACACCAAATATTATCCATATGTCAAGTGGAGTTCATTTGTACAGTCATTACCCAGTACTTCCTCTGTTATGTGGACACCAGCCTAATTATGGATTTGTAAGGTCTTTGGACTACTTTTTTTTTTTTTTATAGAAACTTTCTCTTTTAGATTGCTACATGGTGTTTATTATAGGTAAGGTCCTTTCAAATGTTCTGTCCTAAAATTATTAGAGGTCTTTGTCAGCCATTAAATAAAATTTTACTTATAGGTGAAGCACCCCCCCTCCAAACCCCATTTTTTATTCACTTACCTTCCCCAAAGATGCCCCTGATAATACTTAAAACACCTGTTCCCTCCCCACCTAGGTGCTGCCTCCTGCTGTTGCGAGCAGGTTTTGAGCACACAGGCAGCAGTGCGAAGATTCCTGGTCGCAGCTGTCAGCTACTGGCCGTAACGTCACTGGTGCACCTTAGACTGACAGCCATGACCAGGAAAGCAGAGCAGCGAGGGACCAGGTCTTGTAAGTATATTCAGGAGCATCTTTGGGGAAGGTAAGTAAAGCTAAAAGGGATTTGGGGGGTGCTACACTAATAGGTAAAATTTTATTTTATTGCTGGACATTCCCTTTACATGTGTTTTGAATGTACTAATCTTGAAATAATTACAGTTTTGTATAATGTCTACTTGGTTTTCGAGTACTGTGTTTTAGAAAATCAGCTTTTAATTTATCTTGCCTCTTTAAAAACATCATGTTTGGAACAGATTAAACTTTAAATAATTTAGAAGCTGCAATCACCTTAAGGATAATAAATGATGTCTTGTACAGTTAAAATGAATGGAATTTACTTATGTCTATGTTCACTTCAGACACCAACAAAGAAGGTGGTTGGTGATTTTTGCTACAATTTTGTACTGTAAAGTCTATTGTACTAAACAAGAATTGCAAATCATAGACCAAATGTATGAAAATAAATAGCAAACCTTTCACAAACTGCTTTCTTTTACATTAAGCCACAGTATTTCATCTTCCAACACATAGAAAGTATCTATGTAGAAATTACGCAAAAGTTCTTCATTCAGAACATAGGAGAACTCCTGCTTATTTCTTGGATCCTGGATCCTCTTTTGTTTTGTAGAAGAACATTTTTCCCCATAAAACATTCTTTTCCTACTTAAGGTGTGTTTTACCCCTTACCTGCATAGAAAAAAAGCCACCATCATTATTTAGTATATGTTGTTTGAACACGGACTTCTAATGCAAAAGTTGAGCTTGGGTCCACCCCTGTACTGCAGTCTGGGTTTTGATTATTAACAGAGCATGATGGAAGGTCATTTGGGAAATTTTGTAATATTCTTTTAAACAAAATGATAGCAGTGAGCCTGAACACAGCTCTTAGACAAACAAAATGGCGAGACATGTTTGAACAAAATAGGCTTGTAGAGCACCTGCTACTCATTTGCTTTAATGTTTTTTTTTTTAAAGTCTAACAAACCACTTTGCAGATTTTTAATGATTATTGTGTTAAAATATCTGAATATTTAGAATAAAAATGAACCACCAAGCAGAAATTTAATGAGAGCAGACAAAGAAACATCAAAGGGGCTTTCCCTGTGAAAGTGGCTTTAGAAGTATTTGCCTGAATATAGGTTATGTATTTCAGTATAATGTGGCATACTCATTAGCTGCCCATCTTAATGACATTCCTATGGAGCTGTTTGCAGTGCCTTTAAGGAATGCCTAAATGAATGTATTTAAATGTTTGTTTTGTATTAATTTGTGGACTGATTAGCCTCAACATTATAGCAAATATATTCTTTCTACCCATCCTAATGAGGACTGAACAATAAATGATTTTTCTTATAATCAAAAGTTATTTGTGGGGAACCCTGGTATCCATATTGCCTGTGACATTTTTCTTTCTACCTTTAAGGAAAGTAACCAAGACTTGTTGGATGGTGGCTTTTAATCTGCATAAAAAAACAATCTTGCTTAAATGTTAATTGTCTTTATATGAAATAACATGGAATATCCACATCAAGCGATTTACACAGCAAAATAATTTTTAAAGAATCATTTATTCCCCCCACGAACAGCTTATTAAAAACCATAGTTGTTGGTTGATCAGCTACCAGTTCTTCTATTCCTTATATTAGCCAGAAATAATTGTATCATATGACTTGTTCTTATTTAGCATGCAGGGCTACAGTCATTTGTTGGCTGGGGCTAAACGACACTGCTGCGTAAGCATGTCTGAATCGCAGAGCAGTGCATGTCAATGTGGGTGACCATATTGCAGGTGCTGCAATCTGTTTTCAGAACACAGCGCAGACGAACGATAACGCATGTGAAACGTGTTGTGTGCACACTTTTTGTGCTAAAATTATTATAGACAGGAAAGGATTAATTTAAAATGCAACTTCATAATGTTATCAGTATACTTATCCATATATTACCCAAAGATATCTTAATGACTTATGTTTACTTTACCTTTTCCTCACTGGTCCAGTCCTTTCTGCGAGCCTGAATCTGGCCCATGAGAAGACGCTCAGAACACATCTTCCCAAATGTTTCAGCTAGCCAAGGGAGGGGAAGGAGTTGGACTGGACTAGCAAGGGAAACATGATACTGTTAAGTGAAACAGCCAATTGTGCATAAATTCAGGGATGCAGCAATAGTGTAAGCTTGCAATATAAGAACCATTTTACTCATGCACACCTTGCATCATGTCAACTTATCAGTATGAGTTTATGGAAACAAACTGGAGGACTTGCAGGAAAGGTTGAAAATAGATTTGAACCCATGACTCAGCAAGGCATTAAAGGACACAAAAAACTTGGTATAACCTTGGTATAACCTCTTGGCAAAGAGAATAATGGGTGGTAAAAAAAAAGGTCCTACCTCCCTCTGCCATACTTTTACACAGTAAACGGTTTCAAAATCGTGATACTGTAGATGTAGATCATTATACACAAGGTGTAAAAGTTGGTGCTATTAATCAACAGTCAATCAGATGTAAACTAACTTTAGTAACCCAGTAAAAACCCATCTGATTGTTTGCAATAAATTAATGGCACGGGCAAATTTGTACCTCTAATTGCATCAGCCCCTTAAATTATAAATGCACAGATTGATTCAGTCCAATTCTAGTTGGTTGACCCCAAAAGTAGACAGAAACTTAACTTGTTTGGAGACCACAGTTCCCCTTTAAGGGTGGGCAGGGGTAAGCTACAGAATATAAAAAGGTTTTATTTTGGGCGGACATGCCCTTTAAAGTCAACTCCTAACACCATTTAGTTTTTTTTTTGGAAAGGTGTAATTATTAACCTTGCAAGAGGGAGACATCTTGCCCTGAGCTAATAGTCCTGCGCAATGTAGTAAACGCAGACTATAGTCACAACATCCAACTCATTAGGTAACATCACTAACAACACTGGTCCAACTTTAATGTGTTCCATTTAAAACCACTCATAGTAATCTATACTTTAGCAAGTTCTCATATTAAAGTACAAATAGGAAGGTCAAGGTTAGTCATCTTTGTTATGTAATTTAATATCATGTTTCTGCTGGCATGGTGATCTGCTTGATTTAATCCTATTTAATAATAAGAGTGCTTGAGTTAGGCATTCTAGACCTTTATATGGTTATTTAACTCATTGCCTTTATTACCTCTCATCATTTTGTTGCTGTATTGTCTGATGCATCTTATTCAGTATAATAGAAAAGGCATTCTAACTACAAAGCCTGATTTTGTAAACATTTATACCGGTGGTAAGAGTAATTTCTGTTGAAGGTCATAGGTTTTTCATTAATACCGCCTAGGCCTTTTCCACATTTCCTGACCTAGTAACAGCTTGATGCATCTCCCTATCTTTACTTTTTGTTGTTCATACAATGTTATTCTATCTTAAAGATAGAGCACCTAATACAGGTTAAGTACAATAAAGCGCAAATATATGAATTGCTGCAGGGAAATCTTGATCCTTTGCCAAAGTAATTTACTGCTTGGTTCCATAGTGCTAATCTTCTTGATTTGCAAATTAATACAGTTATTTCTTTGTAGACACATGTATTCATCACTTCTATCACTGAAAAGGCTAGTTTACTGTGGTGCCAGCCTTATTCCTCTCAAAAAGTGTTTGTTACCACAAGAGCTGGCAGATGCTTATGAAGTGTTCTTCTGTACCATTGACAAACGTTGTTTTGATTACCTACTGTATGGTAATCAAAGGGCCAGGTATGAAACTCACAGGTCTGACATTTTAAGCTTTTCAAGTCTTAAATTGAAAAAAATCATACAAATCTATTAAATATCCTATAATACTAAAGCAATGCTATGCTCTTGTGTTTGTTTATTTGGTGTTACTGCTAAATTCTAGTAGTTTAGCTGGGAGAGCCAGCTTACTTTACAAATAGTCTGCCAGTGTGAGTGAAGGAGTGGGACCTCATTACAGGAGAATAAATAAATGTGATTCTCCATTTAATGAGGGTCATTTTCTACTATATCTACTTTACAGCCAGCCAAGTTTTTAAACAGCTGATTGCATGTACATAAGTAAAGGTGTTTAAAACTACTGTGTTTCACAAAATTTCTTTTAAATCCATACTAATTATTGGTATGTATAAAAAAAGATAAGGTTAGACCCCATGACAGTCCTTAATTTAAAACTTTCCAGTATCTTCCTGACCACTTATGAAACTTCTATTAAACCGTACTTGCAGCTACAATCTCTACTATCCAATACAGTTCCTATGTTGAGTATACAGGGAAAAGAACTTTATTCACCATTGCATCCATCCTAGTACCATTTTTCAAGAGCTCCACATACTTAAACAGTATCTTTTTATTCTCTGTATACTTCTCAGGGTTCTGTTATTTGTTCAGCAATACTTACATTTTCTTTTTTTTATAAAAAAATTGCTTTATAACAACGCTTATTAATAAAGGACTCTCACTTCCACTGAATTACTATGGGACTAGTCTTGAAGTCTTGTTTGCATTTGTTCTTTTCTGGTATAAAATTATAAGTTAAATAGTTATGGCAGGGGTGACCAAATTATTTTTGACATTAGGAGATAGACAATTCAAGGAACCAATCTAGCCCTTTAAGGTTGCACGCTCTAGACATTATTTCAAGTTTGTTCAGTGTCTTAAAGAAAATCCAAAAATTGTGGTGTTATCTCAGACAAAGCCAAATTGCTTTATTGAAGTTGGTCTCAGTTTCCACACATATTAAAAAAGTATTGCTGATGTATAAAATATATAAAATACCTTGCATATGAGTTCTTTTCTGGTAGGTTCTTTATAGATCTCTTTTAGAAAACTGTAAGGAAAGAAAATTGGGAACCTATCTCTGTATTGGAAGTTTCACTACTACAGTCAGTGTTGTGGTGACTAAAATTCCTGATCAGTGGTGTCACTATGTAAAAACATTCAGGGCACGTGCCCAGGATCTTTGGTAAGTACTGGGATGTCATTGTTTAGTTGTGTTTTACTACTGGGAAATGCCACCCCTGCACTGCCTCCTCAATGACATACCAATGAATTCTGGCCTCCAGCTTCTCCACTGCACATGGGTAGGTAATAGCCACATAGCCTTGTTAGGCTATTACCTAATACTGTCTGCACTAATATAATGAGTGGATTTCTCTGCACATGGGGTAGGAAATAGCCTACCCCAGTAGATGATGAAATTGCCAGTTTGCTGCCATTATGTGATGAAATACCCATGGCTACCTGTATGTCATTAAATGCCCATGGCTACCAGTATGTGATGAAATTCCAATGGTTACTAGTATGTAATGAAATGCCCATGGCTACCAGTATGTAGTGAAATGTACATGTACATATAATGACATGGCTAATGGTATATAATGAAATGGCTACCACTATGTCATGAAAAAACCAATGGCTACCAGTATGTATTGAAATTCCCATGCCTACCAGTATGTAATGTAAATCCTATGGCTACCAGTATATAATGACATGCCCATGGCTACCAGTATGTAATTAAATGTCCATGGCTACCAGTATATGATGAAATTGCCTGTTTGATGCCAGTATGTAATGAAAATCCCATGGCTGTAAGTATGTAATGAAAATCCCATGGCTGTAAGTATGTAATGAAATTCCCATGGCTACCAGTATTTAATGAAATCCCCAGGGCTACCAGTATGTAATGAAAATCCTATGGCTACAAGTATGTAATGAAATGCCTATGGCTACCAGTATATGATGAAATTGCCAGTTTGCTTCCAGTATGTAATGAAAATCCCATGGATACCAGTATGTAATGAAAATCCCATGGATACCAGTATGTAATGAAAATCCCATGGCTACCAGTATGTAATGAAATTCCCATGGCTACCAGTATGTAATAAAATCCCCATGGCTATCAGTCTATGATAACATTGCCAGTTTGCTGCCAGTATATAATGAAAATCCCATGGCTACCAGTATGTAATCACATTCCTATGGCTACCAGTATATGATGAAATTGCCAGTTTGCTGCCAGTATGTAATAAAAAAAATCCCATGGTTACCAGTGTATAATGATATTGCCAGATTGCTATACAGTTCAAGAACACTCCACCACACTGCTGTTGGCTGTCTGCCTACCCTCAGGAAGTGACATTTGTAGTGTGTTCCTCCATTTGCTTTTTTGTACTTAGAATATTGCCAGATTGCTACCAGTATATAATGAAATTTCCAGTATGCTACCAGTATAAAATGAAAATGACAGTTTGTTACCAGTAGAATGAAATACTGTGCCTCTGTGTCATTAATTTGTGTATCTCTGTCTACCTTTTTCTCTGTTTTTCTATTTATAACTTCCTGGCTGTGTATTTATCTCTCGATTTGTCTTTTTGTCTCTCTGTCTATCTCTATTAAGTGCTTAGTGGGTGTGGATTAATTGGGAAAGGGAAGGGACTTGGCGTAAAAATTTTTGGTGCACTACGTTTGACACAAAGCATGTCCAAAAGTGCCCCATATCTTCTCAAACCCTAGAGATGCCCCTGTTCCCGATGCCTGAAGCATGCAGCTTTTACTGCAATTTCCTTCCAAAACTGGTTTCTTGAACAAATTTTTATCATTAAAATTTTGTCACAAAACCACAATATCAAATATGAAATTTTATCTGACCACGAAATACTCAATACTACCAGGGAAACGAAACCTGGCTAGTTTGGGCTCCTCTATAGTGCCTATAATGAATTTACCTGCTTTCTGTGCACAGCTTCAGCCATAACCCTTCAGTCTTATAATCTGACATAATTTGAAGGCATATTTTAAAGATGTATGCAGCAAGAGGTAAGTTTGATTGTGTTTGTTAATTTGCAGCACCCAATCGGATTTTAGATTTTTACTGATCTACTTCAGTTAAATAACATCTAATTGGATGCCGCAGACAAACTTTTGTGAAAAAGCTTTATTAGCAACTTCTTTAGTGAAAGATTCTACATATCTCACAAAAGGTATAACGTTCATTTGCAGTAATAGCAAGTTGGGAAAATCTTCGAGGCAATTACTATTTCTATTGGAAAGAAATTGCACACACTGGAACAAACATACTTGAATCTTCTAAAATAAACTGGAACTTTGTTATTCAAAGGTGTCTTGGATCTACAGTAATCCTTTCAATAATAAAATTCCATCTAGTTTTACTTTTATAATGTACTGCGCTGCATACCCAAGTGGCGCTATATACATAAAATTATAACAGTACATATCTGTTGTATTCAGTTAGATCAACTGGACTTAAATGGCATGTCCACCCCGAAAACTATAATTTCACCCACTACTGGCCCCACTGTGTAGTGCAACCCTTACCATCCCTGCTCCAAATGGTTCTTCTGTAATGGTTCTCCTATAATGTCCCTCCAAAGTCCAGAAAACTGGCCACCAGGAGCCTGGCAGGGAGGGAAATTGTTTCTGTCTCTGAGATGTCCTCTCAGAGGTTTTTGGCTTGCTCAGAGCAGCCCTCCCACCCCTCATTTTCCCTCCCTCCCCCTCCCTCCCGTTTTGCTCTCCCTTCCCCTAGTGTAAAACCCCTTTGATATATAGTAGGTCTCCCTCCCCCAGCCCCAACCGCTATAATGGATTTTCTAGAAACTCCCCCAAACTAGAAAGTCCCAATTAGCATATCATAGCCAGGTATTAAGGACATATGAATGCAATGCGGGATTGCATTGTGGCTAAGAGGTGTTATAGGAATGCCCAGGGTAAGGTGTCAAAACAGCATTGTACAGGGTACATAATTAGTATGAACCTAGAATGTTAATCTGTATAGGTTCTCAGGTTGTCTAATGGTGCTGTTCAGATTGAACTGCACATTATGGCAGGATTGCCTGGGTCTGTTTTCAGATCAGCAGATTAATACCACTTAGGCTAGATTCTCATGACACTATCACTTGTCCCAACTGAGTGCCTGCTTTAAGGGAGAGCTCTGCCAGGTCAAATGATTCTTGGTTGCGGCAATAGTGACCACGGTCAGCAGTGCGTTCAAACCGATCATTCGGTCCCATAGGGAACTGCACGATCAGCCGTGATTTACCAAAAGACCCATTTGTCTGATACGGGGGACCGAACTGGTCCGCGGCTGGCCGACCCACACCACCAGAAATTTCCAGCCAAATGATCCACCGCAGTGTCGGTTGGTTGCTGGTGTGTACCTAGCCTTAGACTTCATGAATTATAACTGCTTGGTAGGTGGTTTTTGGAGGTGAAAGCAAATATGGTAAGGTTTATGACTCTAACAGGGAGATCCACTCTGAGGTGCAAGCTCTATGGGCAAATTTCCTGTACGGGATTGACGGAGCCTAATCCCTCTGCCATGGTTCCCAGTGGGGATAAACCCCAAATAATCCACAGGTACATTTTCAAAGTTGAGCTTAAATAGAATGGAAGTTTATAACACTTACAGAGTAAAAATCTTTACTCCTGCAAGGTGAGAGCATGTCTACCCCCTTCCTTTGTGGACATTCTTTTAATATACTAACATCCAACATTTTGCCACACAATAGGAATACGTTGCATTATATCATTGGTTACATTTTGGTTCAAAGCGTAATATTCATTATATCTTACTGCAGATTCATTATTATACGTCATTAACAAATTACTGTAAGTTACCCTGATTCTGTCTTACTACCTTAAAAGGTAACATTTCAGAACCATAGTCTTTTCACTGGCAATTGGCTCAAATACTTATAAAGTTACAAAAGCATCTTTGCATATAACACAGGAAATAATTTTATACTGTGCCAGTATAAAACAGGAACTGTAAAAAAAAATAGGTAAATAGAAAAACTCAGCTTCTTTTTACAAACAATATGTAAAAAACCTCAAAGGACTCAACTTCATTTAAGCAATATACCACCATCCAAGACTAGGCTGCTGGGAAATGTAGTCTTAATACTATTTTATTGATTTTTTAAAGGGCATGTCCACCCCTAAATTCATTTTTTAATATTCTGCTCCCCCATGTCCCCCAGCCCCAACCGCATGTTTCTTTTTTTCCAAAAGCTCCCCAAACTGTTACTTACCTCCCCTCGATCCTCCGCCGCACTGCCGGCCCTCTGCTTGCAAGAATGCAAGCAAAGGGGCGGGACCGGCAGTCGCGTCTGTGATTGGCTGAGCGGCAGCCAATCACGGACGCGGCTGCCGGTCATTCAGTGCAGCGGAGAGCGGAGAGGTAAGTAAGAGTTTGGGGAGCTTTTTTAAAAAAAGAAACATGCGGTTGGGGCTGGGGACATGGGGGAGCAGAATATTAAGGGGGTTTAACCGGAGGAGGGGAAGAACTCTATGTTTATTATAATTATAACGTAGTTAGAATGTAGTGATAGTAGGCGGATTTATGGGGGAGAAGGGCTGCAGTGCGCATGGCAAATATCTACCGGAGGCTAGATAGCAGGCAGAGACCTGCTATCCTCCTGGTGGTTAGTTTTGAGACTTTGGGGGGGGGTTTACAGGAGAACCCTATGGAGCTGGGATGTGAGGTAAGGATTAAACTACACTACATGGTGGGGCCAGTAGTTGGGGGGATTATAGTTTTGGGGGTGGACATGCCCTTTAAGCAGATAATATAATTTTTGGCTCCTACAGGATTTATCAGAGGCTGTGTGACTCTGGGAGAATTTCACCCGCACATAAGTATTTAACACCAGCTATTAGCTGGCATTAAATACTTATGCATAAAGAGCCACACAATCTCTGGTAAATTACTTTGCAATGACCGTGCGAGTGCCTCTTCCGGTACTTGCGCTGCCACCTCAAAGTGAGCCTTAACGTCATGCTAACTGATCGTAAATCACCATGCTACTGCCTTAAGTAACCCATATAATAATGCTTCCCTAATCCAATAGTGTAATAGCTATGGATATAAGGGAACGGCAGATGAATCACTTGTTCAAACCCTTGGGTAGGAAGCACTAAAGCATGACCGTGGGCTCTTAATGTGTGTAAGTCAGGAAAATTATTCAGGATGCATTATTCCAGGATGTATGAAAATTACATTTTCCAGCATTCTGTGCTGCTAGGGAATTCTGGGAGTTGTAGTTTTTAAACATGTGAAAGGTCACAAGCTCAACACCCCTGCTCTTTAATATTAAGCTGTATTAGACCTAGGCAGATGCCTTAGCTACAAGATATTAAGAAAAAGCTTACTTCTAACAGAATGCTGGGAATTGTAGTTTTCAAACATATGAAAGTTCACAAGGTTAACACCCCTGCTCTATACCATTAAGCTGTATTGTATCTATACACATGCTTTTGCCACAGACTATAAATCAGATACTTTGCATGTCCCCACCAAAATATGTGTTTATATGTTACATTATTAAGGCAATGCTATTATAATAACATGAGGCTGTGAGGTATCTTCTGTTATAAGAAGGCCCTTTTTCATTTTATACTCTGTGGGGAGCTTTTAGCTCCTCTATCCACACCTCTCCCTAACATATATATTTAATCAGTATCCTGTACTCCCAAGTCCTAACCCTATAGTAACTGTAAATCTGGAACTTGCTGTGGTAAATACTAAAAAGTCAGAATCTAGCATGTTAATCTGAATACAGTATAGGGTCTTAGATTGCCCAAAGGTGCTGTATAGATTGCCTGGGACTGTTCTCAGACCTGCAGGTTTATTCCACTTAGACTCTCTATATTCTAGCTGGCAGGTAGAATAGGTAAGGGGGGTATGTGTGTGTTTGTTCATGTAATATGATGCGATTGTTTGGGTCTTTTTTAGGACTTGCAGGCTAATTTTATTTGCCCCCCCCCCCCTGGATGTTTCCTGGTGGTTCTTGTGAGCACTGCATCTACTTATAGCAAATCATATATTCCCACAATTCCCACTCTGCACCAACTGGCACATTTTTGCTAGTATATATATATATATATATATAATATTATTGCTCTTCTCATCTAACCAATTATTTTACAAAATGGTCATATCAAGCTTAGCTACCCTATTATGTTTCTTCTTTTTTCGTCTAAAAAGTCTCTGCATTATGCTTTGTATCTTAGAGGTTTACTCTCTGACCTTATGGGCAGACAGTCCTTGCATTGTTTTTTGTTTACTGGAGGCCGCCTCTAGTAAATAAGGACAAGTAAGTAACATGATTTGGATGTGCTATAATATTCCTACTTTGCTTGGTGGGATTTATGGTTACTAGCTGTTCTCCTTATAGTGTGGATGTACAGATAATGTCATTTTATTGGTTAAATGATGTATCTTTTTGATGCAATAACATGTAGTATTGCAAGTATGAAAACCTATATTGGAGAACACTGGCCATCTGTGAGAGTGTCATTATCCCTGTTTTCCTGGCATCCTCCAGCTGTCTTCATCTTTTGCTCTCTGAAAGCCTTGTGGAGAGCACAGACAGAGGTCAGGAAAGCTAGTTGAACCATCAGATAGATGTATTTCTAATGTAATTCCACTAGAATACTAATGTCTGTGTCATTTTCTCAATCTTTCTGGAAATTTATACAAGTAAGGTCACCTAATAAATATCTTTTTTATAAAATCATATATCGATTATCAGACTTTCATAGTAGAGCTTTCTCGTCTTATTTTAATGCCTTTTCCATACCTTTTGACATTTGATCACTTATCAAAATCTTTTAATAAAGGTGTAGGCAGGATATGTGAAAACACTTAATAAAATGCTTGTTCATTGATGGTGAAATGTAAGAAAGAATACAATACCATCAATTGCCCATAGCTCAACATTTCACATTATGTGAAGAGATGGCCGAAATCACTGAAATACATTATGCTTGCAGATTTGCAGATTTTTTGAAAAAAAAATCGAAAATCCACAAGCGGACCTATTGAAGGTAAAAAATCAGAAAGTACAACCCTCATCTCACTGTAAGCTACTAAAACTTAATGCAATCTCCTATAAAGTAAGAAATTATTGAATTAAATTGGAAGGTAGAGATGACCGAACTTTCGAAAGTTCGGTCCATTTTCGAACTTTAGAACTATATGGAAAGTTCGAAAACTGACTCATTAAAGTCAATGGGAGTCAAATAGTTTGAAAAGTTTGAATGAAATACAATTAAAATATCAATGGTAACTTTATGTAAATGGCTGTGGAAAATGGTCTGGGGAACATGTTCAAATATCCAGGCCTTTCGGAAAATCGATTTTACTCTCACGCGCGCTACTTTTGAGCTCTCGCGTTCGAACATTTGATAATTATCCCATGAACGACTCGCGAATTCAATATTTCAAATTTACTCGCGAATAGGTATAATAAACATTTTACTCGCGGATTCGATACTCGCGTATAGGTATAATAGACATTTTACTATAGGATTCGATACTCGCATATAGGTATAATAGACATTTTACTAGCGGATTCAATATTTAATCGCGTATAGGTATAATAGACATTTTACTTGCGGATTCAATACTCGCGTATAGGTATAATAGATATTTTACTCGCGGATTCGTTGTTTGCTCACGAATAGGTATAATAGACATTTTACTCGCGGATTCGATACTCGTGTATAGGTATAATAGACATTTTACTCACAGATTCGATATTTACTCGCGAATAGGTATAATAGACATTTTTCTTGTGGATTCGATACTCGCGTATAAGTATAATAGACATTTTACTCGCGGATTCAATATTTACTCGCGTATCGAACATTCGATAACTATCGAAAGTCCCAAAAATATCGAAAGACTGAGAAATCCGCGTCCAGGATAGTTCGAGAAGTCCGAGTCCGTTCGAAGCTCGAATAGTTCGGCTCGAGTTGGAGTTCTAGTCCATCTCTATAGGAAGGGTATAGGTACAATATTTTTATTTGAGAAAATAAAAATGCTTTTACAAATATGCAGGGAGATTCAATAAAACTTCTTATTTAAAATGGTGCTAATTTTGCCCCAACCAATCAGATCTTATTTAACATTTAAAAGCTAACATCTGATTGGTTGGGGCAAAATCAGCACAATTTTAAACGAGAACTTTTATTGAATCTCCCTGATGATTCAATCCAAACAGAAGGCAGTAGGAAAATCTAAATGAAATAATTATTTGGTGTGACTACCCCTTGCCTTCAAACCAGCATCAATTCTTATATGTACAAAAGTCAGGGATTTTGTAGGATTATAGTCAGGTGTATGATTAACTCATTATACTAAACAGGTGCTAATGATCATTTTCATATGTAGGTTGAAACACAGTCATTAAGTGAAAAAAAAAAAACAGCTGTGTAACAAGCTTAAAACTGGCCAAGGTACAGTGAATCCCTGCTACCAGTTTGAGGTTGTGGAACCACACAATTGGCAAAACTAAGCACAGAAACAACACACAATGAAGTTACAGTACATAATTAACAATATTTCAAAGATGTGCTCTTCTGAAGAAGCACAAAAAATGGGCAAAAAAATGACTGGTGGGTCATCATTAGTTATCTGCAGTACCCTGGGACACAAAAATTGTTATAATTCTGGTGTGAAGACAAAGAGGCACAGGGAAATAGCTGCTAGTAGTTTATTGTGATACACACAACATATTTCTGGTTTATAACCCTTTTCCACAGAAAATATTGAGAATTACTGGTATTAATACATATACTGCAGTTCTGGTTTATCCAGGGATACTTTCCAATTGCCTTTTATAGTCAGGAAGAAATTTTTCCCCCTCTTTTAGCTGTTTTTTTTGTGCCTTCCTCTGGATCAACTGTTAGGTAGGGTTAAAAAGGAGGGTGAAAAGGTTGGACATGATGGACGCATGCCTTTATTCAACCACAATAACTATGTTACAACTGTTAGGCAGGAAATGTGGGTATTGCTGAGTAGGTTGGACGCATGCCTTTATTCAACCACAATAACTATGTTACAACAGTTAGGCAGGAAATGTGGGTATTGCTGAGTAGGTTGGACATATGTCTTTATTCAATCTCAAATACTATACTAAATATTCACCTTCTTTTGCAAAAGACTGCAATCCAGCATTATGGATTGCTATCTTTACCTTTCCATAAATGTATTACTTGTCTTCCTTTCTTGGACAAAGTGATGTGTTTAAGTCCCATGGACACCATCCGTCTTAGACAAGTACAGATAAACTAATAAACTACTTGTTCAGCAGCATTTTAGTCTAATGCCGAAGGAAATGCATAATTTTTTTTACCAATCCTGGGTTCTTGGTTGCTGCCTTATCTATCAATCACAATATTTAGTATGTTTCATTCTCCTTTAAATTTGACATTGACTTTTCAATGCAAAAAGAATGGAAGAGTATAGGAAAAGACATACAAGTGAGAGCAATGTTGGAAGGCTATACAGTGATGTTCTATCAATTTGTCAATGGAACTGTGAATCTGTTTGATGTATGGCTTGCATTAGTCTCTTGTTAGTCAGAGGCATGTCCTCAATTCACATGGTTGGTTTCTAGGGTGTCTTGCTGATATACTTTTTTACTGTACTAATGTATACAAACTTCAAAATTACAATGGTTTGTACACATTTGCAGGAGATTAATCAACAAATTACGTATGTATGTACCAAAATACCGAATTCTATAAATTATTTAGGTTTAGATATCATAGGAGCAATAATATAAGAAATGATTAGAGAGAATTCTACGTTAGATTCTGAAATAGGTATGTAAATGTGTCAATGTTTTTTCTTTGAAATCACATTTTCTCTTTCTAATATTCGTATACAAGTACATCTCTCTGTACTATTTATATTTCATGTTCTTTTTGTATCGTCAGATACATTGAATAAATAGAGATACTGAAAATTTCTCTGTTTTGTTTATGTGAGGAAAGGTTGAAGAAAGCCATCATGTTAGGAAGCATATTCCCACAACATTTAGTAATTTAGCCATATTACCAACTTCCTCTTTAGGTGCAAAGTATCTGTCAATTCTTTGCCAAAAATCTGCACGCTTCAAGGGATATAAAAAAAATGTTAAATGTGGTGCCTGTATCCAAATGTTTATTTAACATCGTTTTTTTAAATTGATGTTTAAGTATTTTACCCAGCATTTATTTAATATAGTGTACCAGAATATGCCAGGTGGTGAATGTGAGCTCACGAGCATTAAACAAAGTGCAATTAGCATTTCAATTGGTGCCACATGAGAATAACAGCAGGTGACCGTGTTACGTATCAGCCAAGGTTCAGTTCTTAATGTAGAGCAGTTCACCCCCCCCCCCCCAACAAAATAGTTTATTTAAAAATAGTATCTATTATGCTTAGATTTTTTTTTTAAGGTTTGGTCAAAAGGTTTTTTTACTGTTACGGTAACATTTTTAAAATTTAACAAAAATCCAGATAAGAGTTTTTCTCTTAGTGATGGCCATAGACTAAACCGAATTTACAAGGTTTTGCCGTTTGACCCGACTAGAACATTGAACCAGTAGAAACGTTGGTGCAGCAACAACTGGGTGAATCGTAGTTTGTGACAGTTGGTGATAATGTCGGTTAACATGTGACATGTTACATGTGACATAATCAAGATGAGTTTTTTTGTTGATAGAATTGCTGCTTTAAACATAGTGTAAGCATGTAAAAGATACTTACCTTCATAGTATCCCATGGAGAGGAAAACCTAGCTTTATCAGAAGTTCATTAATACCCTGGTCCCTTATAAATGGGGGCTAACACATATGCATTTTTGCTTCCTTTGCCGCTGAACAAACAGGAAGTGCATTTTAGAAATTGGCAATTCAGGGAGTTTTTGGTTTTTATCACCCAATGTAAAATGCACAACTAAGCTGGTGAAAATGTTGTGGCGGGCTGGTGTGGTTATATTGATATTTTTGTCATTAAGAGCCCTTAAAGGAGAGTAAAATACATAATTAAAGACTATCTTTTAAAAGCTTTTACTTTCATAATCCACTATCCATTCGCAAATGCCTCCATGCTTTTCCCCCACTGCTCCTCCACACACCAGTTTTCCCATAGAAGTCTAAAGGTATCCAAACTGAAATTGTTCTCCAGGATCAAATAAAGATGGGTAATGGGGTTACCATTAACAAATTGTGGATTAACGAGTGAAATGTTTGTGATTCTAGGTCCGCATATGGAGGGAGATTACCTGAACAAGTGTTTAATTATGGCTTTAGTTCTTCTTTAAATAGATCTGTTTTAGGCAGAAGAGACAAAGTGCTGCAGGCTACTGTGACTAACAAATTGCTTTATTTAAATTTAAGTAGCTGCTGGGAGGCAGCAATTAATCTATCCTGCGTTAAAGGTGGGTATGTTAATTGCTTTAAATATGTATTTGAAATACATGTTTAAAATGGTTATTCTTGTGTAATTGAAATACATTAACCAAGTGTATTTAAAAAAAATACAATACTAGGAAAAGTGTGCCCGTTGGTGCACAATGGAAATTATGTGTGTGTATGGTTTTGTATGGTTTTCTATGTGTGGATATAGAATCTTTACACAGGTATATTTTAAACTGTTACTCGGACAGTCACCAGCTTCCAGAGGAACCGAATTGGATAATCCTGCAGGTCTAAGAGTAGACCCAGGCAATCCTGCCACACTGTGTGGTTGAAACTAAACATGCTAGGTTAATACTTATTAGTATTCACCACGGCAAGTGGTGATGGTACCTCATATATTATAACAGAAGGTACCTCACAGCATCATGTTATTATAATAGCATTGCCCTAATAATCTAACATAACATAAACAAACATTTCTCATTCCCAGTTTACCTAAAGAAATGGATTTATCCTTTATATACCCTTTTATACAGATCTAATTGACAAAAATTGCTTCAGAGCAATTTTTAATAACTGATAACAGATTTTTATTTCAGTATTACAGTAAATCCTTGTTATACCTGCCTAGCTTTACCACTAAGCAAAAGGCTAAGGACTTGCAAGCTAGCACCTTCATCCCAACCATTAATAGTGGCTGCAAATTCAAATTGTTTTAGCCAATTAGTCCACTCCCTAGTTACCCCATCAAATGGATCAGGTTTAAAGGGGAACTAAAGTCTCCAGACAACATTGTCCCAATAGACAGAGCACATTCACAAACATACTACAAGCTGTGTCTTACCTCTCCCTTTGCTGTGGCCATTGGGTGATTTATGAAAATAACCTGTGAGTACTAGGGGTCAGCTCCCACAATCCACCTTAGCTGGGTAAACCCCCAGCAAAGTGTCTGCGTACAGGCACATGCTCTGTAGAGCTCAACAGATCAAAACAAGGAAGTTGCAGCCTTGCTTCCTAGAAGCTGACAGCCAATCACATTATAGCAAAGAGATCCCCCCTCTCCCTGACACAGAACAGGGATTTCAGTTTTTTGTTTTTTAAACACATTCAATGCTCCTGTCCTAACAATGATTTAATCCTTGACTTTTCATACAAAAAGAAAAGTAATCTTTGCAGTGTATTTCATAGATAGCATTGATGTAAGAAACAAAATACTAACATTTCAGCCAAAATAAAAGTCTGGGGAATAGAACCTGCAACTTGTTCATTTACTCTGTCTTGCTAAAAGCAGAGCTCTTACCTCTAGGCTGAGAGAGACACAACATAAATCATTGGTACATGTAGAATATTGTACTATGAACATAATGGAAACAGAAAATAAATACAAGTTTGAGGATTCAAACTCGTGACCTTCTGAACTGTAAGTGTCTAAACCTGGCATCTTACAAGGTGAGCCATCACTGAACAAGCTGAGAGCCTCAGTACATTTATAAGCTTTATCTTTTGCATGGAATATAATAGAAACAGAAAAAGGTATATCTGGGGTATTGAACTTGTGATTTCTGAACTGTATGTGTCTATAGCTGGTGTCTTACAAGGTGAGCCACCATTGAATAAGCTGAAAGCCTGCGTACAATTAGAAGCTTTATCTTTTGCTTGGAATATAATAGAAACAAAATGCATATAAGGGGTATTGAACTTGTGACCTCCTGAACTGTGTATTTCTTAAACCCGGTGCCTTAACCGGTGCGCCAACACTGAATAAGCGGAGAGTCTAGCTACATTTGGAAGCTTTATCTTTTGTTAGGGAAAGAATCATTTTAAAAAATGGAATATGGAATCCCTGATAAGACTTTGAAAGCTGCTTGTTACCCTGCAGTTTATTTTCCAGCAACTCACACTGACTAGTTAATAAACTGCAGGGTAACAAGCAGCTTTCAAAGTCTTATCAGGGATTCCATATTGGTGTGGAGACATCTGTATAGAAAACACTGTACATAGAGACAGTGAATACTGGGGTCAGGGGGCGTGGCTATTTGATGACTTCATGGGCTGTGGGTTGTACTAGCAACAACATGGAAGCCTTCTTATTTCAAAATCTATTTCTCACATATACTAAATGCAACATACCAGAGAAGAATATTACAATGTATAGGTGTTCTGGGGAGAAAAACTTTCACATTAGGTTTTAAAAAAATGTAAGTTTAGTTCTCCTTTAAAAATAGGTTTGGCAATTGGGCCTGGTAGAGCTACGGAGTGTTATTGGGGAATTTCATCTGCAGGTACCAGGACAGGAGGATTTAAATCAATACTATCAGTAGCAGCCTCCATAGCTTAATACAGAGAACAAATATACAAAGAAAACAGGGAGAATAAATGGTATTACCAGCACCTCTGCCACCAATTTGTACCAGATCACCGCTTTATGGAAGGATTATGGGTAGCATGGCACACAGTGGGTTACTCTGGTGGTCTGGCACAAAGCAGACAGTGCACATAAACAGGTTCCCCACATTACATGTGCAGTAATCAGGGGTGCCCCTGTCTATGGTGCACCACTTTGAATATTGACCAGGCCTGTATATTGTGTATCCTTTTAAGTTGGTGTACACTTATCTGTTATCTCAGAGTTTGTATCCAATAAGGTAAATTGTCTGTCCAATAATCTGTCCTCCCAACAGGTGGTAACAGGATCTTATACACAGGATCTTGTGTTGCAGTCAATACACACACCACAATCCACTTTCACTTTCTCTCATCCTACCATAGAGAGCAGGGATGTCTTGTATTTTATTACTCACTGACACCACCTGCAGGCTGGATGTGGTATATAAGGAGCCTTGGTGTATATGTCCATTACAATACACATCATATCCTATGTAGCAGGATAACACTTCCTTTCATATGGAGCAGACACAGGGGTGTGGTTTAAGCTGCCATTTGACCATTCCATTTTATAATAGGGATTTCAGCTCTGTAAGTAAGTTTATGTATTTTGTATATTTTGTGTTGTACCTAATATAAGTCAGTGCTACATTTTATATACATTTTCTGATGGTCATTTAAATGGTAACAGTGAGAGTACACACATACATATACACCTTTCCTATGTGTAATATTCTATACCCCCACCACATTGGTAGATCCTAAAAACTCAATGCAATCTCCTATGGAGATATAAATATATGTATATAATATAAGGGATGTATATGTGTTCAGAAATAAAACAGAAATTTAAAAATTGAGAATAATACGGCGTTTATCTTGTTAATGACAAATACGTCAGTCTGAGACCTGTGACAATTTACAAAACAATTTAGATTCTGAAAGAGGTGCAATGTTTTGGAGGGGAGCAAAGTACCTGTCTGAGCCCTCTAAAGGTGCCAAACTGTGGAGTGGTAACTATTGAAACTTTATGCTGAAATGTCCGCTGTGGCTGGTGATATTTCTGCCAGGCATATTCTGTCGTACTGTCCATAGGAGACCTTACTATCAGCCCAAATATACCGACATGTCCATTTTGGATGGGCAGCAGGCAAAAGTGTACTACCAGAATTTGGTCCTGAAATCTCAAGCAGGCCTAATCGATGGCCCGTGTGTACCCAGCCTAACAATGTTAGGATCATTGTTCTACCTTCATTGTCCCTCAGATGGTTAATCATAAAACTGTAATCAGTCTAAAGATAGCGATTGTGGGTCTATATTCCTGCTAGATTGTAATTAGGATTTGATCACTTTTGCAAGCAGCTTATTGTCAAATGTTTTAATGCAAATCTTGAAACAGCATGGTGGCTCAGTGGTTAGCACTAATGCATTGCAGGGCTGAAGTTCTGAGTTGAATTCCACCCTTGGACACATCTGCAAGGAGTTTATATGTTCTGCCCGTGCTTGCGTGGGTTTCCCCCACAATAAGAAAGACTTACTGATAGGTTGTATTTGTCAAATGAATGTGTTTAGATTGCAGGGCCTGATGTCAATGTATACATGTAATTGTGAAGCGCCACGAAAGATGTTTGCTCTATATAAATCCAAAAAAATAATAATAATAAACATGCCTGATCAACTAATTGTCCATTTTCCTTAGCACTACCCCCTTTGGGAAGTATGTAGAACATAAACTTGCCATTTCCTAGCAAGTATTTGCATTCAGCAACCACACACATTGAGGGGGATGAGCCGTGTACTGAACAGCCATTTCGGGTGACTATCACTTGAGTTGATAATGATCTACAGGGTCAGATCTTGGAGGCCAGACTGAGCGCCCATACATTAAACAATATTTGCCCGAAATGTCCATAAGGGACAAATTGTGCTTCGTTGGTCAGGCCAGTGATTGCATGTGTGTATACTATGTTTCACCCAATAATCAAGTTGTCCAATGTGCTACTTTGCATATCTCTGTGCTATGGGTAGGGGTAATGAAAGTGAAAAAAATGGCAGCATATGCATTGTTTAATTTTACTCATTTTACACTTTGTTAAGGATTGAATTTGCAGGAAAAAATGTTTTAGCATTAACCATATATAATTAAAGGTTTGCCCTTCCCCTCTAAGATGCTATGACACTAGTTTAATTCCCACTACTACTAAGGAGAGAGTATGTAAATTATTTTACCAGGATTTGTCTTGTGCCATTTGGGATGTGAGCAAGGGACTATTTAAGATCTATGACAATTTTCAGTTTCCACAGGGAAGAAGTTAAACAATTAGCTGTTCTCAGTTTTTATTGTGACATTGTGTTCAGATTTCTTTGTATGTATTGTATTTTTGGTCCCTAGTTGCACTTTAATATGGATGTGCAACTGCCCAATTTTCTATATATTGTGTCTTATTTTGGCAGTGTTGAAGTGTAGTGAGTGTGACAATTGTTTTTTGTACAGAGGAATAGAGCTTTTGGTTAAAAATCTTAAAGGGCATGTCTACCCCTTTTTACAACTTTTTACATGATGTAGGTATTGGTTCCCCAGCCCCAATCGCCATAATAGAAATTTGAGAAAGTCCCCCGATCTTAACTTACCTTACCTCTCTCCTCCGCTGCACTCCCCGGCCCTCTGCTTGCAAGCAGGGGGCGGGACCGGCAGCAGCATCCCTGATTGGCTGAGAGGCAGCCAATCAGGGACGCGGCTGCCAGCTGCTCAGAACGCAGGGGGAGAGAGGTAAGGTAAGTAACTATCGGGGGACTTTCTGTAAATTCTATTAAGGCGGTTGGGGCTGGGGGACCTATACCTACATTATATACAAGGGGTTTAGAGCTAGCGGGAGGGAGAGAGAAACAGGAGGGGGAGGGAGGGGGGGAGGACTCTCCTGCGCATGTCTCAAACCTTGTCGAGGTTGAGGCAGAGACGAGCGCAGGATGAGTCACTGGGAGCTTCTACACTGCAGTTTTTGGCTTTGGAGGGGCATAGCAGGAGAACCGTTTGGAGCAGAGTTTTAAGGTAAGGATTTTTGTACACTACACAGTGGGGCCAGTATGGGGTTAAATTTCAGTTTTGGGGGTGGACATGCCCTTTAAACTTCTACATTTAGCATGTCCACAACTTCCTTTAACATTGTCTTATCTGGCATTTTTATCTGTAGCTTCTAAAATCAGAAGATAGAGTAGAAGTAGATACAATAAAAGTACAGTAGGGATTATACCTAGAGAAACTAATAGTTTTTTTTTCTTTTTAAAGTAAATACATTCCATTGTAGCTTGAATATCTTTTTAATTAACTGTAACGGTTTATTAGGTTTGCTTAATAAAAAGGAATTAACACAAATAATTCTAAACTTTGCAGAAGGAAAAGCAGCAATCCTGCATCCTGGGTTGCTGGCTTTTTCTAACTATATTGCGCATTTTAGAATTTCTAGGCCCAAGAATGATTCCACTGACAAGAGAAGCTGCAGTTATCCAGTTTCATTAGAGTTGCCTGCCTTCTTATTTTGCTGATAGACTAGGAATCTTTACTTTTATGTGCCTGGTACCTGGAGGAGTGAGAGATTTTTGGTAGTTCCCTGGAACCCTGTTCTCGATGCCTGGATTCTTTTTTAACTTCTGGGTTTATGGTTCCATGGCAGTTGTAAACAAACCAAAGGATAAGGGACGTCCCTGGAGTATCAGTCTGGAGGTAGAGGAGAGTAAAGCCAAGGTGTGGTGTGTTTATAAATAGACTGATTACATTCATAAATCAGGAGAGGACAGCCCATATGTTTAAACACCAATGTAAAATACTTCCTTTGTGTGCTGTTAAAGGCACACCTTTCTAATATTAATATCGAACTTTCTAATGTAAAAAAAAGCTGTACATTTTAGTGGAAACAGATCATAAGTTCATAAGATCATAAGTGAATTAGACTAAGTTTAGGTGCCATTTTATCATTTAAAGCTTTTTTTATCAATTTTAGGTGCATTGGCCTTCTGGCTTCTAGGATTTGTCCTGCCCTGCTTTAGTTTTCTCTCCCATGAAAACCTTAGATAAAAAAGCTTTAATATATTGTAAAACAATAGCAAATTTGTAAGCAACTATATCTAAAGGTATACATGTTATACATGTTATAACTAAAGGTCTGGGCGATTTTACAAGCTATGGGATGCAATTAAGCCTAGTATAAGCCTAGTATAATTACTATTATCTTGTACAAATATAATGTGAGTATGTGGGTTATTCCTTGACACGACTACTGAAACTTACCTTAACACTTTCCTTGCCACAGATCGTAACTCACAGTATTTGGATAAAAGGACTTCTGAGCCACAGATCACAAATGTAATGGTCTGGGCAATGGAAGGGTTTAAAAAATTCACTCTGTTAGCACTTTCCAATTTTCTACTCACTACCCTTGGTGCCCTATTGGTTTCAATTAAAACCCATGTAGGATTTGCTAATTATTAAAGTGGCACTATATTGTACTACCTGTATTTCCATCAGCCCACTTTGCCATCTGATTGGTGATTAAGTACAGCAGGAAGGTGTGATTGGCCACTCAGTGGTCCACTTGTGTTATGGCTGACAGCTTGCCGCTTATTGCGCTGCATTTTATGCATGATTTATTCATTACTAGTGTTAGGGAGAGATAGATGTGCAGAGTGACTACTGGTGAGCTGTAAGCTGCATGAGGTGGTCTTTGACAACTCACTGCGCCTAAAGCTGGGTACACACCTTCCAAAATATCAGCACAACAACCGTAATTTTAGTGTTTCTGTTGATCTGGCCGAAATATTGGATGGTTCCTTGTTGCGACCAATATCCGTTCGTTCATCTGAATCAGATGAATGGACACGTCTGAAAACATGGCCGTTTATGTGGTCCTCTATCCACAGTCTTTCCACCTGGTGGACTGGTCGAAAGTCTAGAACAGTTGGTCAAGAGGAAGGATTGAAAGTTGTGTATCCAGCTTAATAGACCTCACCTGGAAAATAGGAGTATGGTTGCCTACCTTCTAGGGAGATCGTTTGTATTTTTTTGTATTGTTACCCTTTATATCTATGCAATGATAGTAGGAAAGTGTGTGTATGGCTCTCGTAAATGAAATTTGGAATATAATGGGAAACCAAAGGACCTCCCACTACACACACACGCTGGCAATACAAACTGAAGCAGATTTAGCATAGTGTGGATATACACCGGTGGTGGTTATTATCATTGCAAAGCCACACGCTGTCCCATAATTAATACAACCAAAATGCTTCAATAAATAATTAGGTTTTTGAAGACTAATCAAGATTTACATAGATTTTAACCTGGTCCAGAATTAAAAATAGTATTGAAGGTATGCAAATTCATTTTATTTATATATATTAACAAAGACACCTCCTGGCAACTGTAAATTGTATAGCTGATTAACTGACCCTGTGCTCCTGCATTTTGCTGCTTGTTGTAACCAGGCAAAAATGGCCTATGCTCATTCCTTTCCCCACAGTGTCTATTTAATCAAGAAACTGTTGTGTTTTCTAGGCATCTATCACCTTTTACATTTAAATGATTGAGTGAAATATTAGTTCGCTCTTCTCGTACCAGCTGGTAGCCTTGTGAATAGTCACCAAGCAACTTGCTTGCTGGACCTGTGAATACAAAGACCTTATGGGGGGGAGGCCTGCTATTCTCTTTAAGCACCTCTTCGTTTTCTGTCTTCATTAAATATGCATTAATTACTAGAAAACCACCTTGTGTCCTTTTTTTGGTTTTCAAGTGAAGTAACAAATAAATTATCTGAATATCTATATTTGACCATCCATTCTTCCTAGTCTTTTAATAATGTTTCTTCGTAAACGCGCTTGTATGACAGGGTATTGAACCTCTGTCTTCATTGCCCTACACATTTAAGCATTGTTCACCAATTAAAATAAAACACTAATGACCTGGCTCAGGAGCCTTCAAGCTCTCATGAAGATATTGC
The DNA here is from genome assembly GCA_019447015.1 of Hymenochirus boettgeri. Taxonomy (NCBI): domain Eukaryota; kingdom Metazoa; phylum Chordata; class Amphibia; order Anura; family Pipidae; genus Hymenochirus; species Hymenochirus boettgeri. The sequence goes on from CM033476.1 coordinate 148,220,140, forward strand.
CATCTCTTCTATAGATTCCAGTGTTTTAGAGGCGAAACCTCAATCTAAAGAATGTAACTGTTTGTAGTGTGACCTTTTTATTTCAAAATGACATTTAAAGTCTCTTGGTAGGGAAATTAAAGGTAACATTGCCAAGCATACATTGTATGAATATGTTTGCCTTGTTTTAAAGGTATATTTCTTTCATTTAGCAGTTTAATGATAGATTTTTAAATTTGTATTTTATAAGTGAAACTTTGCTTGCTCTTTGGTAAGCTTTATAATTTGTCTTTTTCATAAAACGGTATTAAAACATTTCCCCCCCTTCATCCATATTTATCTTTCATTCTGTGCTTGAGCCCTTGATAGCCCTCAAATATCGTAAGGAATATCTTTTTAGTTTTTCTATTGCATTGCTTTAATGAAAATATTAAGAAATGCATATTTGGTTGTTTTCTTGTCATATATAAACATTGTATCATAAAAAAACAAGGCTTTCCAAACTTCTGGGTAGGCTGTTCAAAACTTACCGGTACTGGGAATTCATGTAAAGGGTATGTCCTGCCAAAAAAACCAAAAAAACTTTTTACACTTATTTAGAATAACCCCTCAAACCCCATTTTCGCAATATGCATAAAGGGACTTACCTGACACAGTCTCTCGCTGCGTGGGTGCCGCCTTCTGCTCCTGTTGCAAGCTCGTTTCGAGCAAGAACAGGAGCAGTAAGCCGCTTACTGGTCTCTGCTGTCAGGTAATTGGGCTTGATGTCACGTTGCACCTTGATTGACAGCCATGACTAGGGAGATGCACCACAGAGCAGAGGAGGAACGGTGAAGGACCGGGTCAGGAGAAATTATGCATAATGCAAAAATGGGGTTTTGGGGTTGCTCTACATGACTGTAAAGCATTTTTTAGTCTGGACATGCCCTTTAAGGACAATTGAGTAAATAATTGATGTGAATTGAGTACCGTATATACTCGAGTATAAGTCGATCCGAGTATTAGCCGAGGTACCTATTTTTACCTGAAAAATGTGTAAAAACCTACCTGAGTATAAGCCGAGGGTAGAAATTATGACAACTATTGCCTTCTGATTCAGTATTGTTTTGTGGCTTAAGTTTCCCTTTAAATGGACAGTAGAATTACCATGCATTAATCCCATACAGTAATAGCCAAATCCAGTACCAGTAACCCCCAATTCCTTGGCACTCCAGATGTTTGGAAACTACAACTCTCAGCGTGTATTGGTTGCTGGGAGTTGTAGATTCTAACCATGTGGAGTGGCAAGGTTCAATAAACCTTTAATTTAGCTTACCATCATTTACAATTCTGCTGACCCCCAAATAGTAAAGGACTCTCTGACCCCAATAGTTAAAAATGCAACCTTAGAATTGTAGTTTCAAGCTATTACTTTCACTGAACTAGCAGCCATTTTTTGTCCCAAACTGAGGAGATCCATCAGATTTACAGCTTTCAGATGAGCAGTGACAGTGCTGAGAGAGTCCAGCAGCCAGACTACAGGAAGCAGGAAGGAGTGTAAATGCAGATCAGCTCCTGTAACTTGCTATGCAGGTGAAGGATTTTTTAACTACTATCTGCAATTGCAGCATTTGGATCTAAATTAGGACTTGACCCGAGTATAAGCCGAGGCTAGGTTTTCAGGCTAATTTTAAATCTCTGCTTAAACTTGAGTATATACGGTAAATAATTGTAAAGCGCTGCAGAATATGTAACACTATAATAAGAAATAAAAAACATACGTACATACATTGTACTCATCTCCCCTCCAATCCACACCTCTTTTCCACACCTAAAGAGTACCCAGAGTGACCTAAACCGATATAACTTAGGGATACTTTACAGATCGTATCTAATACTTTTAAAGAAACACTAAACCCATAAAAATAACTATGTGCCATCCGTTTCTATTATCCACAGGGAGGTGAGAACGCTTATTCTCACCTCCCTGTGAATAATAGGACGCTCGGGGGACCTGGAACTTACCTTCGCTCCGCTCCTCTCGCAGCCGCTTCTTCACTGAACAGCTGTTCTCTCCCGATCGCGCACCTAAGATAGGGTGCGCGGTCAGAACAGAGCGGCTTTCAGTGAAGGAGCGGCTGCGAGAGGAGCGGAGCGAAGGTAAGTTCCATGTCCCCCGAGCATCCTATTATTCACAGGGAGGTGAGAATAAACGTTCTCACCTCCTTGTGAATAATAGAAATGGATGGCACATAGTTATTTTCTACCCTTTCTCCCAACCCTCCTTCCATTAGAGTTAATAAAAGCGCCCAAGGTAAGAGCCTAAAATGCTAGGTCCTCGCCCCTTTTACCTTATTATTCTAACACTTCCATTTGTAGGTTACAGAAGCCAGCTTCCATTGGCTGAGGCCACACTTGACCGCACTGTGATGTGCGTGATAAGCGTGCGCTACCATCCATTTATGCTGCAATTTGCACAGTAGTTCGGGATTGGAGTGAAAAAAATATGGTGATCGTGTAAGCTCCAAAACAGATCACATCACAATGTGGCCAACTACATTGCCATGCCCTGCTATGTGTTTCTCATGTGCTAACAGGTTGCAAAACACCATTGTAAGCATGTTAGAACTGTGGCCTAGCCCTAAGTGAGGAGGGAGTGAGGGGAAAGACTTTAATGGTACTTTTAGGCTGTTAATCATATTTAGAAATAATTTGGCATCAGTCCTTCTCCTTACTGTGGTTCTCTGTGCTGCCTCCTGCGCACGTTTTTGAGTCATTACTGAGCCAGCGCAGGCCCTCTTCGAGCTGCTACAGAAGAACCAGATTTCATCCCTGCACCATGACCTACGCTGGGAGAATGGGGCTGGTATTATTATTATATCTAAATATTTTCATGTAGGATTGTCAGCTTTTGGGCTGTTGAAAATGATTAAGTCCAGACAGTAAAGGATGTCTATTGAGCGTTGATTCTCTTTTCAGTTTATGTGGGAAAGTTAAAATAACATATTTCAATTTATTTGTAAAAGAGCAAAACATGTCTTTTATTTTTTTATTTTAATGTGTTGCAGCCCAGCCTGCTGATCTCCAAAACACATTTTATTTTTACTATGAGCTGCTTAGATAAATCTGCTGCCAGCAGAAAACTCCAGTGGCTAAGTCACTCAAGCACCTGTCCATTTTACCGTCCTGAGTCCAATAACTCCCAGCCCTTTACTTCACTCATTTGATGCTAATAGCCTTCAGTCACTTCTCATCCAGCCCGGATTTGAACCACTGACCTTGAGGTGAAAGAATCTGTTTTCTATGTATGCACTTCCTGCACCTTTAATCCAGGTTCCCACAGAGAGCTAGGACTTAGCAACATGTCGTTTCGGAGCAGGAATTGGGATCAGCAGAACAGACAGCACAAATATCTCTTGAGTGCGTTACAGATCTGCTGTTCACAAGTTGTGCATAATTCAAAGAACCTCATTTGGTTTAGAAAATATGATCACCACACCGTATGCAATCCTTTGCAAAGCCACTTTTTGAGAGTGTATTGTCTGTATCTTTTCCTACAAATCTGTTTTTCCCTTGGTATTGTAAAGCACATCACACAATAAATCACTAATGAAGTTACAGCAGAATCTACTAAATCTGTGAGTAAAATGCAGAATTGCTGTGATCACAAGCATTGCATACATAAATCACTGTTCGTGGCATTAAGGAGCATGCAGAAGTGATTAATGTTTACTAGCCTTCTACAATGATAGCACTTTACAGTCTAGTGTTACTGGAGATGCTGTGCTTAACTCCTGACTTACATTTGGAACACAAAACCGGAATTCTGGGGCTATAGAAACAGACACTGTTAGCGCAGATTTGTATTAGATGCTAAATAAAAAGAAACCTGCCAGGGGACTGTTGTTATTTTTTTGTTATAAAGTTTAAAGGGCAGGTCCACCTTTCCCACCAAAGTTCATACTTGCCTTTTCCAACTTCGAACATTTAGCTGGCTGGCATTCCTGAGGAGAGTGGCTGTCGGCGCAGTGGCCCTCTGCTCCTGTTTTTGCTTGGAGCAGGGGTCGGTGCCTAGGCGGTGAGGTACCGGTTCAGTTACAGTAAGTCCCTTCAGGGGCATATTTGGCAAATATTGATAATGTGAGTCTTTTTTTCTTTAGTGTGTTTCTCTGTTTAATTTAAAGCAATTTTTGAAATAGCATTTTACTTTTTGTTGCCTATTTTCATATTGCTTTAAGTTAGTTTTAGCTGGTATGATGTTTTGTCCTTGCAATTAGAATTATTTTCTTTGAAAGTGAACTATACTTCAAGGGGAACTGGTTTAAAAACAAAATTGAATTTCTGTCAGTAAGGGTTCCGAAATTCCAGAAATTGAAGGAATGACCTCTCCTTTCTCGTACTTATGTCAGTGTTAGGTTTGATTCACCCTCTTTCATAGACCTTAATGTAGAACTACAACTTAAACCTTTATAGTGTTATTTATTTTAGGTTTACTTCTCCTTTAGAAAGTAGGTCCTTCATGATTATAAATGGAGAACTTTTAAGTTCTCAATTATTTTTCTGTTATGAATTAGCTCTTTAACAGTAAGAAATTCCACTCTCCCTGAAGCCATGTTGGATTACTTTGGGTTTTACAGTTATTTAAATGGGCATCAATGTCTCCAAATGATTTGCAGATTCAATAAACCTTAGGTTAAGTATTGTGCAAAGGGGAAGATATATTACTTAACTTCCACACTCCTCAGTTTTCTGGGTTCTCGCAATGCAGTACTCACTTAACATGCATTACTGCATCACAAAAACAAGGCAGAAAGTAACAAAGTCATTTAAACAAGGTTCCATATTACATGGGGAAGTATGGGTCTCACTCTGTTTTACCCTCGAACCCCACATTTTACATCTCCCCCATTATTAGATGGGTTCCATAAAATATACAATCCTCAACTGACTGGAATACCACATTGCAGTAACTTTTGGATACAGGGGCGTAACAACCATGGGATCAGACCCTGCAGGGGGCCTTGGAACCAGTGGAGTTCATCTTATTTTCCCTGTAACAGATGCAGCTTCCTCCCAGAAAACCATTGTAGATGAGGCTGGGAGAGGAGCCCCACCATAGTATTGGTTGGGACCCAGTGATTCCTAATTCCGCCACTGTTCATATTGCATTGTTTGATCTCAGATAATTAAGGAACGCATCATTTAATGTATTAAGCTAAAACAAATATTTTCAGTCTTTGGTCTTATCTGACACTTCATCTTTTCAGCCAAGCTCGCACACTATGTTATGTTCATATGGTTGGCTGTATACCTTGGTAAGCACAATTGTTTGCTTTTGACCTTTGAGTGTCAAAGTTCAATTTGCCTTCTAGGGATCAACTATTTATACAGGGACATCAGTAAACTTGTATATTATTTAAATTCTAATTTTAGCACCTGCCACTAGCATCTTTGGAAATACTTTAATGTTAATAGCATAGCCTGGATAATTTCCCTTTAAAGGGTATCTCCACTAAAAAAAAAAGTTTGGACATTTAGTTTTATTGAAGAACTGGAGGTAAAGGAGCCATGTCTTACCTCCCATTCTTTAATAAAACCTACAGGAGCCAGGAGAGAAGGTAAGCTACTTACCCGACCTCCCGTTTTTCAATAAAACTAAATGCCCAAACTTTTTTTCCCCAGTGAATATACCCTTTAAATGTGCAGATGTTATCCAAAAAATGTATTAATTATTTTGATTAAATAAAATGGAAACTAGTAAATAAAACCATATGGTAAAGGAAGGTGCGCGGACAGGTAGAAGAATTGAGTATATACAAGAAAAAAGCATATATGGCAGTGTAGGGAGAAATTTAAAAAAAAATCATAAATGCACACTTTTTATATTTCTCTCAGACATAGCTGTCATATTCATATGCATTTTTCCCTTGTATATTTAGTATTCTATTAATGTACTGTATCTTGTTTGCACAAGGTAAAGTTGATATTTCCACATCATCAAATAGCTACAAAAAAATAGTACCTAGATATTACATTCTGAGATGACTATACCCTTCTTGAATGAAGATATTGATGAAAACCTCTTTAAAATAGCATGAATGCAGCAGACTGTGACCCTACCAGCACCTAGTGAACCAGTAACACTAATACTCCAGGGCAGGGGACAAATTGGTAACAAGACCAGCTAAATTGTAGCAGTAGGGGGCTGTAATCTTCCACCACAACTCTACTTGCTGAACAATTATTTATCCATATATCCAGTGCTATGCTTCAGCATGAGGGAGAATAGCGGCAACATATTCCGTAGTGATTACAATTACATGTATACATTCACATCAGGTCCTGCCCTGAAGAGCTTACAATCTAAGCACATTTATTTGACACATTCAACCTATCAATATGTGTTTATGATTATGGAGGAAACCCCACGCAAACACAGGGAGAACATACAAACTCCTTTCAGATGTGCCCAAGGGTGGATTCGAACTCAAGACTTCAGCTCTGCAAGGCATCCGTGCTCTCATTGCATGCACAATCTTTTAGTTTATATTTTTGAAGCTGTTCATATCTCTGTAAAGAAATTTTTATATGAGCGCTAATTTTCCTTTAAGCGCAGCTTTCATTTAAAGTGAAATATTGTTAATGTCGTTAAATAATTACAGAAGAAGAATGCACGGTGAACTTTTGCGGCCCTACTATCAGTCATATGACTTTATATGCAGTGCTGACTATTGACCTGGCTTTTACCTATGAACAAGAGAGCCTGCAAATGAGTGTCTCGGCTAACACCAAGGCAGCTCACACTGTGCAGAGCCGTGCGGTGAGTGAAAGCTGTGTGTAGCACAGCCCTTAGACTGTAAACTCTGCAGGGGTTTGGATTCATTATGTCTGAATAACTAATCCGTTACTTAATATTCTTTTTCTTATATACTGATAAGTACATTAAGTCAGGTATTTAGTCCATTATACAAAATATACCATGTATGGTTTACCCGTAATTTCCTGCATTTTAGCTTCTTTTTTTGACTGACATCTACACTCTTAAAAGAGCAGCATAGCTGAGCCAACGCGCCACTTGAAACATATTCCCATCCTGTGAACTGGAAAATTAAATCAGGTTACAGCTCAGATTAAATACATTCAGCCTTTTGGATAGCAGACAAGGCCTCTAAAACTCTGTGAAATTAACCAACATGATTATGTTCTTCACAGCTAATTTTCAAGGCTTGTTTCATATTGTTTTTTTGTTGTGATTTGTTAATTCAGATCAAATTTTCAACGTTCTGCGGGAAAGTATTAAATAATTGTTGGAATGTTCAGCTTATTGCTTTTTTTATGCCATTACAGAAATGTGCTAAAACCCGCAACCTGCATTCATAGAAACTTTTAACTGATGCTGGGCTAAAAATATAACCCCCCCCCCAAAGGTTTGCAAACCTATAGAAATCTAAGATACACTTCAGAGAATTAGGGCTTCTCTTCGCAGGGCTTTGTTTTGCATTCTTTTAAAGTTGCTGCATCATCATATGTTAGCCACAGATTTGTTAACACACTTCATGCAATTCTGCACAGGTGCATTAAAATTAGTGCAAAGTGAACCTTAAAGGGCATGTCCACCCTTCTTAAAAATTTTTTATATAATATTCTCCCTGTCCCCCCAGCCCCAAATATTACTTACCTTCCTTCTTTCCCCCGCCGCACTGCCAGGCCCTCTGCTTGCGAGAAAACCTACAGAGGGGAGGTTTCTTATTACATTTATCTTATCCCACTTATCTTGATAAAGCTTCATATATTTCAGTAAGGTGTTTTTGGAGGAAGGGACATTGTTGTCCCGAAACGTCGTGTGTTGTTCACAATAAATTATTGATTCTATACTTCTAGTGTGCTCCCTCGTTTGCATTTTCGTTCTGGAATTATTTAAGCTCGTGGAGTAGAGAGCTGAGGGATAGCACCTAGTGATTGTCTGGCAACAAGCCAACAGCAGTGTGCTAGGGTGTTCTTGAACTGTTTTTGGAACATCCCTGAAGTTTAGCCTACCTACAGCAAAACAAAGATTACTAGGTATTTGGAGTCTAATAGTCAGGTGGAGAATTGATAATTGTCAAAAAACAGCAAGATGGCTGTCCCTAGTGAACAGCTTTAAAGCATGGCTCTTCATTTTTGTAGACATGATTAGACATTTTCTAAACACACTTTGCCGCTGCCCCTATCTTTATAAACTCGAGGAGGCGAGATTGATGATTGTTTTGGAGCACATTTCTTGGTTTGCACAGGTAAGTTATTCAAAGCACTCAACTTGCCTAATTTGAAAGTTAAACATGATTTGGCATTGATTTTCTCTTTAAGAGAATCTTACTAATTCTTCACTATGTAAATCTAAGAAAAATGTATAGTGATAAGAGAATAAGCATTACAAGTGTTAAAATAGCATTAAAATTATTTAAACCAAAAGATGGTCAAAAAACCCATGGTAATATATTTGTCTTAAAGCTCAAAAGGTTAATGGACAAGCCCACCCCTCAAATGAACAATTGCATAAAGTATAGTATTTGAGGTTGAATAGACGTGTCCATCTAGTCCAACCTACTTAGCAATACCCCCTTTTCCTGCCTAATGAAGTGGAAAAATCCTTCTTGACTCCAAGTGTCAATGGGAAATATCCCTGAATCAACTCCAGCTCTATGTATCAATATCAGTAACATGCAACATTATGTTTAGAAATTCATCCAGATTCTTTAATCTAATGAACCTGCCATCACCATGTCCATTGGAAAACAGTTCCATAGTTTTACTGTTCTCACAGTGAAAAACCTTATCAGAATTTGAAGACAAAACTTCTTATCTTCCAGTCCAAGGGATGTCTGTGTGTCCTTTGACATGTTCTATTATAATCATATATTGTATGGCCAAATAATGTATTATACACAGTGATCATATCCCCGCACAAGCGCCATTTCTCTAGTGTGCATAATTGTAACTTATCCAATCTGTCTTCATATTCAAGCTTCCCTAGTCTCCTTATTAATTTAGTTGCCCTTCTCTGAACCCTTTCCATTACCAAAGATGTCCTTTTTGTACAGAGGATTCCAAAACTGGACAGCATATTCCAAAGTGCTTTGTTATTCTTTTTCTCCCATGAATCCATATCCCTCTTTACACAAGGCAATAGCTTGCTGGCTCTAGCTGTTGCTGCCTGTCACTGCTTGCTACATTTAGGTACCGTATGTTATCCACCAAATCTCCAAGATCCTTTTCCAAAATTTACTTAACACAGAGATTTACTTAACACAGAACCATTTATAGTATAAGCAGCGCAAGAATTTTTAAGCACAAAACTTATCGCCTTACATTTATCAACATTGAATTTAATTTGCCATTTAGGAGCCCAGTGTGACAATATATACAATATATCTAGATCTGCCTGCAATAATTGCACTTCATCTGTAGCTTTAAATGGTCGACAAAGACCTTGCTGGCAATACCAACTTCTAAATCATTTATTAACAGATAAAATATAAGTGTCCCCAACACAGAATAATTTTGTACCCCACAAATCCACTTTGACAAAGCACCATTAACAACTAATCTCTGCATTTGATCCATCAACCAATTTCTATCCATGTACAAATGTGCCACCCAACCCAACAAACCTTGACTTATAAATAAGTCGCCTCTGGGGGACTAATTCAAAAGCCTTAGCAAAATCCAAGTTTACCATGTGAACTGCCAAGTTCTAACTCACTTCCTTATAAAAGCCAAGAAAGTTTGTTTGACAAAATCTTTTCCTCGAAAATCCATATTGATTACTTTTAAGGTCAGTCCTTGAAGCATACTCTAGAATATGTCCCTGTATCAAACTCTGAACGACTTCCTTTTTTAAATATTGAAATTACATCAGTTTTTTTCTAATCCAGAGACACAGTTCCAAACATAAGGGAATCTGAGAAAATTAGAAACAATGGCCTGAACTTTGTCCCTGAGGATGTATTTAATCGGGTTTAGGAGCTTTATTGAAATTAACCTTGTTTAGTTGTTTCTGAACCATACCCTCAGTTAACCAAAGTGCAATTGCATCCTTTATACCATTATTGCTGCTATAGTCTGCTATCTGTTCTATACTGCATACAAAGGGAAAAAACTTGTTCAAGACTTTTGCTTTGTTGGCATCTTCTTTAATGATCTTATCCCCATTATTTAATGACCCCATATTTTCAGTTCTAATCTTCTTACAAGTCAGGGTAATTAAGTCCCCTTTTATCAGAACACTCCCCAAACCTGCAGCCCATCCCATCTGCATATGAAGCTGACTCACTTTCTACTTGCTAGCAAACACCAACAATAACTTTACACCCCTTCCTGTTTCCCAATTCCACCCTCCACCCCCATATTGTCTCCTCTTTAACATCCATGTAGACAGTTATTTCTTATTTAACATTCGGCTTCAACTCTTGTTTAACATAAATACATTTCCCTCCCCCTTTCCTATTTTCACTTGCATGCCTAAACAAGGAGTATTATTATTATTATTATTAATTTAAATAGCGCCAACATCTTCCGTGGCGCTTTAGAATTACATAGTCATGCATTACATACAGGGTAATACATGTTACACAAAGGCATACATATTACATACACAGTTAATACATAATATAAGTAAACAGAGTGAGGAGTTTCTTACAGCAATACCGTGATACAATAGTAAAGAGGACCCTGCCCAAAGAGCTTACAGACTAGAGGATATAGGGGTGATACATAAGGTGACGGGAATCGGTAGGCTGTAAGTAGATTGGCAGTGGAGTGTGAAAGGCGAGTTGGATCATATTAGGTAGTAAAAAGGGGTAATGTTTAGGCCAGGTTATATGCTAGCCTAAAGAGGTGGGTTTTAAGGTTACGTTTAGAGGTGTTAAGGGATGGTGACTAAGTGACAGACGGAGGAAGGGAGTTCTAGAGCAGAGGGGCAGCCCGAGTAAAGTCCTGAATGCAGGCATGGGAAGAGGTATCCTTCTTAATAATTGTAATGAGCCCAGTCATGAGAAATACTTAACCATGTTTCTGCTATACTAATTTACTTTAAAATACTAATACTTTAAGTATACTAAAATACTTTTCAGTTAAATCCAATATTTCGCATTTGTAAACATACTTTTTAGATTAGGATCCTATCATTTATTTACACATTATACTATAGCTAAATCACCTAACTATTTTAAACCCTATAAATACAAACAATCTTATAGGTTTCCAAATTTCTCTGTGTTAATTCTGATTCCTAGTGGGCGAGAATTAAAGGGACACTATTCTGAAAAAAATACTTTGCCTCATCTTAATCTATTATTGAATACATGTAAGTAGCACTTACTCTGATTTTTTTGTGTTGCTGCATACCTTTAATCCAGCACACATTTTGTTTAGAAACAGTATCCCCCCCCCCTCTTTTAACCACTCCCACTTCCATCCGACCTGACTTTTTTCCCACAAACCAACTGTCAAGCACATCACACAGCATTCCAACTGTCAAAACTCTGTCACCATTACAGCTACAGTAAAACTACTCACAGAAGAATAGTTTTTGAGAGCAAGGAACTTGATTGACAGCTGAAATATAACAAGGTTTAGATTGGATATCTAAAGAAATAGGGGGCAGATTAACAAAAAAATGATACAGTGGTGGTTGGGAAGAATTATAGTTGCCAGTTATGGTCAATTTAAAATAACCTATTTTTCTGTATAGATGCCCTAAGGTAACTAATTTTATTTATTGAAGCAGAAAAAATGAATGCTCATAATAATATTGGGTTTAAAGGGCAAGTCCATCACCCAAATAAAAATAAAAAATTACCCTTCAATCTTTAAAACAGCAATATTTAGAAAGGTAAAACCAAATCTGCTTTACCCCCAGTTCTTCAATATAAGTGAAAAGATAAGTACAATTTTTTAAGTGGATATATTCTTTAAAGCACGTAGAACTGATTCTAATGAGGCCATCAAAAATCTTTCCCCAGCCCCCACTTTTCACAGATCAGCAAAATAGTGCATTGACTTAGAACTACATGGGGCTTTTCCACTTTTAAAAAGCAGTCTGGAGGGGTACTATTTTTATGTTTAAAATGTTTTGATCAGTTGATTGCGTGTGTGCAGTAAAGATACACGCAATCAGCTGTTTCTGCCGGTTTGGTTCCCATCTTTTAAACAGCTGATCACGCATATCTTTACTGCATATGAGCTATCAGTTGTTTAAAACCAGCTGATCACGGAGATTCAGGGGAGGGGAAGGGTGTGTGTTAGGGACCCGGTCTCTGATCTTGCTGGGGGCCCAGGTCCCTGTAGTTACACACCTCGATTGAAAGCAATCTGCTGCTTTATAAAAACTGAATCTTTGCACTTGCTGTTTTCAGCTCTCTACATCTCTTTGTTGACCAGTTGGAATTCATAGAAATGATTTTTTTTAAATTTGCTTTCCCTCTGGCATGTTGCATGGCATTACCCCATTACACACAATATGCTTAGAGAGGTTAAAAAGGGAGCATAATGCTAATTATAAACTTGATATAGGAATTAACAGTGGATACACAGTTTCCAGCAGGATTATTTTCCTTATAAAGAAATAAAACATTTCATAAAATGTTCCCAGACTGTTTAAGAGTCAATGAAAAGCAGCTGACACATTATAACGTATAGAAGTCTTGTAAAAACACACATGCAAGTAGGCTGCTGCCAAGGAGACATTTAGGCCTTTTACTTAGCATTGTGTTGCCACTTGGTATATTAGAGAAGTACAGAAGCAGGAAATGTCTAATTTATCCTTTTCCTTATGTAATGAGAGTGATAGAAACTGGGGGCCACTGCTTGTTTGCTTTAGTCTTAAAGGGATTTCCTAAATAAAGGTTTTGAATATTTTATCCAGTAAACTTCCTCCTTGACATTAAAAGGCCATTGTGTGTATGGGAAACTAAAATTTAACGGAATAGATCATCTTTGATATGACTAGACATGTAATGGCTTTTTGGGACACTTAATGCAATGGTCATGGTCAGCACAGTGGCTCAAAACCTCACCTCGACTTCACAAAGGTTTATATATCTGAAATCTGTGCCCAAATGTACTTACCAGCTTTCATTCCCTTGCTTCCTACTGCCTTTCTTCCACGCCTTTTCCGTGCATGGAAGACGAGCAGAAGGGGCTCAACAAGCATCCGCTAATGTGATTGGCTGAGACGCAATGTTTTAGCCAATCACAGGAGCGGATGCCAGTCAAGCAGAAGGCAGCAAGGGAACGAAGGCTGGCAAGTACATTTGGGGAGAGCTTTCAGATATATAAAGTTCGCAAGGCCGAGGTTTGTGCCCATTTCCTGCCACAGAAACACTGTGCATGAAAACAGTGAATACTATAGGGACAGGGGGCATGGCTCTTTGAAGCCAAGGTGGTCTCTGAGTTGTACTGGCAACAAAATTGAAGCTTTCTTAGTTACAGATTCTATTACTTACATGTACTAAATGCAACTAACTAGAGAAGAATCTTTCAATGAATAGATGTTGTGGAAGAAAAGCTTTCACATTTCAAAATTAAAGGTAATGTCACCCCCATATTTTAGTATGTTGTTATCTATTAAATAACCTTTAAAATGATATATTGCCATATTGTGTTCATATCCGTGCTGTCATTCCTGAGATACAGCTTATAAACTGAATGCTTGTAGGAGGAAATCTGCACAAGGAACAGCTGTGCTACGTCGGCTCATTCCCGTGCCATTAACGTTCCGACACAGGTTGTATAGTCTCTCAGCTCCTCAACAGGAACTCGTTGCTGACATTTCAGTGCTGACTTTAGAGGGGGATGACCCCTTAGTCTCCTCTCTTGTTCTGTTGCAGTCTTCGGGACCGTGCATGAACGTGCATTCTGTCTCGATTCACAGCAAAAAGTTCTCATGCATAACAGGTTGAATAACTTAAGAACTTAATGGTTTTTGAAAGTTTTAACAACATGGATCAAGTCAGTGGGTATGTCAAACAAAATAAGATTTTTCGCGGGTGGACATATCTTTTAAGTTTAGCTCTCTTTTAAGTTACATTAAAAGGCTTATATACTGCTTCTTGCGTCAATGTTTATATCCCACTGAGGTCCCTGGTAGTCAGACATTCTTTCAGGTCTTCAGTGAGATATGGCCTTTGTAGGCTAAACTGATTCTGTGTGTATTTTATGCCCATTTTGCTTTTATTGCTTTATACTGCTGAAGTTGGGGGTGACCTCCGATTACTTGGCTGGGATTTTGTGATGTCAAAGATTCATAGTTTCAACTTGAATAAAACTCTTTATTTTCAGATTATTTTTTCAGATCAAGTGCAGTTTTAAACTCTAAAAACTATTTTGTATGTTTGAATGAATTCTACATGAACTGTACCACGGAGAAAATGTTATTAGAGGGATTTGCGTGTTAAACGTAATCTGTACTTTATGTGTCAAAAATGTTTAAAACATATTGGATAAATAATCTTGTTTGTTCTCCATGCAATTAATTGATCCATACTCTCAGAGCGATGCACCGCTCCTGTTCTGGAGTTATATAACTGATGCTATATTGGTTAGCATGACTGAGACTCCTTAATTGGGGTGGCTGCGTGACTAATGCAAAAGTAAACCGTGCAGCCACTGCAAAACAATGCTTTTTGCTGAAAACAGTATTCTATTGCGACACTTTAAACGCCAGATGATAGCTGGTGTTAAAAGTGCTGAAATAGAAAAACGCCAGATAGGAATGCTCCGAGAGCCGGTGCATCGCCCTGTATGTATTTGGTTCAATAGCTTTTTTCGTTTTTTTACCATTGAAATCCGTTTACCATTCCCGCCTTTGTCGTTATCGTTTTTGTCCGTCCATTTCCTTTTTGAAAATAAAAATGCCCCGGAAATGTGCAACATAAATTAAAATATCAATTTTTGGTGTATATTTGGGTTAGGAGTTGTGAGCCCTTAACATGCAATAATGAGAAATATTAGTACATTTAAAGGGAATTTTCCTATAATTACTAGTGTTGCTGTATTAATTGAAAAACATACTAATGTAGCTGTCAGTATTTATTTTAGCCTTAATGAGGAATTAATACATGCAATTGATGTCTAGAGACTTAAGATATTAAAAAATATCTAGAGTCCTGCAGCTCAGGGAGCTTTAACTTCTAATGGATGTAAACATGTAAAATTAATACATTAATTATATTAAGCATTGATAGGCAACACATGTCCTTTGTGAGAATTCTTCTGTGGCCCATCCTGAATGATGTTGTATTGTGGATGTAACTAGGAATTTATACCACCTTGCCTTAAATGTGCATTTTGGTTTCTGCTCTCCATTGATAAAACAAAAAAAAATCCTTTTTTTTTGTTGAGAATACTACGAAACATGGCGACCATTTCTCCTAAGCTGGCCATACACAGATCAATATTATCGATGTATCATGACCGATCATATCTATTGCATGAAATATCTGCCAGTCCAATTATGAAAACGGCATGATTTTGTCATCAGATACAACTATTGCCAAATTTACCTTTAGCCAAGAAACAGATTATTTCATTCCTAACCAAACTTACACATTTAAAGCTTTCATTATAAATAAAAAAGTGAGATTCTGCAATCATTTAGTATCATGTATCCCCTGATTAAAAGGCTTTATGTAGTAATTTTTTAAATAGATTTACATAAAAAGACAATGATGTTCCATTCCTGAGCTATAAGGGTGGGTACACACCATGCTGGGATGAACCACCACAATGGTACCTGGGATAGCTTGCTGCCCGCAAACACAGCATGCAATTTATGGGCCGTCAGACCAGTACATGCACATCATTTCTATACAGATACATGCAGGGTTATTCAATAAAAGTTCTTATTGTTTAAAATGGTGCTAATTTTGCCCCAACCAATCAGATCTTAGCTTTTAAATGTTAAAAAAGATCTGATTGGTTGGGGCAAAATTAGCACCATTTTAAACGATAAGAACTTTTATTGAATCTCCCTGAATATGCCTCCACACCAATATGGAAGTCCATAAAAATATTTTAAATCTACTTGTTAACCTGCAGTTTTTTTCAGTCACTGTGTATTTTGAACAGCCTTCCAGAAACAATACAAAAGTATGTTGATTTTACTGCCTCTTTTTTTTACTTTTTTTGACATTCTGTTTGTAGTAAAAGATAACATTACTGTCATTCAAATCCCCAGACATACTAATGATTTTTCCCTAAGTGATTGATAGGAAATTAACTGCTTTTTTTATGAAATGCAAAGGAATGTGGGGAACAGAGATTTTTTTTTTTAATCTGTTAATCTCTGTTTTGTGTCTGAGAGGCAGAATCTGCTTTAGCATGATTTGTGACTAATGCTGCACCTTTATTGTTTTAATTTGTTGTGCACTAGAGAGCATGTGAAAAAGAGGTGGGTTATGGGAGCTAACCCCTAGACACAGTTTTGGTATCTTTTTGAATGTAAAAAACACATGTACTAATGTACATTAAAGGAAAAGGCAGATATTCAGCTGGACTACACATTTGCCAGCTCCCCACTTTTGAGCAGTGACCAGGGAGGTGTGTGTGTGTTCATGTCACTGGCAGTGACTAAAGGGAGAGTTGGAAAATTAAGGTTAAATATTAAAGGGCATGTCCACCCCCAAAACTATATTTTCCCCCACTACTGGCTTCACTGTGTAGTGCATAAAAATCCTTACCTTACATCCCAGCTCCAAATGGCTGCCCTGCAATGTTCCCCCCAAAGTCAAAAAAACTGGCCACCAGGAGCCTAGCAGAGTCCATATAGGACTCTGCCTCCTGCCTCTCCTCCTCCTCCAGCAGCCACGTCCGTGACTGGCTGCCTGTCAGCCAATCAGGGACGTGGCTGCTGGTCCGGCCCCATGCTTGCATTTTCATGCAAGCAGAGGGCTTTGCAGTACGGCGGAGGAAAGAGGGAAGGTAAATAAAGATAGGGGGACTTTCTGAAAATAAGAATAATGCGGTTGGGGCTGGGGGAGGAAGCCCTATAACATATGAAATTTTTAAAAAAAGGGGTGGACATGCCCTTTAAATATTGTGAGTGTTAAAATAGGTGGCGTATATGTTAAAAACATTTGTTTAAACTAAATTTACTTACGCCTGTGAAGGTTCTCATTCATCCAGGTCATGGTATATCTGTTGTATTCAATTAGATCAACTGGACTTGAAATGTAGTTCTTGAAGACGTTTCGCTAGTCATCCGACTGGCTTTCTCATTCAGAATGACTTGTACAAATCTGTGGCAATTATGTACCCTGGAAAATCCCAATTAGCATATCACAGCCAGGTGTTAAGGGTGTGATTGGATAGTGGCTAAGAGGTGTTGTGGAACGCCCAGGGTAAGGTGTTAAAACAGCATTGTACATGGCAGACAGTTGGTGTCGAACCCCCCCACCTCTATTTAGGCTTGGTTTCTTTATTTTCACAAAAATAGCCTCCTTAACACCTCTCTTAACCAGTCACGTTCCTTCGCCAGTATGTTAACATTACAATCTTCAAAGGTATGTCCTTTATCCTTAAGATGCAGGTACACGGCTGAGTCCTGACCCGAGGAATTGGCTCTTCTGTGCTGGGCCATACGTTGATGCAGTTGCTGTTTGGTCTCCCCCACATACAAATCAGAGCATTCCTCGGGTCAGGACTCAGCCGTGTACCTGCATCTTAAGGATAAAGGACATACCTTTGAAGATTGTAATGTAAACATACTGGCGAAGGAACGTGACTGGTTCAAGAGAGGTGTTAAGGAGGCCATTTATGTGAAAATAAAGAAACCAAGCTATATCTGTTGTATTCAATTAGATCAACTGGACTTGAAATGTAGTTCTTGAAGACGTTTCGCTAGTCATCCGACTGGCTTTCTCAATTCAGAATGACTTGTACAAGAATCTGGCAATTATGTACCCTGAGATCCCAATTAGCATATCACAGCCAGGTGTTAAGGGTGTGATTAGATAGTGGCTAAGAGGTGTTATAGGAACGCCCAGAGTAAGGTGTTAAAACAGCATTGTACATGCAACAGTTGGTGTCGAACCCCCCCACCTCTATTAGGCTTGTTTTCTTTTTTATTTTCACATAAATGGCCTCCTTAACACCTCTCTTGAACCAGTCACGTTCCTTCGCCAGTATGTTAACATTACAATCTTCAAAGGTATGTTCTTTATCCTTAAGATGCAGATACACGGCTGAGTCCTGACCCGAGGAATTGGCTCTTCTGTGCTGGGCCATACGTTGATGCAGTTGCTGTTTGGTCTCCCCCACATACAAATCAGAGCATTCTTCACTGCACTGCACCGCATATATGATCCTCCTATAAGACAGGAGGAAGAACATGGTCATCCCATATGTACAGGGGTCTCCGAGAAATTAACAAGAATTTTCAAAAAACATTGTATCCCTGTCTGCTTTAAACCGAGCAACATGCTGAGGCAGCAATTGGTACATCCAAAAGACCCAATACCAAAACACAAGAAAAGCGACATCATATATGCGGTGCAGTGCAGTGAAGAATGCTCTGATTTGTATGTGGGGGAGACCAAACAGCAACTGCATCAACGTATGGCCCAGCACAGAAGAGCCAATTCCTCGGGTCGGGATGACTAGCGAAACGTCTTCAAGAACTACATTTCAAGTCCAGTTGATCTAATTGAATACAACAGATATACCATGACCTGGATGAATGAGACCTTCACAGCAAAGAACACCAAGCCTAAATAGAGGTGGGGGGTTCGACACCAACTGTCTGCCATGTACAATGCTGTTTTAACACCTTACCCTGGGCGTTCCTACAACACCTCTTAGCCACTATCCATACACACCCTTAACACCTGGCTGTGATATGCTAATTGGGTTTTCCAGGGTACATAATTGCCACAGATTCTTGAACAAGTCATTCTGAATTGAGAAAGCCAGTCGGATGACTAGCGAAACGTCTTCAAGAACTACATTTCAAGTCCAGTTGATCTAATTGAATACAACAGATAAATTTACTTACCAAAAAAACCTTCAAAATAATCAGCCTGAGAGTATAACACATTCAAAATAATCAGCCTGAGAGTATAACGGAGAGGTGAACCCATCTACTATCTTGTAGTAGATTCTAAATATTTGCGCATGATCGCCTTAAGTTTATTGATTTTACTTTCTTTATATCCATTTCAATGTTAAATTAGGCTATCACAGTACTCTAAACTGTAGATGTTTGCTTGGTTGCTTTTGGTGTCTTAATCATGTATGGTTGGGCGGGTTGTGTTTTGTGTAACTTTCACTTTGTTACAGTGCAGGTACAATTTCCCACTTTTGTATAGTATAACTTAATAAGACTATTTGCAATACATTTTTAAGTTTTTTTTTTTGTGATATTTAAATTTTTTTTAAACATTTCTGTTGCTCTTCTGTAGAGATGAGTCCTGGTATCGAAACAAGCCTAGTTTCCTTTTTGAACTGTCGGTTTAGAAAATCCTCGGATTCCAGAGGAAATTCTGGAAATCATAATTTATCATAAAACTAAATTTTAAAAATTCGAAAATTACATTAAAATTACAAAAATCACATTTGAAAATAGAGAGTGAAAATTCATGAATCATGAAAAAAAAAATCAAATTCAAATAAGTTTTCAGAAACACACCAGTTTCCTTTGTCTCTACTCTTTAGTTAGCTGCTTTATTGATAAAAAAGATACACAAATGTTAAGGTACAACTGCTAAACCAGTATAAAACTCGCACTGCTCCCTGGTACATCACCACAAATAGGTTAGAAGTAGGTTAGAATGACATCAAATTTTACTGATAGCATTTCTAAGGTTACAAATATAGCAGTTTAACTGTTCATTACACGGGCAATCATCTGACGCTCTGAGCTAAATTGTTAAAGGGCAATTGTAATGCCATAAAGAACATTTTAAATAGCTTTTCCCTTAAACGTATAGTTTAAAGGGATGGATTTACCTCTCAGGAGACTATAGGCACAAAAATCTTGGTGCCGTTAACACAACCCACACACAGGCCACGTACCCCAAACCTCTCCCATTTTTATAGAGGAAGAAAAAAGAAATGCATTATGCTGAAATGTGTGAACTGCAAAATCACATGAACTGTTAAAAATGTTAACTGTGCTGCAGAGGTATCAGATATTCCAAAACCTGATGGGCTGCAAATGCCAACATTGCGGATTGAAAAGCAGTAGAGGTTAACAGCCATTCCTGCAACTACAGGTGCTCCTAGGAACATGTTTGCTGTGCAGAATGCTTAACCCTGCCTTGTTGTTCCTACTTCCAAATATACTTTCTAAGGTTGTGAAAATTGGAGTATTGTGGAATATTGGAGAATGAGATTTCCGTTCTCAGATGCCTGGTCAGTCCCTCAACACACTCTATAGTGTGCCTCACCTGTGAGTATGAAAAGCCAGAAAAAGGCCTGGTACTGTAGCTGAAAACAGCAAGCTCTTACCACCACTGATTGCTTCTCTGCATTGAAATTATATTGGGAGGTAGGAATAGCCAGATCCTATGTATCATTTTATTATACTTTCAACATAAAACATTTTAACATTTTCTTTATGACCGCATAGATCCCCTTTAAAACCACTTCCATGTCAAAATTGTATACTATTGATATATAACCTGGCTTAATGTGTGAAGGTATTATTGCATGGCTTAAAGGGTCACTATACTCACTGAAACAGCTTTACATTATCTGAAACTACAATTTGAGAGAAGTAAAATGGTGGTACTCACATAATTATCTGTGCTTGCTTTGTTATTAAATAATTAATGTTTAGTGAGTGCTCCTAATTGCCCCCACCTTACCTTACTCACTGCCTTCTTGTAGTGTCTGCGACACTTATAAGTTTTGCACAGCCTCACCATGGATACTGCTCTGCTTACACATATCCCCTCTCTCTCCCCTGCCTTCTTTTCTCTGCTGATTCTAATAATTGTTGCAGAAAGTGTGCTGGCAGGCAGCTAAAGAGATCAGATATAGGGCACATATTACAATTTCTGCTCCTGGATTAACAAGTCTTTCCTGGTAAATGCTGAAGATTTCTCAGGATCTACAGCCCAGATTTAAAATCTGTAAAAAGTTTTGAAGCAGTGGGATCTTGCTGTATTTAAAGTATAATTTAAGGTATCGTTTTTAAACATTTTATTTTTTAGAGAGTATAGATACCCTTTAAGCTAGTAAGGCAAATGTACATAGTTACATGAAGGTTTTAATTGGCTTATAGAGTTTAGCAGAGAAAGGCTTTGTAAGGAGAAGATTATCTTGTAAAAAATGAAAAATGTAATAGGGAGCCAGCAAAGATGTAGGGAGACAAAAAAAGCATGATTTTTTTTCATAGGCACTGTGTGTTCTGTTTATTTAAAAATGTAACCATTGGTAGAATGTATGCTTTCAGGTTTACAATGGGAACAATCCATGCATTAACACAGTCATAAAACAAATTTGGCCTATGAAAAGTCAGCATTCCAGCCAACCCTAAGAAACGTGTAAAGATTAAAATTACTCATGAAAGAATTCAATTGCCCTTGAGCAACAAACCCAGTAAAATGAAGTGAGCTGTAAAGATTGTGGGCTCTCTTCACCCAGACATGATGATCAAAACTCTGTGCAATGAAGTCTGCATCTGTTAGCGACGTGTCCCAAGGCAACTTTTAGCTCACAGATTTCCGAGTGTTATGATATGGAAGGGAAAGGTGTCTAAGGCTAATGCAGCGTGAACTGTATAACTCTACTGGCACAGTCTGGCCCTGTGGCACAAGAGACATTTTACTCTAGTTCGCGGTTATTTTCTCTTAACCTCTCTGGCTTTATTCTTTTTTCATATCAAGGAAAGCTGCTTAGCATAAAAAAAAAAAAAATATAATATATATATATATATATAGATATAATTAAAATATATATATTTACATATACAACATGCATAGGCATTTTGAATGACTCACATTCTATGTTGCTACCTAGGTCAGCAATGACCTCAGAAGAATAGGCATCAGGGCAGCTGTGCAGTGAAAATTGCAGTTCCCCATAAATCACAGACCCCTTGTTTTATTGATATCTGTACACTTTAACACTTACAATGGCAAAAAAATTAGCTATTTTTTCTGCACTCTACGCTTATTTGGTTTTGTAAGGGCTAGGCCACACCACAGCGTTTAAATGCGCTATCCAATCTCACGGTAAAAAGCGAACTTTAGTGTTTCCCAATTGGTTTGGCCACAAACAACATTCATTGGGGGGGGGGGAGAGCTCCCACTGGCCACACCCTGCGTTGCATTCTCTGATTGCGCAACATTGCTTGCGTGTTTCTGGTCCTCTACTACGCAATGTAATATGACCTCGGCCTAACAATTTTTTAACCTGAAAGGACATTTACCCCCCTGCGTTGCATTCTCCGATCGCGCAACATTGCTTGCGTGTTTCTGGTCCTCTACTACGCAATGTAGTATGACCTCGGCCTAACAATTTTTTAACCTGAAAGGACATTTTTTGTATAGGAATGCTATAATAGTGTTAACACTACTGCAGTGCATTTTGTATATGAAAAACGGAAATGCATGCAGGAAATGTTTTTTTTTTAAAAACGCATGCACATTTTTACCTGAAAAACATTAGGATGTTGCTGTTGTCATTTAAGTCATGAAAACGAAACCGTAATAAAAACATAAAATGTTCTTAAAGGCCCCAGTTAGTCCGAGTATTTTGATTTTATTTTGTCAAAAACATTTTCTGAAGTCATTTACACACATACATATGAAGATATAGATCATCATATTATCGTGATGGTCATATTTGGAGTAAATGCATTAGTTATTTTTTCCAAATGTCAAGATTCGTTTTGCCAATTTTTTAAAACTAGGCGAATATGAATGAATAACTCTTCAAATCAATTCTCTCACATTTATTATTATATATACTGTAGACATGCGCCCAGTAAAAAGCCCTAAAATAGATCATCTGGAAAGTGTTCTTCCTTCTGTTAAACATGTTTTGTTCTATCTAGAAAAACTATATACACGTATATATATATATATATATATATATATATATATATGTGTGTGTGTTGAAAGGTTTAAGGCAACTTTTTTTTTACTTGTTCTGAAAATTTTTACATATACCGTATATACTCGAGTATAAGCCGAGGTTTTCAGGCTTTAAAATTAGCCTGAAAACCTAACCTTGGCTAATACTCGGGTCAAGTCCTAATTTAGATACAAATGCTGCAATTCCGGATAGTAGTTAAAAAATCCTTCACCTGCATAGGAAGTTACAGGAGCTGATCTGCCTTTACACTCCTTCCTGCTTCCTGTAGTCTGGCTGCTGGACTCACTCAGCACTGTCACTGCTCATCTGGATTCTGTAAATCTAAGGGATCTCCTCAGTTTGGGGAAAAAAATGGCTGCTAGTTCAGTGTCAGTGCAAATAATAGTTTGAAACTACAACTCTCATGTGACATTTTTAACTATTGGGGTCAGAGAGTCCTTTACTATAAGGTGGTCAGCAGAATTGTAAATGATGGTAAGCTTAATTAAAAGTTTATTGAACCTTGCCATGGTTAGAAACGACAACTCCCAGCAACCAATGCACGCTGGGAGTTGTAGTTTCCAAACATCTGGAGTGCCAAGGAATGGGGGTTACTTATACTGGATTTGGCTATTACTGTATGGGATTAATGCATGGTAATTCTGCTGTCCATTTAAAGGGCAACTTAAGCCACAAAACAATACTGAATCAGAAGGCAATAGTTGTCATCATTTCTACCCTCGACTTATACTCAAGTCAGTTTTTCCAAATTTTTCAGGTAAAAATAGGTACCTCGGCTTATACTCGGATCGACTAATACTCGAGTATATACGGTATTTTTGAAAATGCAACAAATGTTTATTTCATATGCAAACTTACATGGAATACATTTCTCTGTTTTTACAACACATATATCAGAAACAGTATAATAATACATTGCTTGCCTTTTTTTTTTAGTAATTACTAACTGGGGATATACCTGTCTGAAGGCAAGTTTTAAACCACTAATACTGACCAAGTCACTGGCATTTTCAGTGGGACCTAAGTCCCACTGCATCTCCCAAAACACGAGCAATTAATAACTTTTCGTTGGGTGTTGTGTGCCGGATCGTACGTGTGTATGAGGCCTTAGTATTAATGTTGTTTAATTGCAATCACTTTGCAATCAGTGCATCCCTGCTAATTATATTTATTAAGTTTGACCCTACTAGACCAAATGATATGGCAACCCAGATTGGAGGATAGGAAGAGTGTGTTTTTTTTTATGAAAAATTTCCCGGTGGCAGCCCTCCTACTCCATCAGTTTTATCGAACATGTATGCAACATTCCCCTTTTAATAAAGAAAACTTATTAAAGGGGGAATGTGCTAAGATCTGGTTTACTTTCATTACCCTACCCCCTGCAGGTCTGTTGTTTGTATAAATATACCAAGTAAAGGGGGAATTTTGTAGGGTATGTTTATATAACATTCCCCCATGTCATTATCTTCCACTTCCTACATTCCTCCAATATTCACCTTTAAATAGGTGAAAGGTATTGCAAGATCACTATAATATGTATTAAAGGGGTACTGTTGGAGGGGATGCATACATATTCTATAAAATTGGTGCACCGGAAGTTTTGTATATGCAAAAACACACTCTTTCTACACTTCGACCTGGGTTGTCAGATCATTTGATCTACTAGGGAGACACTAAATAAATGTGATTAGCAGGGTTTCACTGATTGCAATTAAACAACATTAATTCTAAATCAGCCTACATGCATTTTTAATAGGTGCATTATTACAAATGAATGAATGAACAAAACATGTTCATGATCTAGCAACCCTGCCTTCCCATTTAAATTGGTACACTATTGAGAAATGCATTGCACACAGCTGTTAAAGATCAGGTTCAATACATCATGCTGCAGCTCTGCGCTATCTTGTTTTTAGAAGCTTACCATGTAAAGGGATCACTCAAGTTGTCTACCTGGTCTCATATTTTGTGATGGCCCCAGTATACCAGTTGCACTGCTTTTTGAAATCGTTTAATTATTTTGTCATTCTATTCTTTTATAGCTTTATTAATCACCCACCAAAAACCATTTTTCATTATACTTAAAGGGTATGTCCATCAAAAAAGTTGGTTTCTATCTGATTTACTGAAGAACAGGAGGTAAATGCACTGACTGTCAGTGAAGTCGGCACTGGAGCGGGTCCGCAGGGAAGTGTCTCATCCTCTCCTGTAAGATTTACTGAAAAACAGGAGGTAAGAGAGAGTGCATTTACCTCCTGTTATTCAGTAAATCAGATAGAAACCAACTTGGAACAGGTAAGTGTAATAAAAATGAGTTTGGGGGTTGATTAACAAATCTGTAAATGATTGAGCTCGAAATAAACGATTCAGAGCATCAAATTTATCAAATGTTAAACAAAATATATGCCTGCATAACATTAAAGGGATGAACAGTTTAATCCAGTACAAACATAGAAAAATAGATAACCCTTTACGCTGCAGGGAGAGTTTTCTCCAGTTTGATAAACGTTATGCATATTATGCATGTCTGTTTCACATTCTAAATACAGTGGGGACTATGCTGTGAGAGCCGCTATCACCCCCTGATGCAATGGCTCCAGCCATGTTATATTGGTAGCTTGCAAAAAGGTACCAATATAATGCTGGCATTAAAAAGTGCAGAAGTAGAGTGCCGCTATTGGTATATGATATCGATTGCTGCAACTCCTGTGTATTTTTACTCCTGTGCATGTTATTTGCTATTTTTTGTTTCCCTAAGAGGCATGTTTGCTAGTTTTGCGTTTTACTATTTAGTGTACTGTATATGCCTTTTGCAGTGCTAAATGTCTTATTGTTGAGACCCACTATAGTGACTGAAACTTAACGTTAACTTCTTTCCAAGTGGGCTCTTCATGTGAACAGTATTAGTTAAAAAGAGTCTTATTTTTCCTTGCAAGTCAATTTAGAACTGGATAGTTACAGTATCAGGTAGCGGTTAAGATTTAATGGGGCAGCAAGGCTTTATTCTTTTTTTTTTTCATCGTTCAGGGTAGGCTAAAGGGAGAGTCTCAGAGAGAGTTCTTTGCTTTTCTCTACATAGATCCAGGCTGCCCTCTCAGGGTCCCCTGCCAGGATTTCTATCATCTTCTGATCAAATATTAATGCATGATTCTCTGCTTGCTCACTAATCCAAAGCCAATTAATATTATCTGTCAATTATTTACAGATCCTGAGCTGCAGAGGATCTTCCCTGAAGACTTCAGTGACCAGGTTTGAAAAGTGTAATTAATTTTTTCTCCCTGCTAATGTGACACTATGTCTTCTTGCTTAAAAGTTATTTTATGCATTATAACCGCTGTCCCTTTATCAGCGGAGCTGAACACTTTCTGATTTAATATTAGAATGATTTTACGTGGGTGATTGTCTGCGTCTGTTTACTGTTATATACTGTACACAGTTTACATAATAGTAAAAAAAATAACAAAAAATAATATATATTATTGGTCAATTATTCTAGTACAGAATGGTACAGAAAAAGAGCAAACTTGCTATCATTGTTATCTAAGAACAATGTTCTAATCTATATTTTTCTTAAAGGGTACCTCCAACCTTTAAAGGGACACTAAACCATCATATACATGTGCCTTGGAACTATATTTATTATTCACATAATATATATAATATAATCCAACCTCCCTGTGAATAAAAGAGTGCCCGGGATTACACAGATAAACGTACTTACCGGTTCTCCACTTGCAGCTTCTCTCCGGCAGATGGTGCTCTGGACTCAACCACACTTCTATCCTTTGCGCCCCAATACCCAATACTAAAGATAGGGATATTGCGCTGATCAGCTTGGCAGAAGCCGTGAGTGGGGCCCTGGTAGGTAAGTTTATCTATGTATTCACAGGGAGTTTGGAATAAGCGATCTCACATCCCTGTAAATAATAGATACATTTGCAAGGTACATGTATATGATAGTTTAATGTCCCTTTAAAGTAAAAAAATGATATACATATCTTGGACTCCCCCAAACCTAGGTTTGGGTATACTTACCTTTTCACCCCACACTCATAAGGATACTTGCAAAGCCTGGACCCTTGATGCATATCTCTCATTCTTCCTGATCCTTCCGGTTAGGGGGTCTGGGGATCCTTCCAAGTACCATAGGTTAGAATTGAGGTTTTCTGTCAAAATATGGTTAACATTTTACAAGCATTGGTAGCTTACATTAACTATTTGAATGCTTATGGACCATGTTATACTGTATATGGTTATGGGAGTTTTTGTTTTTTAGGGAGCAGCTATTGATCCTTGTCTATTTTGCCCAAATAGTAGAATTGAGTTCCAAAGGAATGCTGAAAGCTTCCAGTAGAATCTCATTTCAACTGTCTAATGGCACGTGTGCTTTGCTAGTTGTGAGAATTTTCATGCATATATGAGCACATCTAAATGTCTGTTAGAGCACTAACATGTCATTCATAACATTGTTAACACAGACCATATTTCTGCTGCAGTGATTGGCCCTCAGTTTTCTGGTCCTAGTCTGGTATGTATCTTTCAGTTGATCCAGGGGAAGGACATTTAGTCTTCCCAGGACATGGACTCAATCTAATTGTTTCTTGAAACTTTATTGTTCCTGTCGGATAAACTACTTCTGGAAGAGAATTCTGTTCAACTGGAGTGAATCATGTCATTGTTGTAGTTTTTTTTCTAATCAATTAATTAACTGACTCCATTAACTTTACTATTTATCTAAAACTAACGTGTTGCATATTGTATCTTACCCACTCAGGACCAACCATGTAAAAACTATATTTTAGAATTGTTATCAACTTGAATTTATCCTTTTTTCAATTTAGTGCTTCTGGGCCTTTCTCTGTTGAATCGGTATTTCTTTAAATCATAGTAAAGCATTAGCCAAGAGGTTCAGGTCCCCACCCTGGGTACTTTAATGGGGGGGAAGAGGATGGGACGGGTGAAGTTGCCCTTTAATCAACAGATTATATACAGCAAAAGAAGAGACAAGTTAAGCTAGCCATACACGGGCCAATGGTTTTCCAATCAGATTTTCAGTTGGGGATAAAGTATTGAAAATCCAATTAGAAGAACCGATAAAAAGTTCCTACCCTGCGTCGCTGATCTTCTGTAGATTTCAGATTGAAGATGGGGGTCTAAGGAAAAGTTTTCATTTTGTCCAATCTTCCATTTTTTTAATGGATTTCATTGATCGGTCTATCAAAAAAAACCCTGAATCAGACATGGATATTTCAGGTGATATATGCAGGTGATCAAATTTGCCAAATCATTCAAAATATTGATGCCATGTATGTGGGGGGAGCTTTATGATATTGTCTTCTTTAAAGGGGAACTAAAGACACCAGGTAGCATTCTCCCAATAGACAAAGCACATTTATATTCAAATAACTAATAACATTTTAAACTCTGCAATAAAGTGTTCCTGAGACTGCCAAACTTCACCCACTGTGGGGACTCGGCACATACAAGCCTACTTTCAGATTATCCACAGGCCTCAGATTGCAAATGGGCCATGTGTTAGCCACCCCCGGTTTAGAATGGTTCATTTGCTTATTGATTTGATATATTAAGAAAGAGCAGTGCTGAGCACGGCAAGTCAGTAATATTTTTAACTTCATAAAATTTTAATGTTGGTAGATCTCTGTACAGCTATTCATTTCTATCATGTATTATACTGGCTAATAGATTGTCACTAACCCTAAGACTACACCATTCTCCTAACAAAACAATAACTGGGAAGAAAGGAGAAATATAAAAGAATTTTGTCTAACCGCAACCATTCACTGTTTAGCCAGTTTAGTTGTCTGTGTGCTCACAGATTTTAATCTTTAACTGTTAAGGCAAATGACTAGTGGAAGTTCATCAGCCTTGTCAAAAAAGCAGCCTTCGCAGAACTCTAGGCAGAGGCGTGTTTATTAAAATCCGTCTTCCTCATTATTTCAGCGCTCTCAGCTCCGACTGATCCCAGTGTTTCATAAAATATGTAATCTGAAATGTAAATAAGAGGTTTGATGCAGTAATGAGCAAATCAGCATGCAGCAGGGAATTGCTAAAGCAACCCAGATCTTGTATCTGGGTCTCACCTGATGTTGCTTTTGACATAGTCTTAAACTGCAGTATCAGTCATCCTAAATTTAACCCTTATAAACCAATGCTGTCAGAACCTTCATAAAGTATAATTGGTATAAATAAATGGATTTCCCCCCTAATGGGTACTTGAACAGCTGCAATAGTACATTTAAATTGGTAACAATTATCTTTGGATTTCCTGCTGAAAACTGGGTAGTCATGGCATAGCATAGTCATATAGTCATAGCGATGTTGAATGCCGATAGCGGCTCTCGAAGCATCACTATCTGTGTTTTTTCTATTTCACCACTTTTAACGCCAGATATTTAAAAGATGGTCAGTTGTAGATTTCTAGGCACAGCTGACTGAATATGGGACTAATCTGTGATGCATTGAAATGTTCTTATCTGCCTTCTCCCTGCCTTTCCTCCAAGCTCTTTAACAAGCTTGTGCATGCTCAGAGGAGGCAGCTTGGGGAATAGCATTCAGTCATTGGCTGTGTTATCTGTTACATTCATGACTGACAGCTGCTAACCAGAGTATCCCGAAAGTAGAAAGAGGGTAAACAGAACCTTGAGAAAATATTTAAAGGGCATGTCCACCTCAAAAAGAAAGTTTAACCCACAGCTGGCCCCACTGTGTATAGTGTTAAAAAAGCCAAAAAGCCTTAGCTTTCTCCTCCGCTCCACGTGGTTGTCCTGCAGAAGTATCATTAAAGGCAGAGGCCGAGGGAACAAAGCTTTGGTAAGGGCTAGGCCACACTAGTGCGATTTCCGATGCGCATGCGATTGCGCGTCCGTTCGCGTTTTGTAACGCGTGCGTTCACCATTTTTGGTGCGTTAACGCTGCGTTTCCATAACGCGAAAAGGCGAAAACGCATGCGCAAAACGCGAACGCACAAGAAAAGCGCACACAATTGCGTGCGATAACGCTCGCGATTTTGTGCGCGATTCCTGTGCGTTGCTGTGTGGCCTCAGCCTTTACAGCAAAAGGTCTATTTTGGGATTGACATGCCCTTTAATTGTTTATCGCTCATCTTTCTAATTATTGCAATTTTGGGGGGTGATTTGCCTAGATAATTTTTCATGAATTGCCCTTCAACTTAACTGTATTAATGCAGAGTATACTGAGCATGTTCATTGTCAGGTAGTGGGCTATAGAAAAAAAAGGGTGTGTGGGTGGGCTATAGATAGTGACCCCTAGTGGACAAATTGCATAGATCTTCAGTGTAATGGGGCTACCAGGATTTTTAGTTTGTACTTATGCATCAGATACAGATACTAGTTGCTGCTATAATAAAGCAGCACAAAGGCCATTAAAGGATATCTATTTAGCACAGTAATGAGGATCTTTTTATTTTAAAAACCACTAATACATTTTTTGCAAACAATCCAATCATTAGTTCTGCCACTCTCTGTTTACCCTGGTCCTCTACAGACCCAATTTTATTATATGGATGGACATTATTCTACCGCCAATACTATATTATTGTATGGGGGTTCTTGCCAAATAATGATCTGACCTGCCCAAAGGTGTTACTAGGAATACAACACCCCAAATCACATCAGTATTTAGGTGTTATTTTTAAAGGAGTAGTTTAGGCTAAAACACATTTTCCTTATAGCTTGGTAATTCCTAACTAAAGATTTTTCTGTGTGAAACAATTAACACTTTTTACTACAGAAAGCCATCTCCTTCAGTAACAGGGAGATTCAATACCAAATAGCTCACTGTTCCACTAATCATACCTCACTCAGTGGCTTCCTACAAAAGAGTGGTTAGAGGTGACTTTAGGGCTTGACTTCACACAGGATTTTTTTCCATTATTAAATAAGCTAGAGATCCATCATATTAATCAGCTCTTTCTGTGCTATAAGCAATTTAGATTTCAGTTCTTCTCTGTTTTTTTCAGTCACTCACTCACTCCCAAGTGTCTGAGACTCTAAATTATCATAGTAAAGATAGTTAATGTTGCATAGCAAATTAAAGGATAAGTGCACTGTAAAATCAAGTTATGTTCATTTGGAAGCTGCAGCTTTAAAAATACCGTTGCCATATATTTTTTTTTACCTATGCCCCTCCAGAGCCTAGCTTTGTGCCTTGAAAGTTGCTGACATCTTGTTACTGGTTTGCTGAATGTTAAGCTCCGCCCCTCTGAGATTTCCTTTGCTTTCTCCTGCTTGAGCCTCAAACAGTAATGCTTGTGAGTTCCATGCACTCTCCTGCTTGAGCCTCAAACAGTAATGCCTGTGAGTTCCGAGCAGGAGAAAGCAGAGGAAATCTCAGAGGGGCGGAGCTTAACATTCAGCAAACCAGTAACAAGATGTCAGCAACTTTCAAGGCATAAAGCTTGGCTCTGGAGGGGCATAGGTAAAAAAAAGTATGGCAACAGTATTATTAAAGCTGCAGCTTCCAAATGAACATAACTTGATTTTATAGTGCACTTATCCTTTAACAGCCTATTCCTGGTTTGTTTATCTTTATCTATAGTCTCTATTGGAAATGTGACTTAGAAATGATAGGGTCACATGGACATCTTGAATGCAGTTAAGGTTCACAGTAGGACTAGGCAAAAGTCAGCACTGTATATTAACCAAAAATGTACAATTGTACTATAAAAGGGTTCCAGGGCATCATTACTTTTAATTTTAATATTGTGGTGGGAAATCTCATTGAAAACCCTTTTTTTATCCTTTAAATCCCTTCACTCTACTGCTCCTCCCTACTTATCTTCTCTCTTGGTTTCTTATGTTCACAAGGCAATCTTCTCTAGAAACCCCCTATGAACACTTCCTTCTCCCGTCTTAAACCATTCTCTTTTGCTGCTCCCTACCTTTGTAACTCTCTCACTTAGCCAGGTGACATCCATTAGTAGTTTTAAATCTAAACTGTTATCCTAACTTTCAGACAATCCCCACTATAAATGATTGTTAGCTGTCTTGAACACTATGTGTCCCTCCTCCCACTTGTATCTATCAATCCTAATTTGTCAAGGCACACCACACTTAGATCTAACCATCTATGTGTAGTCTTAAACTACGTATGAAATTTTATTTATATAGTTAAACTTTCTGTACTTTTCCCCTTGTTTGTATACTCTGTATTTCATAATGTACAGTGCTGTGTATGCTAGTGGCACTTAATAATTAAAATATACATATATGCATAGTTTATGCTACTTTTATAAAACTCTAAATAGGAAATATGGGCAAGTTCACCCTTCCCCAACTTGAGTATAACCTTGACCTAGCAATACTTACCTATCCGGTGTTCTTGATAATTTGATATATTATTATTATGGATTTATATAGAACAAACATCTTCCGTAGTGCTTTACAATTACAAGTATACATTCACATCAGGCCCTGCCCCGAAGAGCTTACAATCTAAGCACATTTATTTGACACATGCAGCCTATCAGTATGTCTTTATGATTGTGGGGAAACCAGAGTGCCCGGAGGGAACCCATGCTAGCACGGGGAGAACATACAAACTCCTTGCAGATATGTCCAAGGGTGGATTCAAACTCAGGACTTTTATATATAGGGCAGCAAGGTGGCCCAAAACATAACCAACTTCCCTGGAGATACAAGAGTAAAACTGACTCAGACTAACATAAGAAATAACCCAGGAAATCTTCATAACAGATCCTGGCTGACCTCCAAGTACAGCAATATCAAGTTGCACCATCCGTCATTTTCTGATCAAAAGTGGTCTCCATGGTAGAAAACCTAGAAAGACTCCACTTCTAAAAGACTGGCACAAAAAGTCTGACCGGAGTTTGTGAAAAATCCATGTTGACAAGTCACAGTACTTCTGGGACAATGACCTTCAGTCAGATTAGTCTCTACTATGAACCATGGAGAAGGCTCCATAGTGTTGCTAAGTTGTTTTTGCTACATTTGGCACCAGGTAACTTATATCTACACGAGGCACAATGAAAACAAAACTATTGAAATACGATTCCCAATGTAAGCAAGCCCTGTCTCAGTCACTTATCATTGGGTTTTACAGCAAGGTAATGACAAAAGACCCCAATAATGTTTGAAAAGCAAACATTGGACTGTTCTGGATCAACCTTTTACCAATTCTAATCTGATCCAACAGAACATCCCTGGACAACTGCAAGTTTGCTTCAACTTGGAATAATTTTGTTTTTTGCTTTGTTTTGATTTAAATAAGCTAAGAACTTACATTATTTTACATTACATTTTATTTAAATTGCAATGTCCAGCATCTATGGTGAGGATCTGATGTCTTGTTCTTAAGATATTATATATATAAGATCTTAACATGAAAAAGCTTGGGAAATTGTTAAAATAATTATCAAAACAAATTTGCCATTGCTCCTGATCAAAGCATTTAACATTGTACCCTAAAGACTCTTTTTTTCCACAGATAATGAAAGAAAAATTTATGGGGTGATTTTTTTTGTGTTTGTCATTGCAAACGAACTCTGACAGTTTTCTGGAATGGTTCTTAAAATATCCCAAGCAATAACATTCTAAAGCACAGAAATAATGAACAGAATCATGCGTGAGTTTTTGATCAGTACACTGGAGAGAAAGTAAACATTTGATACAAACAATTTGCCATAGTAAAGCAGCATTAAGGTCACTGGGTAGCAGAGCCTGAAGACATACGGTCAGCAAAGATACACAGTATAATGAGAATCACAAGAGACTCTTTTATTTAAATTTGCACAGATGTGGTTTTGACCAGTTGCTCTTCATTTTGTCCCTTTGATAAGTATTCCCATACAAATGGTGTGTTTATTAAATGTTTGAATGTTTTGATCTCAACTGTAGTCTGGGCATTATAGAGCTATGTAGTGTTTTGGATATTCTGAAGCAAACCAGAATCACAGCAATGAAAAGTGCAGAAAGTTCCATTGCCAAAGAACTCTTAGTTTTCCAACATTTTAAGTTATCTAAAAAAACACATTAATTCCTAGGATCTTGATCCATGGTAAATACAAATAGCCCTTTTTTAACAGGCTTTTATTAGTGGTTAACAGTTTAGGGGCAACCAACCATTCATACGGGATTTAGTTAGCGGGAGGAAACTTTATTTACTCAATAAAATATTTTCCAATGAGAAATAGACAATCTACTGAAGTGATAGTAAACTCGTGTGTTTCTGCATCTTCAAATATGTTTATTGAGGTATCTACTGTACATGATGTTTTTATGTTTATAATTGGTCATCTTTCCTTATGATTGATGTTTTAAGCTGAGAAATGGTCATCAGTCGAGTGCCTTATTTTAACTTTAAAACTTCCAAGCTTGATTTAGGGGCCTTTAATTTCTTACTTATGCATGTGACATAGCCTGTAGCTGTGATTGTTCTTGTGAATGCTGCCATCCTTTTGGGATGAAAGTGTCAGTCAGCTGGAAACTCTGCGGATACATCTCGCTGTCTACCTAGAGAAGGCCTTGATTTCAAGTTTATCTAAACAAGCGCCACTAATCCCAACTATCTTGGGGGATGCACTGTCAAAACAAGCAGCATGGCCCTAAGGCAAACTGAAACCATTCAGAAATCAAGGCAGGGAGTTCCAAAGAAGCAGACTGGAGGGGCCTAACCCCTCCCTACCTCTAACTATAAAGAAAAGGACGTGAAGTGGAATTTGCATAATGCCTTTTCACGGGGAACATTTGGATGCCTGACAGCAGTCCAGTTTATAGGTTTTCAGCCACAAAACACAGTGTGTAGGGTAGATCTTGAATGACCCTACCATATTGTAAGCACGCCACAAAACAGCTTAGACACATCCAAATGAGAGGGGGTGAATAGGACCCCAGCATTGTTTGACATCTGCTCTACCTCTCGCAGTTTTTGTTCTTTGCAATTCTGTGTGGACTTTGAAGAAAACTAAGACCAGCTAGCAAGTATCCTATAATCTTCCTTCTGAATATTTATGTTGCCTTTAAGCTGTACTTCTCTAGCTCTCTGTGCTTTCGCCCATTCTCTCTCCCCATCCTCCTTCTCCTACATTTAAATGAGGCCAAAAAAGCTAAATAAATGTTTGTTTGTGAGAGTGTTTGTTAAAGATTTGCATATATTTTCCCCTTACTTTGTAACTTTTTAGCCTTTTTCAAATTTGATTTTATTTTTCTTGATTGTGATTTCTGTTTGCTTAGCTAATTTATGTTTTAATCTGTTATTCTATAAATTACAATACAGAGCCAGTTTATCCCTTTAGCAAACCATGAGGTCTCATATGTTATGTTTTTCCGTTTACCATATCTGTAAATTGTCATACAAATGGTGGGTAAATGCTTAATGGAGAGGTATCTGTCTGCAGAATAACCATATTTGGTTTTCATTTAACAACATAGTCATTTATACGAAGCAGCGGAAATACAAGTACGCTGCTTGGGTGCATGTAGTATTTAGTACAAAGGAGTAAGTCTATGTTTACACTATACAACGCAGAGTAGTGCATGTCAATGGTCATGATCCATTTTTGGCTGCATGCGATCAGCATTTTATTATTAGTATTGTGGATTTATATAGCCCCAACATCTTCCATAGTGCTTTATAATTAGATGCATACATATTACATTCACATCATACATGCGCTTTAACTTCTGTTGTACTGTGTTCTCAGCCTATATACATCAGTCCATTTTGAGAATAGGCTACATTGGAATGCATTAGTAGGAGTGCCAATATGGTCCTCTGAGTAACTGAATTAGGTAGTAGTCATTGGCACTTGCTTTCCAGTACATTTTATTGGCTGTTGCAGTTTAGCACAGAAGAAGTCTACTCAAACTTCTCACTTTTTCTACCATAGATATAGACCCCAAATAACTGCTTAAGATGAAGCAGGGAGGGGGGCCCATTATTGTTTTTCTAGGGGTCAATGTTTTCTTGTTACACCACGCTTTTTGACCTCAGTGGTGCCCTGGTGTAAAAAGCTGCTGCAATATCTCAATACTGAGCAAGTAAGAAAAAAACGTTTGTTTTTATATTTGTGTTAGACTGGAATGGAGGGATAATAAGGCACATGAGCACTGTGTTATATTCACACTAACACTCCCACTGACCTAATAGTACCAAGGGTGAGGACCTAAACCACTAGGTTCTTCCTACAGGGAACACTATATGGTCTATATTTTGGTCCACAAGCACTTTCACCACTATCTGGACTGTTCAGAGATTTGACCAGTGGGAAGTTGCACTCTGCAAAAGAGCATATCTCTTTTTTTGCCGGTCCATAAATAGTGCTGGACAGTGGAAATGGGGTGCTAGATGAAAGGTGAGTCATACTGCTTTTATGTCAAGGATTTTGTCTTCTTAAAAAAGTGTCTCCTAAATCAGAGGCTTTCATTTTGCCCAAACTTTTGCAAAGGCAGAAAAAAAAAATCTAGATGAATTAATTAATTAATTTGTTTATTAAAATTTGTTGATTTAAAGGGCATGTCCACCCCCAAAACTATAATTTCACCAACTACTGGCTCCACTGTGTAGTGCATAAAAATCCTTACCTTACATCCCAGCTCCAAATGGTTCTCCTCTAATGTCCCACTAAGTCCAGAAAACTGTCCACTGGCAGGGAGGGAAATTGTTTCCGCCTCTGAGACGTCCTCTCAGAGGTTTTTAACTTGCTCAGAGCAGCCCTCCCTCCCCCTCCCTCTCCCTCCCCCTAGTGTAAAAACCCTTTTATATATAATAGGTCTTCCTCCCCCAGTCCCAACCGCTATAATAGTTTTTCCAGAAACTCCCCCAAACTATACTTACCTTACCTCTCTCCCCTGGTGTTCTGTGCAGCCGACAGCCGCGTCTATGATTGGCTACCGGTCCGGCCCCCTGCTTGCAGTTTCATGCAAGCAGAGGGCTGGGACAGTACGCCGGAGGAAAGAAGGAAGGTAAGTAACGACCAGGGGAGTTTCTGGAAAATCTTTTATAGGGGTTGGGGCTGGGGTATGGAGACCTATTATATATCCAAAATTTTTAAAAGGGTTGGACATGCCTTTTAACACTGCAGATATTACTTTCTATGCCATTAGAATTTTCTGCACTTTTCTTTTGTATGATTTAGTGATTCTTTTATATAGTATTTACATTCTAGGAAATTCTCCAAGAAAAAGGGAACAGTATGTAAATGAGCATTTTTTAACATTCTGGGTTTTTGGGATTTGCAAAAAAAATATTTTTTTTATCATGTCACGTTTTAATTTAAACAGTGATGAAAATTTGTATTATTTAACCACACTGAAACAAATAAGCACATCTCTCAGGTTAGTTTATTATACAGTGGTTGGCAAAAGTTTTCGGACCCCTTGCAGTTTTCCTTATTTTGTCACATTACTGCCACAAACATGAATCAATTTTATTGGAATTTCACGTGAAAGACCAATACAAAGTGGTGTACACGTGATAAGTGGAACGAAAATCATACGTGATTCCAAACATTTTTAACAAATCAATAACTGCAAAGTGGGTGTGCGTAATTATTCAGCCCCCTGAGTCAATACTTTGTAGAACCACCTTTTACTGCAATTACAGCTGCCAGTCTTTTACGGTATGTCTCGATCAGCTTTGCACATCGAGAGACTGAAATCCTTGCCCATTCTTCTTTGCAAAACAGCTCCAGCTCAGTCAGATTAGATGGACAGCGTTTGTGAACAGCAGTTTTCAGATCTTGCCACAGATTCTCGATTGGATTTAGATCTGGACTTTGACTGGGACATTCTAACACATGGATATGTTTTGTTTTAAACCATTCCATTGTTGCCCTGGCTTTATGTTTAGGGTCGTTGTCCTGCTTGAAGGTGAACCTCTGCCCCAGTCTCAACTCTTTTGCTGACTCTTTATCCCTGACCTGTCCGGTGTGTTCTGGACTTTATGGTGTTGTTGCTCCCGAGATTCTCTTAGACAACCTCTGAGGCTGTCACAGAGCAGCTGTATTTGTACTGACATTAGATTACACACAGGTGCACTCTATTTAGTCATTAGCACTCATCAGGCAATGTCTATGGGCAACTGACTGCACTCAGATCAAAGGGGGCTGAATAATTACGCACACCTCACTTTGCAGTTATTAATTTGTTAAAAATGTTTGAAATCATGTATGATTTTCGTTCCACTTCTCACTTGTACACCACTTTGTATTGGTCTTTCACATGGAATTCCAATAAAATTGATTCATGTTTGTGGCAGTAATGTGACAAAATGTGGAAAACTTCAAGGGGCCCGAATACTTTTGCCAACCACTGTAACTTACAAAAATAGCACTGTAAAAGTTTTTTTTTAGAAACTACATACATGTGTTGTTTTTTTTGTTTAATGTGGTGCAATTTTTGTTTAAAAATACAGCAAATGTCTCATTAAATTTGGATTTTTTTTTTCTGTATTGTAGTAAAATAAAAAAGTAACTTATATCAAATATTTTTGATGGCATATTTACATCAGGCCCTGTCCCAAAGAACTTGCAATCAAATCATTCTTATTGTGGATTTATATAGCGTCAACATCTTCCATAGCACTTTATAATTACATGTGTTCATTCACATCAGACCCTGCCCTGAAGAATTAGAGATGGGATCCGGGTCCGACTCAGGTCCCAAAATCTGAATGTTCCGTTCGAAACTGGATTTCGGGACTTTGGAGCGTGGTTTTGATTTTTATTGAACGTTCGAGGTTATTTTCAAAAAGCCTCAAACGGTCGATAATCCTCAAAAATACAATCGGAAACTCTAAAATAGTTTCCGATCGTATTTTTGGGGATTATCGAACGTTCAAGGCTATTTTCGAAAGTAGCCACA
Source organism: Hymenochirus boettgeri (assembly GCA_019447015.1). Classification (NCBI taxonomy): domain Eukaryota; kingdom Metazoa; phylum Chordata; class Amphibia; order Anura; family Pipidae; genus Hymenochirus; species Hymenochirus boettgeri. The sequence continues at coordinate 148,259,037 of CM033476.1, forward strand.
AATGTTCGCTTAAAATCCAAGTCTTGATTGTAAGTTCCGTTTTTGGATTTTCGATCTTTGGGATTTTCCCGAGATCCAAAAACCCGAAACGCAGTTTCGGCCATCTCTTCTTGCAGTCTAAGCACATTTATTTGACACATACAGCCTATCAGTATGTCTTTATAATTGTGGGGGAAACCAGAAACTGAACAAAGATGCTTCCACCAAATATATTTCTATCTTACGTTGTCAAAAAAATCTTTGACATTTTCCTTATGTAAAAACTTAATTCTTGAAAAAAACAGCAGTGTGTTTTGTTCCCAAATAGGAGTTTTTTTGGGGGGGAGTGTTCTTGATATAGCAAATAAAAAATAAAATGTTCCATATTATTGCAAATTTTTACTTAATGTTCATGGAGACTTTTGCAGAGATTTCTGGCATGCACAGGTCTAAAATGTGCTAAAATTAAAAAAAAAAATTAAATATTTTTTAATTAAAGGGTATGTCAATCCTCGACACTAAAATTAAGTCACCGTAAACACTTACCTAAACCCTGAAACCTTTATGCTTACTATATACAGCTTTTACTTCCCCGTGGTCCTTGAATCTTCTTATATTTTTCTTTACTATGTTCTTACCTTGGTGCTGGCTTCTTTCCAGGTTGCAGCCTTCAATTATGGTTGTTAAATCATGGGCAATGACTTATGGCTGCATAACAGGGCACATTTTTGTGGCTGTGAGCTTGCGCAGGAGACAAGATTTGGGATGCCAAGCATTGGTGGATACAGGCAAGTTGACACCATTTGATACATGTAGGTTTATTGTATCATAGTTCATAGTAAACTACAGAAAAAGTCACTAAAATAATCCAATACATCTTAAAATGATGTATTGCAAATTAAAATAAACTTAAGCTAGCTATAAAGTCAGCACAAGCAATAAGGTTGTAGAAGCTCACACTATTTTCCCAGAATGTTCTGTTTATTAGAAATCACATAAACCAACATTTTGGGGATCACTATGTATTCCTTATCAGGAAACTTAATTATTATTATTGTGGATTTATATAGCGCCAACATCTTCAGTAGCGCTTTACAATTACATGTATACATTCACATCAGACCCTGCCCAGAAGAGCTTACAATCTAAGTACATTGATTTGACACATACAACCTATCGGTATGTCTTTATGATTGTGGGGGAAACCGGAGTGCCCGGAGGAAACTCACGCAAGCAGGGGGAGAACATACAAACTCCTTGCAGAAGCGTAATAAGAAGGATTGCTGCTTCAGATGTGGAATTTTGAGTTATAAACACATACATACACACACAGTAAGAAAGAAAGTGGGCATTCACCCTTACCACATGTAATTGCCCAGGTTTTACTAAAAATAAAAGTTAATTTTGTTAAAAGTGCATCCTATTAATAGTGCACCTAATTAAAAGTGAACTGTGTATCTTTAGTGGTAATTAAAACAATTAAAAAGATCTGAAACTAATGAAAAAATAGGCTGCCTTGCTGCAAAAGTATTAGAAATAGATCTGCAGTTGAGTTGTGTGTAATGTTAGTATGTCTCTAATTTCCCCCCTCACTTTTCCAATTAAGTTCCTTTTCTCCTATTACTTCTAACGTAGCGTTTTCAGGTGGCAGTTTTAAGTAGTTTTTTGTAGTGGTAGTTTTTGTATTGAAAGTTGAAAATATACTTTAGTGAAAATGCATTTTCTCTTTTTTTGACCATGAAAATTTGGACACTCACACAAGATCTATTTTACCAGTTTATGGAAACAAATTACAAAATCTTTTAAGTATATCAATACTCAATCCACTGAGTAGTGTGCATAGAAAAAAGCAGTAACTCTAAGTAACAAAAGTTGAAGCACAACCAGACCTTGCGGGAGCACTCCGCTCCTTCCTCTGGATCAGCTGTAGGGAAGGGATAGTAATCTCTTCCCCCTTCCTTGGAGTGCTCTCCCAATCCAAAAGTAGAGGAGGGAACTCCAGGTTTCAAATCAATCAACATTTCTGTGTGTCCATTTAAAGTTCTCTGAATCCAAATAATAATGTCCTTTTCCAGGTAAGTAAATATACTATCCCAAGGTAAACTGTCCCATTGGTCCCAATGCAAGGTTCCATGCTGTTATGAGTTTCACAGTCCTGGGCAGTCCTTGTAAACAAAGTTACATAAAAAATATACACAATTCCATACATGCGTGCAATGGCATAACAACACTGGTATTGTTATTTAGGCTAATCCACACTGTAGCCTCATATTGTGTGAGTAAATTCCAATTACAGTGTTTCAAAATACTCGGCCATTGCTCTAGGGCCTACCCATATATATACAAATGTTCAGACTGGAATTGCCTAAGCTATGCCTACCAGTATACGGATAAAGGAGCCTCAGATTCTGGGGTTAGGTCTATATAGTAGTAGTATATCTCAAAAAAAACTAGGTATAAACTAATATACCATAAACATCTGCCTGTTTAGCTATATTTACTTACCTGGAAAAGGACATTATTATTTGGATTCACAGAACTTTAAATGGACACACAGAAATATTGATTGATTTGAAACCTGGAGGTCCCTCCTATACTTTTGGATTGGGAGAGAAATAGAATGTTCTCCAATGGCCTAGTCAGTCACCTGATCTTAGCCCAATTTAGCATGCATTTTAATTTCGGAGGACCAAACTTAACAAATAACAATGAAAAGCTGTTGTAAAGGAGGAAACCCAGCATCTGGTTATGTCCATCGTTTCAAGACATCAGGCCGTCATTGCAGTTTCAACCCCAGGAAAAAAAGGGGATTGTGTATAGAAATGACACCAGTTTCTAAAATTGTTATACAATATTTTTGTTCAACCCATCAAATTAAAGACAAAAGTCTGCACTTGCATCTCATATGTTTAATTTCAATAACATTGTGCCGATGTACAGAAGCGAAATTATGAAAACTGTGTCAATGTCTAAATATTCATATATAAATATGAATATCCGATATATAAATAAGTGCAGCATAAACTTTTTACAAAACAGATGATAGTGCCACATACTTTATTTTTAAAGATAACTGGATATTTTGAGGAGCAGCACAAAACACATAAAGAGTCTTTAGGAAATAGTACTTTGGGCATATTCAATCTTTCTTTCCAAATTTTGCATGTGTTATAGGGACTCGGTGAATGACCCCATTTGTATCTATTTGTTAGGGGGGGGGATTAAAAAACATTAGCCTTGCTGTATTGAAATTTTCTTATTAATTTCAAGCCAGTATTTGTTTTTTTTATTTTTTAAATTAGTTTTTAAATATAAATCGGTGAGGAAATATCCATTCAGTCATTCTCTGTTCTGTTGTTTGTATGTATGTACAGTCATGAGAAAACGAATATACCTTCTTTTCAAGGATCAACAAATCGGGACATTTAAGAAAATTGTCCAATCCTTACCAGGTTCAAAAATAATTATTTCATAAAATAATAACAGTTACATTTAATCTCTATCCTTCTTATAGCTAGAGAATTAAGCTGCACATTTTCCTTTTTACCATTGCACTGAAAGCCATTGGTAAATTGCATATTTTCCTTTAATCTCTGCACTTAAATTTTGATAAATTGCACACTTCACCTTTCATCTCAGCAATGCAGCAAATTGGGAAATGCTGCACTTTATCTTGAAAACATGACACAATTTCCCTTCAATACCTTATGGCTCGATTGTAAGAAACTGGTAAATGCTGAAGTTTGCCTTTAACATCTACAGTATAACAAATTGGCAAATCGCACATTGTTCCTTTAACCGCTACATCTGTGTATAGAAAGAAATAAGTGAATGGCATCATTCCCCAATGATATCTAATCTCTGCAATATAAAACTGTAAATTGCACACTTTCTTTTCAATCCCTGCATTTAAATAAGTTGGTAAATAGCACACTGTCCCCTTAACCCCCGGCATTAACATACATTTTAACACGGCACACTTTTCCTTTAATCTCTTCACTAAAAAATATGGTACAACCGTTCATACACTTTCACATTAGTATATACATTGAAAATAAACAGGCAAATGCCACACTATCTTTTTTCCCTTTTAACATCATCATTAAAGACTGTTGGCTTAGAAGAAAACATTTTTTTCATGGATAGAGAGAGTGGTGGTCAATGGAGCCACATCTATGTGGGCTAAAGTTCTAAGCAGAGTGCCTCAGGGTTCTGTACTGGGGCTGCTTTTTTAAATCTGTTTATAAATGACTTAGAAGGGGGCATTGAGAGCAAGGTGTCTGTGTTTGCTGATGGCAATAAACTATGCAGAGCTTTGGAAACTTCAAAAGATGTACAAGTTCTGCAAGCAGACCTAGATAGATTATCAAAATGGGCAGCAGAATGGCAGATGAGATTCAATGTTGATAAATGTAAGGTGATGCATTTGGGATTTAATAATCCCTGTGCCACCTAAACCATAAATAACTCTGTTAAGTGAATTTTTTAATGGAAAAAGTTTTGGGGGTTCTGATAGATAACAGAGTTAGATGTGGCAAAGAATGCCAGGTAGCAACAGCTAGAGCTAGCAAGATATTGTCTTGTATAAAGAGGGGAATAGATTCAAGAGAGAAAAATATTCTCCCTCTTTACAAGGTAAGGCCTCATTTGGAATATGCGGTGCAGTTTCTGAATTCCATATACAAAAGGGACATCTTGGAAATGGAAGCAGTTCAAAAAAGGGCAACTAAATTAATAAGGGTAATGGAGGGGTTTAAATATACAGGCAGATTAGACAAGTTAGGGCTGTTTACATTGGAGAATCGACGTTTGCCTAGGGATATGATAACCTAATTCAAATATATTAATGGGCCATACAATAAACTCTCTGGTGCATTGTTCACAAATAGGTCATATCAGAGGACTCGTGGACATCCTTTAAGGTGGGAAGAAAAGAAGTTTCATCTTCAGGTTAGGAAAGGTTTCTTTACAGTGAGAACGGTGAAACTGTGGAACTGTCTTCCAGCAGACGTGGTAATGGCAAGTTCATTGAATAGCTTTAAAAATGGCCTGGATAAGTTTCTAAAACTAAACAATATTGAGAATTACTGGTATTAATACATATACTGTAGTTCTGGTTGGTACGGGGATACTATATAATATTGAGAATTACTGGTATTAATACATATACTGTAGTTCTGGTTGGTACAGGGATACTATATAATATTGAGAATTACTGGTATTAATACATATACTGTAGTTCTGGTTGGTATGGGGATACTATATAATATTGAGAATTACTGGTATTAATACATATACTGTAGTTCTGGTTGGTACAGGGATACTATATAATATTGAGAATTACTGGTATTAATACATATACTGTAGATCTGGTTGGTACAGGGATACTATATAATATGTAGAAATACTGGTATTAATACATATACTGTAGTTCTAGTTGGTACAGGGATACTATATAATATTGAGAATTATTGGTATTAATACATATACTGTAGATCTGGTTGATCCAGGGATACTTTCCGATTGCCATTTGGAGTCAGAAAAGGAATTCTCACCCCCTTTTTTTAGCATTTTTTTTTTTTTGCCTTCCTCTGGATCAACTGTTAGGTAGGGTTAAAAAAAAAAAGTGAATAGGTCTTAATGGGACTTAATGGATGTATGTCTTTATTCAACCTCAATTACTATGTTACTATGTTACTTATAAATGGGAACATTTTGCCCTTTAAAGGCCAATTATACTCACCTTCCCTCCGCTCCACATCTTCGTGCAGTAGCTTTTACCCAGGGTGAGGACCCTAAACCGATAGGTCCTCACCCCGGGATTCATGAAACCTACATCAGCTTGTTGGCGCAACGCTGCTTTGGTAGGCTCCGCCCCCTCCTCCCTTCGGCGACGAGGCCAATAGGAAGGCACGCTCTGCAACAAGCGTGCCTTCCTATTGGCCTCCGCCGACGGGGAGGAGGGGGCGGAGCCTACCAAAGCAGCATTGCTGCAACAAGCTGATGTAGGTTTTGTGAATCCCGGGTGAGGACCTATCGGTTCAGGTCCTCACCCTGGGTAAAAGCTACTGCACGAAGATGTGGAGCGGAGGGAAGGTGAGTATAATTGTCCTTTAATATCTATCCTAATAATATATTATAAAAGTACAAATGCATGTGTGCTGTCTGGCACAGGAATTTTTAAAAATATTATTCAAAAACACACATGTGGCAATTGAATCACTTGAACCTTAAATCTGAGTTGCCTTCATTTTTGAAAAATCTAACAATCTATCTCTGCTATCTACACAGTAGTGTATAAAGTGGTCATGACACTACTGTGTAAACAGTAGTGTATAAAGTGGTCATGACTTCTTATGTAATATATAGTGTGATGTTGTTCTGAAAGGTAGGATTCTGGACCAAGAGAACGGAAGAGCGCTCCATTGGTAAGGAGCAGCAAGAGCGTAAGTCGGAGATTAAGAATAGTGTACAGTAGCAGAGTGAAGTGATTTAAATAACATGTCCACCCTCCAACTAAAATTTGTCCCGCTGTGTTGTTAAAAGATCCCCACCTTTCTCTTCTGCTCATTATAGTTGTCCTTCAGGGCCTGATGAAAGTCCAGAATTAAAATTAAGAGCAGGAGCCTGTCTGTGAGTAATCTTTACCTGCCACTTCCTGATCTTCTGAGAGGACAATGCCATGCGCAGTAAGATCCCCCTTCTATTCTGTGCATGGAGGCAGCAGAAGAGGCCATGACCGAAGGAACGAAGGTTGGTAAGTACATTTATGGACTAATTTAGGTTTTTAAAACATAGCATTTTGAGTTGGGGGGGTGCCTTACCTTATATGAATTTTCTGGTAAAGCTACACATTTAAGGTTAAAAAGAAGGGTTTTTAGCATTACTTTTTGCTTGACAGGAAGCCATGACCGGAATAATGTAGCCAAAGGTTCTCCAAACAGTAGTCTTGTCTTTAGCTCCTGGTTTTTTACCTTTCCAAAAGGTTGCTCTTAAAGCGGTATTAGCTTGCACATGGCACAGTGGCAGTGGCAGGGTTAAGTAGCATTCGGTCTTTGGCTGTGACATCTGCTTTCATAGACATGAATGACTGCTACTACCAAGAAAAACTGGAAAGCAGAGAAGGAGTGGGAACTTAAAGGGCATGTCCACCCCCAAAACTATAATCCCCCCAACTACTGGCCCCATCATGTAGTGTAGTTTAATCCTTACCTCACATCCCAGCTCCATATGGTTCTCCTGTAGTCCCCCCCCAAAGTCCCAAAAAATGCCCACCAGGAGGCTAGCAGGTCCCTCCCCCTCCCTCTCCCTCCCGTTCTGCTATCCCTCCCCCTAGCATAAAACCCGTTTTATCCCTCCCCCATGTCTCCCAGCCCCAACCGCATATTTTTTATTTTTAGAAAGCTCCCCAATCTTTTACTTACCTCTCCGCTTTCCTACGCGTAAGTGAGCTGCCGGCAGCCGCGTCCGTGATTGGCTGCCGCTCAGCCAATCACAGACGCGGCTGCCAGTCCCGCCCCTCTGCTTGCATTTCCTCGCAAGCAGAGGGCCGGGAGCGCGGCGCAGGAAAGAGGGGAGGTAAATAGAGTTTGGGGGGCTTTCTAAAAAAAAAAAATAATGCGGTTGGGGCTGGGAGCCCAGGGGGGATCATATATAAAAAAATCGATTTTAGGGTGGACATACCCTTTAAAATTGGGCTGTCAACCAGAAAGTGTTAAATTGAAGACTTTTCAAACTTTTCGGGGTTGGGGCATGATCCTTTGTGCGTTTTTAGTTTTGAGAGTGGTTTATTTTGGTGTTACTGCTAGTAGTGTAGCAGACTAAAGCTCCAATTTTAGAAACACACAACCGATGAGGTTATAGGTTTGAATCCCCAGACTTAATATTTTTTCCCCTTAAAACTTGATAAGAAATAAACTGCAAATATTACTCTTGTACTCTTAGTGCTCTAGAGAGCTTCTGAAATGTACTGGGATCACTTAGACCTTGACCAAAACAAAGAGGTGGATTATGGGAACTGTTCCCTAGTACCCACAGGTTAACTTCATGAATCAGCCAATGGCCACAGCAATGGGAAAGGAGAGATACAGCTTTTAGTATCTTTGGGGATGTGCTGTGTCTATTGGGACAATGTAGTTAGTTCCCCTTTTAGTCTCCATGTATAAAGCTAAATGTGTACTGAAGGAGGTCTCTATCAATTTATCATTTTTCTTAGTCCTTTCTTTCTAGTTTTGTGTGTGTGTTTTATTTATCATTCTTTGCACCACAGACCTTTGATTAGGACGATTTAGTTAAGTTCTAAATGGAAAGAAAAGCTCTGTCAGTGAACATATGGAATACACAATACATGCTACTTTTCATTCTGCTACAGCAATTAAAGAATTCAATGGAAAAAAATATAAATATTTATATTGTAAGCTCCCTAGGAAACAGATTTTTTGCATATGTGTTGTGTGATTGTGCTTTGCAGTTCTGTTATGGTTGGCATGCATTGTAGTATTTCATTTCTGTGTTGCTACACTTGGCATGTAGATATTTATTACAGCGTTGACTTTACGCTGACCATATAAATATACATGGAATGGAATAGTTAAAATGTCCATACACGTAACCAGGTTGCTCTAATATTAATTATAATTTCTCCCAAAAATGCAATCCAGCAGTGACCTGCATTCTAGTTATTAATTCCAAAGTGGTTGGAGTGAGATTAGTCAATCCATTTTACATTGTAATAAACATTCATAAATATCTGGGGGACATTCTGGGGGTGTGGCTGAGGGGGGGAGGTGGCTTGGTGGGATTGAGCAGACCTTTAATAGGCCTTGCAGCTGTTTGTTGGAAAGTATGGAACAGGTATATTTCATTAGCACATCATGGATTAGCAAAGATTATTTGCATTTTTCTGTAATGGGAAATGTTTTGCTGTATTCTGTTTTGGTTAATGGGCATTTTCTCTTTGTAACTAAACTTTACACACATCTTAAGGCCCCCCAACATTATTATTAAGTTATACTTACCTTTTACAATGATGCTTACAAACATACTTACACAACCCAGTCCTTTGTTGCTGACGGGATTGGCTGTCAGTCAAAGCTGTGACACTGCTATCACGGGCAATTCACAGCAGCTGTCTCCTCTGCAGCACAAGTAACATATACAGCAGCAGAGAGGGCATATTTCTGCTTGATCAGGTTGAGTAAGTGTGTTTGGAAGCATCTTTGGAAAGGTAAGTGTAAGAGGGTAGACATGACCCCCCCACTTACGGAGAGCTTTCTCAAATGTGGTGTGTATTTGTCTGGTTTATGAATTGTATAGAGTGAGGGGAATAGAAGTGCATTCTTGTTTTGTTAATGTGATGTCTATATTACAAAGAAAAATAATGTACTCTGGACAATTCAGTACAGTGGTTTAGCAGCAGCAAAAAGTGTTTTTTTTAATTTTCTTGAGTCTCTTGACTTTGGTTAGCTGCAGGTTTCCCATCTTCACTGAAATGAAAAAGAAAAGGCTTTTTAAGTTAAGAGGGAGGCAATAGATCCAGATCATGTGTTGCTAGTTAAATAGCAAGGTCTGAACTTTCTTTCCCGAAGGAAAAGCCCTTTTAGTGTCCCCATTGGTTTGGGACATTTGCCACCTGCCACCTCATCCCAAGGTTGTAGTCTTTCCCTAATCAAATTGGTCTTGACATTTGGAAGGTTTCATGTGCTTGATTTGAGACCACACTGCTCAATAAATGTAAAACCTATTGACAGTAATCCAGACTCTTATTGATTTTTTTTCACGTTTGCTGTCAAAGTTTCCAGAATAAATGAGACAACTACAGTGCTAAGATATGGTTGGTTATCAGGACTTTGAAGAGCAGGCACGTCTCTGTCTAGCAACAGTTTCCAATAGTCAACTCTGTTGCACAATGCTGCTTAGATTAATAGATTACTTAGGTTGAACTATTTTCTTGTGTGATAGGAAAAGTTTTCAGGAAAAATGTCTTAAAGCCTTAGAACACAAGGAGAGAAATTCCTTATTAAAGGGCATGTCCACCCTTAAAACAAAAAAAAATGGTTATTTATCTGTTACCTGTCCACTAATTCAACTGATATAATCGGCACATTATTAGATGCATTACTTATGAGATGTTGATGGATAATTATTGCTCCCGTTCCGGCAGGGTAAGCTCTTTTCTCAATCCAGTCAGTCAGTCAAAGCTTTGACTGCTGACATCACAGCCACTGCTGCCTCCTCTGCACATGCTCAAGTTCCTAAAAGCTCATTGAGCAGGGAGAGGAGGCAGCAACCTCTGTCAGAAAGGGAGAGAACAGGTGCCATACTTAATAAATATCTGATTAGAAATGCATATAATAAAGTGCTAAAAATAGTATTAGGGATATTTTTGTTTTAAGGGTGGGCATGTCCTTTAAGGGATATGGCAAAATTGTATGCAATGCAAATCTGTTGTGTAAAGCAGATAATATCACGTGGAGAGATTTGCACTTTTGATGAACAGAAAAATTTCCTGTTACCTATTTTTGAGAAAATAACTTTATAGCTTCCAAGTGCAAATTTCATTACCTATCATGCCTGATCTTAAATAGTTATTTTCAGTTGGGAAAAAAAACAGACAATTTTTACGAAAACCCCATAATATCCAACCCAACAGAAACTTTATCTACATGGGTTGTAACCCATCTTTGCCCACTATACCCCCTCATACATAACACAATATGTCACTTTATAAGCTTTGTTATCCCGAATGTGAAAATGCTAAAATTCTAGCTGTCATGAAAAATATCACTTTAATACAGGATCAGCCTTTGATCAGGTACATGTGTGACCGATCTTACAACTGACTATGAATATTTTTCTTCAAGCCAGCACTAGTATAGAGAGATAATGGTGATAGCTGGCCTGCTGAATGGTAGGTAGCAGTGGAGTAACTAGGAATCATGCCCCCCCACACAAACACCACCACCACCAAAACTATGATGGGGCCCCTCTCTGTGCTTTGTCCACAATAGTTTTCTGGGTGAATACTATATCTGAGTGCATAGAGGGCTGCAGTGTAGCTTCAGGAACTGGCCTCACAGGTAAGTAACGGGGCAAAATGCTTTATTTACATGAGTAAATGAGTTTTACAGAATATACAGACAGAGTAGCCTATGCCTGACGCGTTTCGTGCCAGGTGTGGCACTTCATCAGAGGCATGCCTCTGATGAAGTGCCACACCTGGCACGAATCAGACATAGGCTATTCTGTCTGTATACTCATGTAAATAAAGCATTTTTCCCCATTACTTACCTGTAAGACCAGTTCCTGAAGCTACACTGCAGCCCTCTATGCACTTGGACCCTGCGAGAGGTCAGGGGCCAAATGGCATCGGGACCACCCATCAAGACTGGTGAGCTTACTTTATACCAAATTTCGATTCTATTTAATAGCGTTTGTGTGTATTTACACGCCGGAGCGTCTGGGTCCGGGGGGTGTCCACCCGGCCCACCCAATATTGGGTGTAAGTATCCCATGTAGGGTGGATGGATATAGCTGTTATACTGTTGGATTAATCCTTCTCCAATGTGTATCTGAACTATCTATATTTGGATATTTTTTCTGAATTGATAATTGCACCACTCGAATCACTGTCTGTTGTGGGTTGGTTAGCACTCCGCCTCAATTTCTATGAATACTATATCTGTCATAGGAAAGAAAAAGAGGGTTGGGCCCCCTTGGCTCCCGTGACCCCTACAGTAGTTGCCCTTTAAAGGTTAAGTTTGGTCTCCATACAAGAGCTTTTGAAAAGAGCTCTCCCATGCCTTTCAAGCATGCTTCAATAATTAAGACGTTTGGGGGCTGATGATGATGCAACTGATGATGCTCTGTCCCAGCAGTGGGCATGCTCAAACCTGAGTCTTAAGGGAAGACCAGTGATGCTGGTGATTCCACAGCTCACAGTGCTATCAAGCAAAAAAACCCAAACCTTTGTACTGTTTTAACTTTGGATAGACTGCAGCTGGAAGCATGCCATTAGATAAAAATATATTAGAATAAATAAAAATATTTGAGTGGTCACATGTTTAATAAACATTGCACATAATTAATTCCCTTCTTCATATCAGACCCAGAAATGGAAAAACAAAACACAAGTAGCCCCTTGGGCTAAATGCCCCCCAGCTGTGTACTAAGGCTACACATTTTAAAAGCATACTGCATAAATATGCATATAAAATAATCAAAGTGCATACCTACGTAATAACTACTATACATGGGTAAACATGCTGGTTACATGTAATGAGGTAGTAAACCTGCTCCCATAGGTATATAACGTATTTATATTTATTCAGTAAGGGTACAAGCCTTATCATAATACAGTGAAACAATATTATAAATGTACATGCAAGAATTATAGGTCCCTTGACTCTCATTGTGTTCATTGTACTCAGGGCTGCATACTTGTCCCATGGTAAATTACACTGTAAAGCTTCTGCAGAGATTGTAATTTAAGATTATATAGCGCATTTACACAGAATTTTATAATAAACAATAAATAATGTACCCCGAACTGTAAATTAAAGGTATATTAGAAGTCACCTTGGAGTTCCGTTCCCTGTATAAAAGGTACTCGGCCTGCAGCCTCGTGCTTTTATATGGTCATGGAACTCAGTGACTTCTAATATCCTTATAAATTATAGTTGGGGTGCATTATCCATTTTATTATCTATAGACTGCACAATCAGTCTTGCTTAATGATCAAAAATGTTGAACGTTGCAGAGACCCGGCCAAACGGTCGCTTACAGTAAATGGTTGGCCAAGCTGAAAAACATCTGACCATGTGTACCCAGTTTTATTTGGTTTTTTTTCCTGCTTTTTCTTTTCACTTTAGGCATTATGGGAACTGGCTGTAGTGACTGCTTCTCCTACTGTAGCTTCTGAAGGCAGGAGTGAAAAGGAAAAGTAAAGGCAACTTTAAAACGTATTATATAGATGATAAGGAAGCAAAAATCAATCTCGTCGATTGTCAGATTGTTCTTTTCAAAGTTGCAATAAGTGTCTGGAGGTGCCAATGAGATAACCTGTCCCATAATGCAAATGCTACAACCACCTGAATGCTGGGAAATCAGAATTTGGGAATTTTAACATAAACACAAAACTTTGAAACTAATTTGTCAGTAAGCCCTGTTGCAGCACCTTACAGTTATTTAAAATTATTTGTAGTCTTTACTTCTCCTTTAAGATAACATAAATTCTTATGGTAACATAAATTATTCTTGTTTTTTTTTTTTTGTAACATTTTGCCATCTCCCTCATTCCTTTTATTAAAAGGTAGTTAACCAATGGACTATGTCTCCCATCTCTATTGTATACAGATTGCAGAACTATCGAAAGTTCGGTCCGTTTTCGAAAACGGCTCACGGCTTCAATGCTCACGTCTAGGTTTAAAAGATATTTTACTCGCGGATTTGATGCTCGCGTATAGGTATAATTGATATTTTACTCGTGGATGTGATGCTCCCGTATTGGTATAATAGACATTTTACTTGCGGATTCGATGCTCGTGTCTAGGTGTAATGGACATTTTACTCACGGATTTGATATTTACTCGCAAATAGGTATAATAGACATTTTACTTGCGGATTCCATGCTCGTGTATTGGTATAATAGACATTTTACTCGCATATTCGCTTTCATCGAACGTTCGAACATTATCGAAAGTCCGGAAAATATCGAAAATCCGGGTCAGGGATAGTTTGAGAAATCCGAGTTCGTTCGTACTCGAATAGTTCGGCTCAAACTCGGGTTCAGGTTCGAATTCATCTCTACTATTGTATTTTTTTTATGCCTTTCATAATAAGAGCTGACACTATGCAGGCAGTTAGATCCCTTTCAGGTGTCACAATGTTTACCATTCCAATGCAGCACATAAAGAATACATCACACGGCATGTTTTATTGGAAAGGAAGGTTAATTGCCTATCAATCCACATTACAAATCAAACAGCATTTCCCTGGTTAAGGCTTAAGTAAGCATTGTGTGTTTAGTTCAGATCTGATGTTTCTTCATTTACTTTGTTACTATTTTTATTATAATTTTCTCAAAGAGCATCTCCACCTCTCCTATAAAATTTTGATATACTGTAGTCCACCCCCCAAAACCCCATTTTTGCTATACTTACATTTAGAATAGATGCTCCCAGATTTTCATATTCACCTTACAAATCTCAGATTCAACGGCGATTGGTCCCGCCTCCTCAACTGCTGCAGTGTGCCCTTTATGTGTGCAAGCAGCAGCGATGGAGGCTCGTTTGGTAATGGCCATCAGCCATCGACATGGCTGTGACTGATGGCCGTTACCAGGAAATAGCAGGGAGCTGGTGGCTCCAGGGATGTATAAGATGAATATCTAACACTTGGAGCATCCCATCTACATGTAAGTATAACGTAAATGGGGTTTTGGGGGGTGGACTACAGTTTTTTAAAGTAGGGGTGGAGATGCCCTGTCTATTGTCTGACTCCTGGTATATATATGTTGTATTTCTGATTATCCTCACTAGATGCTACCTAACAGCTAGATAATGCACTGTTTGGCTCACTTTGAAATAAGTTTTTAAATGAATGAAAGTGTAAGCTGGCTGCTTTGACTTCTCTATTAATGATGATTAGTGATGAAGTTCAGAACTGCAGGTTATGAAAACTGCAGATTTGACAGATTTTGCTAAACTCAATTAATCAAAAAAAAACAAATTAGTTTGTTTTGAATTGGACTTTCGGGACAAATCTGGAACCGCAGTCAGAATGACTCACCAGTTTCTCTATTGATTTTTTGCGGTGGATGTAATATAGTATAATACCGTATATACTCGAGTATAAACCGACCAGAGTATAAACCGAGGTACCCAATTTCAGCAAAAATCCTAATAAAAGTTGTTGACCCGAGTATAAACCGAGGGTAGAAATGCCAAGTGAGGGTGGCATTCAAGATGTTTGGAAACTACAAACTCCCAGCATGCTTTATTAGCTGGGAGTTGCAGTTTCCAACCATCTTGAATGCCAAGTGAGGGTGGCATTCAGATGTTTGGAAACTACAACTCCCAGCATGCTTTATTAGCTGGATTTGCAGTTTCCAACATCTTGAATGCCACCCTCACTTGGCATTCAAGATGTTTGGAAACTGCAACTCCCAGCTAATAAGCATGCTGGGAGTTGTAGTTTCCAAACATCTTGAATGCCCCCCTCCCCCTCCCACCCGTTCAATTTGTACCTGTGGCTCTCTTCTCCCTTGGGCTCCTCTCCCTGTGGGCTCTCTTCTCTCCTGTGGGCTCTCTTCTCTGGGCTCTCTTCTCCTCCTCTGGGCTCTCTTCTCGGCATTCTGGCAAGCATTCCGGCCAGCCGCGCGCGCATTCCTGTACTGGCGCGCCAGCTGACGTCACTGCCCGGCGCCGGCTTTTGGCGCCGGGCAGTGACTTCGACCGTCGCGCAGTACCGAAAAGATTGTGCGGCTGCCGGAATGCCCAGGTAAGTGGTTGACTCGAGTATAAACCGAGTCCGAGTTTTCAGGCTGATTTTTCAGCCTGAAAAACTCGGTTTATACTCGAGTATATACGGTAACTGATTGTAAGCCCTTTGGGGAAGGTTTGGTAGCAGGAAGAGAATGTGTAATTATTCATTTAAACTGTTTCAGTTGGTTATTTGTAAACAACTTTATTATGCTTTTAAGGGCATGTCCACACAAAAAAAAGTCGGTTGTCATTTACCTGCCCCCAACCTCAACTGATATTTTTTGCACTTTATTACCTGCATTACTGACCAGATTTCTAAGGATAATTACTGTCCCCATTCTGGCAATCTTAAGGTGGGTACACACTGTACCAATTTCTGTCTGTCAACTTTGACAGATTGGAGTACAGTCACGATCGTACTCCCTATATAAAGTATAGTGAGAACATTTGTGACTGCCCCTACTTCCTATGATCGTAGCCGACTCCCTATACTTTAGTACAGGGAGACGACCGCGAATGAGGGGAATTTTTCATATGAAACGACCATTCCCCACGCGGAACGTTTGTCAGCTTTGGCAGTACACACATTGGCAATATAGGGCCAATCCCTTCAGTGGCGACGGGACCTAGCTTAAGCTGTCTTCTCCCTTCATGCTGTAAAGCTAGCCATAATTAAGAAATTATATGCGTCTCAGCCCCACCATCCTTATCACCCACTTTATTATATACATCTTGCAACCATCAGGTTACAGTGCTCACAGATATATGTAATTACTATACACCAAAACTTCACCGCCGTATAGACACAGTGGCCAGAAACAGATTTGTGATGAGCACACTTTATGAAAGCACCAGACATTAGTCTTAACCATGTCCCTAACAATATTTTATTTGATTACCTGTGACTTACAAATACCATCTCTGATACTAAAGTGCTATACATATATTATCTTTATACTAGTTAAAACATCTTCAGGGAGATTCAATAAAAGTTCTTATCGTTAAAAATGGTGCTAATTTTTCCCCAACCAATCAGATCTTTTTTAACATTTGAAAGCTAACATCTGATTGGTTGGTGCAAAATTAGCATCATTTTTAACGATAAGAAATTTATTGATTAACCCTGAATGTGTACATCGTAATACAGAACCTAAAATGTCAGATCACTAATGTCAACAGCAGGTAATCACAAGGGGGATAAATTCAACTGATTTTTCAAAATGGAAGAGAACATGTAGAATAACTGGGTATGCATAATATAAACTAAGAATTTTAAAAATAATGATATTTTGCACTGAACTTTCCCTTTATATAACCATTGCTGCCCTAAGATATGCCCTTTTTTCTATATCACTTAAGTGACTATTTTAAAATTGTCCTGGTTGGTGATTGAGCTACACATCCCATCATCCATTATCAAACAAAGTGATATATAAACGGCATTATCTAGGGCAGCAATTAATGCCACAGCACTGCATGGTTAAAATTAGCCTAGTTAATGGTTAAGCTACACTTTTTAGAATTTCTTACCAGATATATTGTTCTCATAAACAATTTATTGCTTCCCTGAAAGATGGGATTTTGGCAGCATTAAGGATGAGGCCACACTGTAATGCGTGGTAGCGCGCCGTAAATGGGTATGCAATCGTGCACGTTGCCGTGTGTGTGTGCTGCATTCGTGTGTTGTGAAATCGAAGTTCATGCGATTGTGCAACAACGCACCCTCTCCAGTAATTCTTCACCAATTCTACTCCACGCCATCTTCAAGTATCCGTATTTGACTAAAAGCAGCACAGGCAGAGGAGAAGATTGTAAAGGAAGATGCCTCTGAAGTCTGACATTTAGCATCTGGATTCGTCTACATTAATAATTCATTTTACTAAGTGCTTTGCGATTATGCACAAACCCCTGTGTAAGATACTGTCCATCAGGAGGGTATAGTGGGAGGCTTCTGTATAGAACAACTTATCTTTTCTGATATGTTTGAGTGTTGGGTCTTAGAGGTCACCGAGTGCCGTCATTCTCTCTCCAAAATCCATCTTCTAACTTAACGGTACATTTTTTTTTACTGTATAATCTATTGTAATCCCCCTTGCTGAAAAGAAGGTAAATGCACTGTAGTGTGAATTCAGTTGATTTCTGCTCCATTGAGTATTTGGTTACGTTGATATTGCTTGTTTTGGGAACAATGTAGGCAGTGTGGGAATAAATGAAGTGAAGCACACCCATTCAGTTAGCATTGATGATTCATTATTATCAGCACCAAGGAAAAAAAAAAAAAGATCCCAGTGTAAGCTGATGTTTAATTTATAACTCCAGACCGACTTTGCTCTAGGCGTGTCTTGATTCAGATCTGAAAAGCTTTATCGGTATGCCCCCCACCCCTGTAAATAATTATCTGATTAACACCCACTGTTCAGTCACCATGCTCCAAAGAATAAGAAACCAAGCGAACATGAGATTGCCACACGGTTAAGGACATTAGCTAAGGTTTTTTAACACTTTGTCCTAATTACAGCACTTAACGGATGAAGCGGCTTTTTTAATAAAGCTTTACAATAGCTTAACATGCATGTAAGTTAACATTTCAGGCTCCAGCTGTAGTACTAAGACTGAATGCACCTGGTACATACAGAGGGAGTATTTACTTTTTCCTTCGATTTATTTTAATGGAATGTGTTACCCAAATGATATCTGATTAAGTGGCATGCAGAAATGCCTAGTTTTTATTTGGTCACAGAGTAGTAGTGATGTGCTTATTAATGCATATGCGGTATGTTAACTTTAGGAACTTTTACTTCTGCATAAGGATAAAGCCACACCAAACCCAACAGAAAAAACAGACCACCTTTATGTGCAGTTCTCTGTGGGGTTTTCTTGTGCACTAAATCAATCCGTAACGCAACACAGACCGCATTGCACATCTAAAGGCGTGTGGGGCATTGAATTCTCTAGTGTTATAGTGTAAAGATATAGCTCAGACAAACCTGGACTGAAAGTGCCCAAACACTTCTGATCTGATGGGATATACTGAATATCTGCAAAGTAAATGCATAGGTTGCAAACCAAACAAGCTATTGCGGTCGGCATCACAGCCTCGCATTCCGAGCGGTAATTTTCCGTTGGATTGTTACCGGCTCCCTAGACTACAGATAACACTTATTCACTTGTATGGACCGAACAAACAGTTGTTCCGTTTAAAGTATATACGTAACAATCGTTACTGTCTATTGCTGCATCAGGCAATTCAGGATTACATTCTAATGAATTTGATTGTGAATTAGGGACTAAAGTTGGCCATACATATATTCGATTTTACTTACCCGACTGAGCAATCCTGAGACATCGACCATCTCTCCCGATCTTCTATGCAACCAACACGCCATTGCAAAATGAATGGGATTTTGCGATCGCATGTTGGTCGCATAGAAGAACGGGTTAGGCGGTTCCAGCAGGATCGATCAAATGACTCAGGAGCGCTCAGTCGGGTAAGTAAAATTGTATATATGTATGGCCACCTTAAAGTCGGACACCTTTACAGAGAGCCAAACCGTTTTTATAGCAGTGGATGTAAATGGTGTCACAATGACCCTATGTAAAGTGATTTAGGTAGCAGCGTGCAAGGTGTCCAAAGTGGAATAGTTAAATATTTTATTTAAAATACATTCTGTCACCTCTCAGTCACAAAGGATAGATGGAAAAGCCTCCGATCAAAAAGTCATTTTTTATTTCCTAATCTTATCACATTTCTCCTCATTTTTTTAAGGTTGCGAAGTAAATGTATTATATTTACTAAACCCTAAAGGTGATTGGTTTAACTACAAAGCTCTTCCCACTCAATTATTGATTTGTTTGACTGTTATTGCATGCAGAAGATATAATTAATACTGTCATTGCAATTGTGTGATTGCACCATCTAAGGAAATAACATAGAACATCAAGCAAACTGTTCTGAGAAAGTAAATTGATGGTTTACCGTTAAGGCTAAAAGAAGTTATCTTAAATAAAAAGAGGGATAGAGCGCAATTTGTGCTTATGTGAAACATGAACATAAAGCAACAAAACATCTTACTTTATAAAGGCAATTATACTCCCTTTAACTCCATTCTCCCTTTAACTCCCTCCCCTTTCCCTTTTAAAGTACCAAGGCTGAGGACCTAAGCAAGAAGCTTGCCTTTCCATTGGACTGAGGGAGGGGAGCCTGACCACCTCTAATGTGAGCTACAGGGGCTGCAGCACAAACCCAAGTGTGAGGACCTGGCAGTTTACATTTGCATTAACTCTGCGATCATTTTTGCCATAATATTGCCTGTTGGGGACCAAGTCTTATTGTTTATTTGCAAAACCCAATTTACTATAGTTTGCAAAGTCTTTGTGTAAAAATATTTTTGGTGGTTTAGCGATTAGAACTATCTGTGAATGACCCCCTTTGTGCACCTTACACTGTTGTAGCCTATTTAAACATACTTTTGCTACAATGATTTTAATATGGAACACGTGCAATTGGTACAGGATGTTTACAGAGATTTAAGAAGCTTCTTATTTATTTACTTATTGAAGTAAATTTTTATGGCTTTAGAATTGCTAAATAAATTGAATAGTGTGAAAAGATGAGTGAGCACTTTTTATATTGTCACTTGCTGTGTGGCTCCCTTTGTGCCTGTGACTCTGTGCCCTGGAAGATGTGCAGGTACAGCTGAAGTTTCCAGTTGCTAGGTTACAAGCTCCTGCGCGGGGAGTTCCAGGAAGCCTGTTTTGTTTCCCGCACCCCATATGTTTTGTCTGCTGACTGTCCCTGGAGGGTTGATACCTTTCAGCAGATTTTCCCCTAGATCCCTCAGCAGCCCCCCTGCTTTTTGATTAATTCCTCACTGTGTGACATCTTACCATGTTCATCGTTTTACCATGGGATATATTAGATTGTTCAGGTCATTTAACCCCATTCCACTTGGCTGTTTTCCTGTTGATGTTTAAAGGGCCTTAGTGTGTACAATTTTCCATTCCCCTCGCTTTTAAAGGATATTTATAGGGCTATGCATGAAGAGCTGTTCTCGCTCTCTATTGATGCCAGTAGGCAATGCACTGAGCCGATAGCGGCTCTCAGTGCATAGTAATGGGGTTTTTCCATTCCGAATATTTAAGGCCATCTATCTGCTGATGTTAAAGTTTTTGTTAAAGAGTCGTTATTTGCTCGGTACATTCGTTGTGGCAGTTGCCTGACACAGTTTTTGTGTACCGCTGCAACCGCCGTTAGTTATGTCTCAAAGTCACGTTAACTTGTGGTACATGGGTATATGTGAATTTAAGATGGGAAAAGCCGATAACGGTTCTCCGTGCATAGCCCTATCAGTGTTTGGTGTTCTTGGTCACTTTAAAATGATGTCACAGAGCTACTTTGATATATCTGAACACATGGGGACATTCCGCAACCTTTTGGGAAAGATTTACAGAGAGCTACAGTCACTAAACCCCTTAAAAATGTCAAGCTAAAACTTTTTCACCAAATTACCCAGGTGTTTTTAATAGAGCATTTCAATGACACAGCTACCACGAGTGAGTTAATATTGCAATGACCTTATTTTGCCAGCAAATAGATGGCAATAAAATTGTGCTAAACTTAATGTTAAAATTGCATTTTCTGGGAGCGGAAAATCTTCAGTTTTGCTCTGTCAATGTGTGTACTTGCAGTCTCGATATACTACTTTTATGTATTACTAATGGTGGCCATATATGCTACAATCTCGGTCTTGTGTGGGCATTTGTACGATAATTCTTTCTTCCAAAATATTTGTTGCCTCTATGGGCTCCTCAGTTTATACTATGTTCCATTAGATATAATAAGACAATATGAGGTGATAGTTGTTTAAAAGCTTATTGATGCAAACTAAGCCTGTGTATTCACGGTCTGATATTTTGCTCCGATCTACCGCCACTCTGAAATTTCATTTACTGTGTACACAACCTTAGAATTTTGATGTTCAATTGGTCAAGCAGTAAATTTTATCAGTTTTCAATGGACTGCACTAGGAAAAATTGGTTGAAAGCAAAGATCCATTATGGCGGTAAATTTTGACTTATTATATAGTCAGTCTTCTATAGGCTGTGCAATTGGTTGGGTCAAAACATCAAGTATCACTTTAATGTGGACTGGCAGACTGCTGATCGGTATATCAAAAAGGTAAATGTTAGCTGAAATGATCACAACAACTTGCCACGTGTGCACCAGTCCTAGCAGGCATGTTCTTTTTGCAGATCAATGCCCCACTGAATTTTTAGAATTCTGCTTAACATTTTTCCTACCCATTGTCATTGCACACAATAGAGAAATCCCAGCTGTTAATCATCCCCTTCTCCCTTTATCGAGTCACCTTGAATGACAAATAAACAGTAGGAAACAATATAGCACCATAATGCAGTGCTTTATTCTCTTAAAACTACCAAAATGTCCATCCGTGGTGCTTGCTGTGATTTGCCCAGAAATGCAGGTGGGTGAGGCACTGCCAATGTTACCTCTTCAATTCATGTGAGATATTTGCTGAGGAACTGCAACAAAAATATAAAACCTTGAAAAGAATAATGCAATAATTATAGAGATGATGCTATAGTGGCCATTAACCAGGCAAATAAGTGTAAATATTATGCTACCAATGTATTATCTTTATAATATATTTATATTTGTGGTGGCTTTGCCATTTCCAAAACTTTTTGGAAATAGCACGTCATAGGCGATGCTAAAAAGTATAGGTGGTAATGCAAAACTTAACACCTTTTGAATGGAGGCGCAAGCCCTGCTTCTTACCTGACCACAATCCCAAAACCAGTAAATCTCGTTAATGGATTAACTGCGTTGTGGGATCTTGGGAAGGTGAGATGGATTCCTTTTAACACGGCCCGGTATGTGATTTCTACTGTTAGTTTTTATTCACTCCAAACCGAGCGTAACATACTGTGATATAGAACAAGGTTCGGTTGTCAGTTGACTAAACTAAAGGTTAAAGCTGACAAGTACAAAATCACTGTTTGGAAAAAAACAGACTGATCTGCTTGTGAACACAAATAAACAGTATGTCATAGCAGACACTTGTCACATTTTATTAGCTGACAGCAGAACAGGGGTTTAGCCGGGGGTGTATCTGATTATGGAAAGATAAGGGAATGAACTATTTAGGAAACAAATTGTGGTACCAGAGGAAACAAATTCTATCTCTGCCTCATGCCATTGGCATTTACTATATGTTTTTGCCTATTTAGTTTGCCAAATAAGATAGTTATTTATATCATTGCATCTAGCACACATATCTATAATAGATGTTGGTCTAAAGTGAATTAGAGGCTTGTAACGTCTTACTTTTGAAGACTTTTTGCTTTGAATCATCTTGTCTGATTGGTTTACACTGATGTCTTGCTGCGCTGATGTCCTGGGTTTGAATCTCCCTTGGATACTTTTTCAAGGAGTTTGCAGATGTGTCTTCTGTATAAGAAATAAAATACATTTATACATCTAATTGAGCAAAATAATCCACAGTGTACCACTACTGATCACAGATGGATTTAGGTTGTGAAAACATGCTGACTTTTCCCAAGAAACTTGTCTGTGTGCATATAGTTTGCCCTGTAGAAAACAATGCAGTGTTAATTAGTATTCCTTTAAAACATTCAAAGAATGCCATATTTTAAAGTGAAAAACTCTTCACATAAAGGTTTTCAAAATATTTAGATAAAACAATTTGTGACTGACTTAATGTTAATATAAAATCTTGTAATCCAACCTAAAGAGAGAATCTCTGAGAGTAGCATTGCAGAACACGAGAGTGCTAAGTTTATTAGGGTTGGCCGTTTTGCGGTCCATGTGCCAGCAAATCACAATGCTGCCACACTGTGTGTTGCTGTATTCTGCTTTCGTAGTACATGCGATCACCTTTGTTTTTCGAACCAAGTATGCCCCGATTATGCTATCGCAGTGCAAACAGATGGTAACGCTCATGAAACTCACTGCATTGCACTCATGCTTTTCACCTACTTTACTGCCTGTTACAGTGTGGTCGCAGCCATAAACAAATCCCACTGCTGCTCATGAATAATGGAGTAAGCAGTCACTATTTTTGATGTGTGGCAGCATCGCACCTTATCCAATGACAGGAGCGGATGCCGGTCGAGCCCCTCCTGCTTGACTTAAGTGCACGGATAAGGCCCAGAAGTTAAGCAGAAGGCATAGGGGGAACAAA
Organism: Hymenochirus boettgeri; assembly: GCA_019447015.1. Classification (NCBI taxonomy): domain Eukaryota; kingdom Metazoa; phylum Chordata; class Amphibia; order Anura; family Pipidae; genus Hymenochirus; species Hymenochirus boettgeri. The sequence goes on from CM033476.1 coordinate 148,282,723, forward strand.
GGCTATAGAGGGGTTAAACAAATCCCACTGCTGCAGGAAGCACAGAACAATAAAAGGTCACTGTACATGGGAGAATAGTTACCAATGGTTTGCTATTGGAAAGACAGAATCGCAAATACTATTCTGTTTAATGTTGTGCATATGTGGAAGGTCCTCGAGGGTGTATACTTGTGTCTTGGCCCCTCTGCACATATTTTGGCCCTGAAAAATTGCACAGGACAAGTCCATTTTCAGAACGTATCATTTTCCAAATCAGAAAATCCCTTATGCTGCATTTTCCTTTTCCATATAGTAACAGAAAAAATGAAACACAGTAGACCATAGACACAGCAGAAAACACAATAGACCATTATTCTCAATGGACCAACTAATATGTTTTCATTTTTGTTGCACTGCCATGGGGCCAGGGTCTGTTCTCCACATTAGAATAACATTTTTAAAAAAAATATTGCACTGTGCAATGGGGCCTGAGCTTTACAGCCAGAAATGCATGATAGGAATTGCTTGAATGTAGCCCATGGTAGCTATTTACTTTACAGCCAGTGGAAGGTTTACCTTTGGCAGTAGTTTTCCAAGAAAAGTTTGGGGTAGTTTTAATGCCTGATAAAGCTGCGCTTGACATAACTTGATATACTGCAGGCTAAATATTCAAACGTGATGACACTGATCCTTTTTTCTTTCCATAGGAGGTCTTGCAGACAATCGCCAAGTTTTGCTTCCCATTCTGCGCAGACAGGTAAAACTGCTCGATGTATGATCGTAAATAAAGGTTTCATAAAGTTTCTTGAACCAGCTCTCACTTGTTTTCTTTGGTTGATGGTGCACGTACGTATGTCAATACACTAAAATTTCACAGATGAGCAGCACTCTTTAAAACTTTATAAATGTTATTTAGATTATTTAAATTACCACATGCTCTGCCACTTCAAATGGCTCACTTTTTACAGAGACAAATTTGCAATGTTTCAGATCCATTAAATAAAGGTGCTCTAGTGCTAAACTTGGTTTAAATTGAAATTATTTTGAACATGATTTGATTCATCCACGAAAATGCAGCGCACCGCAATCAGCTGTTTAAAACCATTAAAAGACCATTACCGAACCTGCATAAGTTTTAAACAGCCTATCGCACGTATCTTTAATGTATATGCAGGATGACCTGTTTAAAAACAGCTGATCTTGGACCCTCCTAGTTCCTGCCCCCCCCCCCCTGCCATTGTGGGCTTAATAGTTACACCTCTGATTTGATTAATGAGGTTGATTCTCGGGCTGTTTAACACAGATGGTCTTTTTTAAGAGTGTTCAGAACACTCCTTTATTTGTGCTATCAGATAGATTACAGAAAGTTCCATGACTGTAGAACATTCTTTGTCCACCCTTTAAACCAAAAACTGATGACTTATCTGCCCCAACCCAACAGCTATATTTACCAGTTTATTACATGTATTTGTAACCAGATATTTAATAAATTCTCTCCTGTTTTTCCTCCTCCCTCTGCTCAATGAGCTTTTTATAAGCTTGAGCATATGCAGAGAAGACAGCAGGAGAAACGGAAGTCAATCATTGGCTGTGGTATCAGTCAAGCCTTGATTGACTGCATGGAGGGAGGGGCCACTTCCTCTGCCAGAATGGGTACAATAATTATCCTTAAATATCTGGTTTGTAATGCAGGTTATAAAGTGCAAAACATATCAGTTGGGGTTGGAGGCAGGTAACTGGCAAGTAAACAGTTTTTGTTTTAAGGGTGTACATATCCTTTAAACGCAAGACTCACAGGTAGTTTTAATGATAAGAATTGCCCCCATTCTATCCCTTTCTAGCCTAATTGGAGTGCTTCCACAATCCTTGTATTGTATGTATTAATTGGGAGGCTTGGTCAAGCCTCCATGTGGTAATAGCACCCCCAACATGCCCCTTTAATGGGAGGTCCTATGCCTTTAATATAAAGCACTGGATGGCCTCTTCCCTCATTTTAAAAAGCCAAAGGGCTGGGGGGAAGTGAAAGAGCCTGTTATATGGATCCAGTGTGTTAGAATGAGAAATGCAATGTTTGCTAATCGTAATTGAAGTAAAAGAAATGTAAAAAGGTTAGAAGTTAGGACCTTCCAGTCTGGGGTTACCTTGACATAGTTGGAAGGCTTTTCATTTATGTGATCACAGTAATGTATGCTAAAACCCCTTTGTTTATAAAGTATGCCAGTGTGCAGATAATATGATATTGTATCTTTACATAGATATTTTTTAAACAGTTACTCAGAAAGTCACCAGCTTCCAGAGGAACCAAATAGGATAATCCTGCAGGTCTGAGAGTAGACCCAGGCAATCCTGCTACACTGTATGGTTGAAACTAAACATGCTAGGTTAATACTTATTAGTATACACCACATCAAGTGGTGATGGTACCTCATATATTATAACAGAAGGTACCTCACAGCATCATGTTATTGTAATAGCATTGCCCTAATAATATAACGCATAAATATTTCTCATTCCCAGTTTACCTAAAGAAATGGATTTATTCTTTATATACTCTTATACAGATCTAATTGAAAAAGGGTTGCTTCAGAGCATTTTTTAATAACTGTTAACTGCTTTTTATTTCAGTATTACAGTAAATCCTTGGTATACCTTCCTGGCTTTACCACTAAGCAAAAGGCTAAGGACTTGCAAGCGCGCACCTTTATACCAACCATTAATAGTGGCTGCCAATTCAAATTGTTCTAGCCAATCAGTCCACTCCCTAGTTACCCCATCAAATGGATCAGATTTAAAAATGGGTTTGGCAATTGGGCCTGGTAGAGCTACTAAGTCTAATTGGGGAATTTAATCTGCAGGTACCAGGACAGGAGGATTTAAATCAATACTTTCAGTAGCAGCCTCTATAGCTTAATACAGAGAACAAATATACAAAGAAAACAGGGAGAATAAATGGTATTACCAGCATTGCTGCCACCAATTTGTACCAGATCACTGCTTTATGGAAGGATTATGGGTAGCAGGGCACACAGTGGGTTACTCTGGTGGTCTGGCACAAAGCAGACAGTGCACATCAACAGGTTCCCACATAACATGTGTAGTAATCAGGGGTGTCCCTGTCTATGGTGTACCAATTTGAATATTAACCAGGCCTGTATACTGTGTATCCTTGTAAGTTGGTGTATACTTGCCGTATCTGTTGCCTCAGAGTTTGTATCCAATAGGGTAACTTGTCTGTCCAATAATCTGTCCTCCCAACAGGTGTTAACAGGATCTTATACACAGGATCTTGTGTTACAGTCAATATCTCTCCAAAGCACATACCACAATCTACTTTCACTTTTTCTCCTCCTACCATAGAGAGCAGGGATATCTTCTCTTTTATTACTCACTGACACCACCTGCAGGCTGGCTGGAGGTGGTATATATAGGAGTCTTGTTGTATATCTCCATTACAATACACATCACATTCTGTGTAGCAGACAGAAACTATTTATTGGATTAAACTTCCTTTTACATGGAGCAGACCCAGGGGTTTGGTTTAAACTACCATCTTGACTATTCCATGTTGAAATAGGGATCTCAGCTCTGTAAGTTTATGTATTTTGTATATTTTGTGTTGTACCTAATATAAGTCAGTACTAAACTTTATATACATTTACTGATGGTCATTTAAATGGTAACAGTGAGATAGTACACACATACATATACACCTTTCCTATATGCAATATCATATACCCCCACCACATTGGTAGCTCCTAAAAACTCAATACAATCTCCTATGGAGATATAAATATATTTATATAATATAAGGAATAAATGCACTTTTTTCCAAACAAGGGTTTCTCACTGAGAATTAGAAAGAATTTTTGTGATCGGCTACCACTCTCTGAACTCTACCATTCAACAGTTTTTGGGAGCATTTCTAGGGTGAGATGTAACGTTTTTGTAGGTATTTGCTACATGAAAGATCATGATCACGGTCTGTGCATTTGTTTCTGAAAGCTTTAACATAACCATTCTCTGTTATTCTTTATTGCAATATAAAGATACAACAAGGTATTCACAATCATATCTTTGGAGTATTCTTCTGCTGTTATTCTCATGAATAATAGAGGAAGCATCCACTGTTTTTGCTGTGTGGCAGCTTCGCACCGTAGCCAATCACAGGATCCGAGTCCCTCCTGCTTGACTTCCGTGCACGGAAAAGGCTCGGAAGTTAAGCAGAAGACAGTGGGGGAACGAAGGCTGGGGACAGTTGTGAATGCTATAAACTTCGCGAGGTTGAGGTTTATAGCCATTTCATGCCACATATAAAAATTTAGTTTAGGGGGGGGACATACCCTTTAAAAAACACATTTCCCAGTTTACATATCCTTTAAATACTAAACTTTAACAGAAATTCTTGCTTACGCCAGTGCTGTAGCTTTTTCTTCGTAAAACACTTCATAATTAACCTAATACTGTAAAGGTTATTTTACTGTAAGTATGTTTTTTAAGTTTAATATTGAAATTAATCTATGCACTTTTTAAAAGCTGTTGCCATAATTCACTTGTTTTGTTCTTTTTACAGCCTTTCGGCTAACCATGTTGGGCAAAACTTCACATTTGTACTTACAGATATTGACAGCAAGCATCGGTTTGGCTTCTGCCGGCTATCATCAGGAGCTAAGAGCTGCTTTTGTATACTAAGGTAGGGTAAGATGCCCACTTTTTCTTACATCTAGTTTACTGTCTCACTGATAAAGCAAATCAAGAGATATAGACTTACTATGTTGAATTTAAAAGATTTATTTATGTCTTATATAATCTTGTGTATGTTTATGAGCAGGGGCATGAAGATGTAACCCAGTAGCGGTAAATTACATACATACATGCACAAATCATCACAAACTAAAGGATTGCATTGAACCAGTAAGGTTATGTATATGTGTTCTGAATACATGGAGATTCAATAAAAGTTCTTCTCATTAAAAATGGTAATAATTTTGCCCAAACCAATCAGTATTATTTAACATTTGAAAGGTAACGTCCAATTGGTTGGGGCAAAATTAGCACCATTTTTAATGATAAGAACTTATATTGAATCTCCCTGAATGTAGGCAGGCGATACATAGGTTGGTCTGTTTTCTTGCCATTTGACCAATTAGATTAAATTGCTCCCCCAAAAACCACCCTTATTCAATAGACTGCCTGATGATATGGGGCAGCTTACTGAACAGAAGCGGATCAGACCAGTTGGAAAATATTCTGATGATCCTGTTTACGGCTTCATAATAATAAGTTGTTTTCAAGTTATAATCTACTCAAAATTTATGCCAAAAGCTGGTGTCGTTCGTTTGCAACTTCCTGATCTACCATATATGCAGCCCATTATTATTTTATCACAGCCCGACATACTATACTTGGATCTTGTATAGATTTAAACACATTACAGATTAAGTTTTGTGATAGAGAAAGAAAGGAATAGAAGGTCAGATGGTAGCAAAAGAGAAAGGTTTACAGAAGTGTCAAGGGTTTTTAAAGAAAAAAGGTATAAGGTGGTTATTGTCACTGACGATTCTTCTGTCTCTCATATTGGAGAACATATGTTAATGAAGGAGCTTAAAGCATTCAGTTACTGCATGAGCTTAATTATACTCATGCAGTAACTGCTCCTCCTCCTTCATTAACATATTTCTCTCATATATGAGATAGGAGAATCGTCATGCAGTTAACAATTTTTGGATGAAACCTATGGGAACAAATGCTAAAACATACTTACATATTAAAGGAGAATTATACACACGGTGTAACTGATTGCTTTTTAGCATTGAAGGAGAACTTTAGTGAGTATAACGTTTTTAAAAAAAACAAACAGTTTTAATTAAAAGTACCTGGGCAGGAAGGTAGGACTGGTACCTCCCAATATCATTCCTTTGAGCAGGGGCAGCATGAAGAAAGCTGCTTCTGCCAGGTTTCTGAGTCCTAAATACAGGAAGGTATCAAATATGAATGAGCTATCTGCATTTGCTTTATCTAATAAAATAATGAAATAAGCATTTCTACATTTCTCTCTCAAAATTGTTTTTCTCTTCTTGGGACACAATATCCACGGGTGCCTCACGTGGTGAGAATTGTTTCTAATTGTGCGGAAACATGTGGAAGGATCAGGAATATCTTGGGGGATTAGACAAAAATTCCAAATGTGTATTACTTCCAGCCTGTTCTTAGAGCAGGTTCTGCTGGGAATAGATGTTAGTTAGTGTGACCTGCGACCCTGGATTCTGTTGACATGGGCCCTAGCTAGTGCTCTGCCACAGAAATCTTTTGTTAAGGCCAATTCACTGCTCCTTGTAACTGCAGAGGAAGTTTCCAGCTAGAATGTGAGGAGAGCGGGGCCTTTTTTTCCCATGCTTTGGAAACAGAGGATGGCCCTTCCCCTGCCAGAACCATGCAGCCTCATCTCAATTGACACTGACAGCTTCCTGGCTTGAGGTTGCCAACTGGCAGTTTATTGATGCAGAGAAGAGGAGCAAAGCAAAGATATGGTGTACACACATTTATTGTGCACATAAAGCTGCCGTGATAGTGTTTACTTTACGTATTTAGTGTCCTCACAACCATGTATTAGTCAATAACCATGTGATGGTGGAAAACACATGACTTACAGTTTTTCCCCCCCTTTACTTTCAGTGTAATAGCCTTTTATGGAACATGTGGTGACTATGTGCTATGCAAAAACAATAAAACACACTAGATGTAGCCATTGCATTTAATATTCCTTGTAGATTTGCTGTTTTTATGAAAGTTTAGGAAGGATTCAAAGAAAAAATGTGTAAAAAATCAAGGTCCCCTTCAACAATTCTTATCATTGGTAACCCCCACCATTAAAAAATATTCAGCCAAATGGGATTCATTGACTTCCAGTTACAAGAATAAAGTGTGTTGGTGTTTTTCATTCATGCATTGTTCATCTCATGGATGGACGATCGGTCGAGGGTCGTTGATGATCTGATCTGCTGGAACATGAATGAAATAAATAAATAATGAATTAATAAAACACATTCAGCCTCTTTTACAGGGGGGCACTTGACTCTTTCAGAGTTAAAGTATAATTTAATATTTAATCAGGTAACGCAAATTTAACCCTATCTTAAGCACCGGCTGTGTGGGTTTTCCAAAAGAAACCCGCGCAACTGGCATTAGCGGTTTAATATCACATCTGCACGACTTTTAGCGTGTGATTGTAATTCAGGCTAATAAATTAAATGTCGCATTTGCGGAGGGATGTACTTTCAGCCTCAAATGCAATACTGAATCACATACGGGAGATTTACCCAGAGCGAATGGGTAAATCTCCCCCGTTGTTTTTTAACATACCAGTAAAAATGTTAAATTTTTATTCCTTTCATCATTTGCAACTTTGTATGTGCCAGAAAGATTGAGCAACTGGGGAGGGGCGAACACGACCTATGGTGTTTTATTATAAATGTGCAATTCCTGTGTGATGGATGAGAGCAGTTGATTTTCTCCTTCTAAAGGGATTTCTGTTCATTTTTAAGGGAAACATTCTATTTTCCAAAAGTACACCTAGTGGGAAAACCTCTTTCCCAGCATTTCTCAGTATTTCTGTGTGCCACAATAAGGCAATCCATCGATGAACTGTGTCCAGTGTTTTCTGTGTTTCAGCATACATCGACATCCTTTTCTATGAGGCTAACCTGTGTTTGAGTTTATATAACATTTTTAAGCAAGAGCTTTTTGATATTCAAAAGTTCCTTTCCCCTCTGCTGAACTCTCCAGACAACCGCTGGATTTCTTCTCACTTGTAAACGGATTAAGTTGTACCCCCTTTTGATGCTAAGCCTTCAGGATGGTTTGGCACAGTTGCAGGCAGAAAGTACAAGGAGTTGTTTACAAAAGAGGCCATGGACTTTGAGTCTTTCTGTAGAAGCATTCAAGCAGCAAGGGCTTGCACAGTCTGTTTGGCACAGTAGCTGTACTCAGCTGGCCTCTTGTCCTCCTGCTGATTGTCAGGGCAAAGGATGTGCCAAATCTCAGATCGCAACAGAGCAGAGAGGCTGCCTGCAAAATCTGCTTATAGTTAGCATGAAGCCTTTGGCAGAGACGGCAAGCTGACCAATCCACGCTACCCTTTTACCTTAATATTTTCCATCTGCTCGGCAATGACAAACCTTGGAGGAGATTTGAGTTATGAGGAGTGTGATGGGAAAAAGCTTTGAAACATTGTTCTCAAACCTTCAGTAAAAAACATTATCCGTCTCACAGTAATGATCTAACCCACTGGATTTTTTAACACAGACATGGCAGGTTGCAAATCTCGCGGTTTGTCATATTATTTGATAGATGGAATTAATATATGGTACAATTACTAGAGCTCCCGGCCTTAATAATTTAGTGGTAGTGGATGCAAGAATTCTGATTCTTTATCAGGCTAGTTCCAGTAATGCAACCCACAGATCACCCAGCTGTACAAGGGAAAATGTTGCCTGTCCCTGACACAGGGTATAGCTGTAACACGAAACTTGATTGGTAGATAAATAATCTCCCTTTTAACTTCAATAGATGAATTCTGCAATACACCAGTACAATACAGTACGTGATTAAAAAGTGTATGAGTATGTCTGTGTGTGATTCCATGTTTGTTAACTTAATTTGGCTAATAGCACTGAATGGGTTGATCCTGTATTCATAGGTTTGTAGAACAATAGGATTAAGGTCTTTTTCTCAACTCTGTTCATGTTATACCATTTTTGCTGTGAAGAAGAGGCATGTGATCTCTGCTGAGTCAAATTCAGTTTTGAGAGCTGGAAAAGTAAACCAAGCATCTATGATAATATCTTGTAGGCAGAGAAACTGTCCAACAATCTTAGAAAAACCTCTGGAAGAGCATGACATTGTGAATGGATTAATGGAATTTATTTACAAAAAAAAATAAACATATGCAGCCTTATGCTACATAATTAAAAAACAAATCTTTATTTCATATGGTAATATATTTTCCTCAAAAAGCATTTTGTTTAAAAAAAATCCTATTTAAATAAAAAAAGATCTGATCTAATCCTATTCTCCAATTCTTCCAAAGAAGTTAGGGATGTTTTGGAAAGCCTTCTGTCGTACCTTCAAAATGACCCCTAAATCACATCTCTATATACAATATGTGAGAAGTTATTGCTGGAAAGGTTCAGCAATATTACTTCCTGCTTGAACGCTTCCTGTTTTCAGCCATATGACCAGCTTCTGCCTACATTAATAGGCTTCCACATCTCAACTGTCAGTTTTTTCCCCAGGTACTTCCTATTTTCGCTCAGCATTAAGTCTTAACTGAGCATGCTCTGCCCCCGGGGCAAAGGGGAGGCCCAGAGGTCAGGTTATGTCACTCAACCTACTGAAAGCAGGAAATTTAAACATTCATCACACTATCTCAAATGCTGCAGCCAGAGCTGTGATCCAGGGCTCATTTTAAAGAAAAGATTGCAGACCTTTATTTAACCCTAACTTGTTTGGAGACTACAGTTGCCCTTTTAACCTTAGAATTCCTTTCACCATTTTTACAATTGAACATGTAAAATGTACAAAGCTAGATTATAAGCTCTACAGGGCAGGGACCTCATTACCTCTTGTGGCAAAGCCCTAGCACTTCTATTTATATAAGTTATATATTTATGTACTGAACTATCTATGTTTTTATCCCCCTTGTATGACTTTATTGTATTTTATACTGTACAGCGCAGCGTCCCCAAGTGGCGCTATATAAATAAACATATACATACATATACATACATACATAGTTCAGACTGTATGGCAGCTATGGTAAAATGTGAGGATTCATGGAATTCTGAACTTTAACAAAGTATTGCCCATTTAGGAAGTCTAAAATCAAATCGTAAACTCCAGTAACATTATGTATTGCTGAAGTGATAATCAAGGTGGCAGATGCAGGACATTTTTCCCAAATGTCTCTAAGGAGTCAAGTAGGAATGTTTTCCCCTCCTGTGGTAATAGCTTCAGGATGGAAGGTGTTTTGCCTTTCTTTAGATTACCAGTTCCTTTTGGCCAAAATAGACCAATGTGTATTGTATTTAGTATGGAAACAGCGAAGTCTATCAGTGTTTGAACATGGATTTCAAACAAGATCTAAACTTTTATAGCCTCCTTAGATTGGGGTTTGGTGCTTTCTAGAGAAAAGTTAATCCTATTATATAAATGTTAACTTTCTGATGCTAAGGTAATAGATAGTTTCAGAATAGAGGTAATAGATAGTATAAAAATAGAGGTAATGGATAGTATAAAAATAGAGGTAATAGATAGTATAGAAATAGAGTTAATAGTATAAGAATAGAGTTAATACATAGTATAAGAATAGAGGTAATGGATAGTATAAGAATAGGGGGAATGGATATTATAAGAATAGAGGTAATGGATAGTATAAAAATAGAGGTAATGGATAGTATAAAAATAGAGGTAATGGATAGTATAAGAATAGAGGTAATAGATAGTATAAGAATAGAGGTAATAGTACAAGAATAGAGTTAATAGTATGAAAATAGAGGTCATGGATAGTATAAGAATAGAAGTAATAGTATAAGAATAGAGGTAATGGATGGTATAAGAATAGAGGCAATGGATAGTATAAGAATAGATCTAATAGATAGAATAAGAATAGAGGTAATGGATAGTATAAGAATAGAGGTAATAGTATGAGAATAGAGGTAATAGATAGTATAAGAATAGAGGTAATGGATAGTATAACAATAGAGGTAACAGTATAAGAATAGAGGTAATGGATAGTATAAGAATAGAGATAATATATAGTATAAGGGAAAGAAAGGAAACAACAGAGTAATGTGATAGCTAAGAATACGAAAAGGGGTAAATAATAAGGGAAATAGATGTTAATAGATAGTAGTGTCAAGAGATAGAGAGGGTCTAGGAGTACAGAAATAGATGGGTAATGGATCGTAAATAAGATAGGAGGGTAATGGATGAGTATAAAGATAGATCGGTAGCTGGGATTAGTATAAGAACGATTAGATTAATATGATAGTATAAGAATAGACAGGGGGTAATGGATAGTATAAGAATAGAGGTTAATAGATAGTGAGTAAAAAAATAGAGAGTTTAATAGTATAAAAGTAGGTTAATGTATAAAGAATAGAGGGTTTAATAGATAGTATAGAATAGGGTTTAGAGTACTAAAATAGAGGAATTAGAATAGAGGAGGAGGTGCAGCATACGTATAAGGATAGACAACGGGTGGATAATGGATAGGGATAAGGAAGACAGAGGTAATGCTATAGATAGAAGAATAAGATAGAGTAAGCGTAATGGTATAGTAATAAGGAGGATAGAGATAATTAATATAGTATGAAAGAAAGAGAGAGTGAGTCGAACTTTGAGTTCCCTAATAGGAGTACGTAGATAGAAGTATAGATAACGTAGAGGTATGTGTATAGAATAGAGATGGATAGAAGGAAGATAATAGATAGTGATAGAGTAAATGTAGTATAGAATAGAGGCGAGTGCAAAGGGTATAGCGGTAATTAAATATAGAAGAGGGGTAATGGATAAGTATAAGAATAAGTTGGAACAGTATAAGAATAGGGTTATGGATGGATAAAGAAATAGAGGATAATATAGTATAAGAATTAAGAGTGGTAATAGATAGTATAAGAATAGCGGTATATAATAGATAGGGTATGATAGTATAGAAAAGGGGTAAGAGTATACTAGGGGGAATGGATGAGATAAATAGAGGTAAGGAGGTAGAATAGAGTGAATGGAGTTGGAGTCTAATAGATAGAAGATTAGAGGTAATAGATATAAGATGCGGATTATTTAAAATAGAAGTTAAGAGTAAATAGAGTTAATACGTTAATAGAGGTAAAATAGAGAGTAGTTATTTATAGTAAAAATAAGATAGTAAAATAGGTAATGAGATAGTATAGGAATAGATCATGAAGGATTGGAATAATGGATGGGTATAAGAATAGAGGTAATGAGTATAGAATAGAGAATGTAAAGAATAGTATAGGATAAAATTAGAGAGAATGAGTTAGATAAGAATAGAAGCTAATGTAGGGTAATAGAAGATAATAGAGGTAAGGTAGTATAAGAATAGACCGGTAACTAAAGATAGTATAAGCGTAGAGGTAATAGACAAATAAGTAGAGTATCAAAGTAAGGTAATGTGAGTAATAAGAATAGAGGTAATGAAGTTATGAGTGATAGAGATTAGAGAAGTAATGGATTATAAGATAGAGGGTAATGGATGTTATAAGTAATAGTTAAAAGGAATAGATAGAGGTAAGGGATAGTAGTAAGGATAGTTATAAGAAGTAGAGTGTAATGGTTTATAGTATACGAAATAAGGTTAATGGTAGTATAAGAATAAGGTAAGTCGTAAAAGATAGATGGTAATGGATAGTATAAGATAGAGGTAATGGATAGCAAGAGAGGTATGATAGTTAAGAATAAAGTTAAAGGATATATAGAATGAGAAGGGGTAATAGAGGTAGTATAAGAATGGAGGTATCTAGGTAATAGATAGTATAAGAGATAGAGGTAAATAGTATAAGAATAAGTAGGTATACAGAAGTAGTAGAATAGATAGGGGTTAAGAGATGTATATAGAAGTAGAGGTAATTGATGGAATAGAGAATCGAAGGACTGGATTAGTATACAGAAATAAGGAGGTAATGGAAATAGTATAAGAAGATTAGAGGTAATGGATAGTATAAGAATACAGGTAATGAGTATGAAGAATAGGAGATCAAGAAAGGTAAGGATAGTTTAAGAATGATCAAAGGTAATGAGATAGTATGTTAGGAATGAGAGGTAATAGATAGTATAAGAATGGAAGTTAATAGATAGGTATAAGAATAGAAGGTCGAATAGTATAAGAATGGAATGGGGTAGATAGTATGAAGTAATGGATGGGTAATAGAGGTAATGGGATAGTATTAAAGAATAGAGGTATTAGTATAAGAATAGGGGTAATGAATAGTATAAGAATAGAGGTAATGGATAGTATAAGAAACAGTATAGTAATAAGACATAGAGGGTTAAGGAATAGGTAATGGATAGTATTAGAATAGAAGTAATAGATAGTATAAGAATGGAGGAGGTACAATAATAGAATCGTATAAGATAGAGGTATAGTAGTATAAGAATGAGATATTGGGGTAATGTAAGAAAGGGAATTGGAGGAGGGGTAATAGTATAAGAATGACGGTAGAAATAATAGTTAAGACTAGGTAAAGAGTAATGGATGGTATTAAGAATAGAGTTTTAGATAGGAATGGTATGTATAGGTTATAGATAGATTGTGTAAGGTGGTGTTAGTATTAGAATGGTTGGTAGGGTATATGGTTAAGATATATGGGTTATTAATGATTTATAGTATACATGTGTGGAATATGTTGGTATAGGATGGTTATGATGTTGTACTAATAAATGGTAATTGTGTTATGGTATAAGAATAGAGGTAATATATAGTATAAGAATAGAAGGTTAGTTAAGAATAGAGTTTATTAGTATTAAAAATAGTAGTAATAGATAGTATAAGAATTAGGGGGAAGATATAGTAGAAGAATGAGGTTAAATGGTGTTAATATTAGAGGTATAGATAAGAATAGGGTGGTAATGAATAGTATAAGAATGAGGGTAATGGATAGTATTAAGAATAGAGGTAATAGATAGTATAAGAATAGAGGTAGATGGATAGTATACGAATACAGGGTAATGGATAGTAAAAGAATAGAGGTAATGGATAGTATAGGAATAGAGGGTAATGGATAGTACAAGAATAGAGGTAATGGATAGTATAAGAATAAAGGTAAATGGATAGTATTAGAACAGAGGTAGTAATAGATAGTATAAGAATGGAGGTAAAAGATAGTATAAGTATGGAAGAATACGTTTGAAGATTAGAGGGGTAATAGTATAGGAACAGAGGTAATAGGATAGTATAAGAATAGAGGTAATGAATAGTATAAGAATAGAGGTAATATAAGTATATGAATAGAGGTATTAGTATAAGAATAGAGTTTATAGGTATAAATAAATAGAAGTAATAGATAGTATAGGAATGGGAGAATAGATAGTAAAAGAATAGAGGATGGAAGTATAAGAAATAGAGGTAAGGTAATAGTATAGAATATATGTAATAGATAGTATAAGAATAGAGGTAATAGATAGTATAAGGATAGAGTAACTAGTTAAAAATAGGGGTAGTATGTAGGTAAGGATTGCTAAGAATAGAGGTAATAGTATAAGAATAGAGGCAATGGATAGTATTAAGAATTACAGGTATTAGTATAGAATAGAGGTAATGGATAGTATAAGAATAGAGACGATTAGTATAGAATGGGGTAATGAATAGCATTAAGATAAATATAATGGATAGTATAAGAATAGAGGTAATGGATAGTATAAGAATAGAGGTTGGTATATGGATAGTATAAGAAAGGGTAATGGATTAGTCCAAGAATAGAGGTAATGGTTAGTACAAGAATAGAGGTGGTAATGGATAGTATAAGAATAAGGTAATGGGATAGTATTAGAATAGAGGTAATAGATAGTATAAGACATAGAGGTAATAGTATAAGATTGAGTGATGCATAGATAAGATAGAGTAATGGATAGTATAAGAATAGAGGTAATATGATAGATAGACGTTATATGTAGTATAGAATAGAGGTAATGGATAGTATAAGAAAAGGTAATAGATAGTATAAGAATAGAGTAATAGTATAAGAATAGAGGTAATGAATAGTATAAGAATAAGAGGTAATGTATTGTATAAGATATAGAGGTAAGGTGTACCAGAATAGAGGTATGGATAGATAAGAATAAAGGTAATGGATAGTATTAAAAAAGAATAGTATATAAGATAGAGGTAATGGATAGTATAAGAATAGAGGTAATGGATAGTATAAGAATAGAGGTAATGGATAGTATAAGAATAGAGGTAAATATTAGTATAAGAATAAAGGTAATGGATAGTATAAGAATAAAGGTAATAAATAGTATAAGAATAGAGGTAATAATATAAAGAATGGAGGTAATGGATAGTATAAAGAATAGAGGTAATGGATTGTATAAGAATAGAGGTAATGGATAGTATAAGAATTGAGAGGTAATGGATAGTATAAGATTAGAGGTAATGGATAGTATAAGAATAGAGGTAATAGTATAAGAATAGAGGTAATAGTATTAAGAATAGAGGTAATGGATGGTATAGATAGAGGTAATAGTATAAGAATAGGGGTAATGGATAGTATAAGAACAGATTGGTATGGATAGTATAAGAATAGAAGGTAAATAGTATAAGAATAGAGGTAATGGATAGTATAAGAATAGAGGTAATGGATAGTATAAGAATAGAGGTAATAGTATAAGAATAGAGGTAATGGATAGTATAAGAATAGAGGTAATGGATAGTATAAGATTAGAGGTAATGGATAGTATAAGAATAGAGGTAATACTATAGAATAAGGTAATGGATAGTATAAGAATGGTAATGGAGGCAGTATAAGAATAGAGGTAATAGATAGAATAGAGGTAATGGATGTATAGAATAGAGGTTTATAGTATAAGAAATAGGGGGTAATAGATAGTATAAGTATAGAGGTAATGGGATAGTACAAGAATAGAGTGGTTAGGATAGTATAAGAATAAAGGTAATGGATAGTATTAGAATAGAGGTAATAGATAGTATAAGTATTGAGGTAATAGATAGTATAAGAATGGAGGTAATAGATAGTATAAGAATAGAGGTAATAGTATAAGAACAGAGGTAATGGATAGTATAAGAATAGAGGTAATATATAGTATAAGAATAGAGGTATTAGTATAGGAATAGAGTTTATAGTATAAAATAGAAGTAATAGATAGTATAATAATGGGGGAATAGATAGTAAAGAATAGAGGTAATGGATGTATAAGAATAGAGTAATAGTATAAAAAGAGGTAAGGGATGTAATAAGAATAGAGACCTATTAAGATAGATAAGAATAGAGGTAATGGATAGTATAAGAATGAGTATTAGTATAAGATAGTAGGTAATGAATAGTATAAGAATGAGGTAATGGATAGTTAAGAATACAGGTAATAGTAAAAGAATAGAGGTAATGGATGTTTAAGAAATAAAGGTAATGGAGTATATTAAAATAGAAGTAATAGATAGATAAGAATGGAGGTAGATGGAGAGAGAGTAGGGTAATAGTATAAGAATAGAGGTAATAGGATAAGGATGGATGGTAATAGTATAAGAATGGAGGTAATACATAGTAAATAATAGAGGTAATGGATGGTATAAGAATAGAGGTAATGGATGGTATGAGAATAGAGGTAATATTAGTATAAGAATAGAGGTATTAGTTAAGAATAGAGTTATAGATAAAATAGAAGTAATAGATAGTATAAGAATAGGGGGAATATATAGTTAAGAATAGAGGTAATGGATAGTATAATATTAGAGGTATTAGTATAAGAATAGGGGTAATGATAGTATAAGAATAGAGGTAATGGATAGTATAAGAAAGAGGTAATAGATAGTATAAGAATAGAGGTAATGGATAGTATACGAATACAGGTAATGGTAGTAAAAGAATAGAGGTAATGGATAGTATAGGAATAGAGGTAATGGATAGTACAAGAATAGAGGTAATGGATAGTATAAGAATAAGGTAATGGATAGTATTAGAAAAGAGGTAATAGATAGTATAAGAATGGAAGGTAATAGATAGTATAAGTATGGAAGGATAGATAGTATAAGAATAGAGGTAATAGTATAGTATAGGAACAGAGGTAATGGATAGTATAAGAATAGAGGTAATGAATAGTATAAGAATAGAGGTAATATATAGTATAAGAATAGAGGATTAGTATAAGAATAGAGTTTATAGTATAAAAATAGAAGTATAGATAGTATAGGAATAGGGAGAATAGATAGTAAAAGAATAGAGGTAATGGATAGTATAAGAATAGAGGTAATAGTATAAGAATATATGTAATAGATAGTATAAGAATAGAGGTAATAGATAGTATAAGGATAGAGTTAATAGTATTAAAATAGGGGTAATGGATTGTATAAGAATAGAGGTATAGTATAAGAATAGAGGTAATGGATAGTTAAGAATACAAGGTATTAGTATAAGAATAGAGGTAATGGATAGTATAAGAATAGAGGTTATTAGTATAAGAATAGGGGTAATGAATAGCATAAGAATAAATATAATGGAGAGTATAAGAATAGAGGTAATGGATATGATAAGAATAGAGGTAATGGATAGTTAAGAATAGAGGTAAGGTAGTACAAGAATAGAGGTATAATGGATAGTACAAGAATAGAGGTAATGGATAGTATAAGAAATAAAGGTAATGGTAGTATAGAATAGAGGTAATAGATAGTATAAGAATAGAGGTAATAGTATAAGAATGGAGGTGATGCATAGTATAAGAATAGAGGGATGGATAGTATAAGAATAGAGGTAATGGATAGTATAAGAATAGAGGTAATGGATAGTATAAGAATAGAGGTAATGGATAGTATAAGAATAAAGGTAATAGATAGTATAAGAATAGAGGTAATAGTATAAGAATAGAGGTAATGAATAGTATAAGAATTGAGGTAATGTATTGTATAAGAATGATCAGGTTAATGGATAGTACAAGAATAGAGGTAATGGATAGTATAAGAATAAAGGTAATGGATAGTATTAGAAAAGAGGTAATAGATAGTATAAGAATAGAGGTAATGGATAGTATAAGAATAGAGGTAATGGATAGTATAAGAATAGAGGTAATGGTAGTATAAGAATAGAGGTAATATATAGTATAAGAAAAAGGTTAAGATAGTATAAGAATAAAGGTAATTAAATAGTAAAGAATAGAGGTAATAATATAGAACAGAGGTAAGGATGTATAGAATAGAGGTTAATGGTAGTATAGAATGGAGGTAATGGATAGTTATAAGATAGAGGGTAATGGATAGTTAAGATAGGTAATAGTATAAGAATAGAGGTAATAGTATAAGAATAGAGGTAATGGATGGTATGAGAATAGAGGTAATAGTATAAGAATAGGGTAAGGATAGTATAAGAATAGAGGTAATGGATAGTATAAGAATAGAGGTAATAGTATAAGAATAGGGGTAATGGATAGTATAAGAATGGAGGTAATGGATAGTATAAGAATAGAGGTAATAGTATAAGAATAGAGGTAATGGATAGTATAAGAATAGAGGTAATGGATAGTATAAGATTAGAGGTAATGGATAGTATAAGAATAGAGGTAATACTATAAGAATAGAGGTAATGGATAGTATAAGAATAGAGGTAATGGAGAGTATAAGAATAGAGGTAATAGTATAAGAATAGAGTAAGGAGGATAGTATAAGAGATAGGGTGAAGATAGAATAGGGGTAATAGATAGTATAAGTATAGAGGTAATGGATAGTACAAGAATAGAGGTAATGGATAGGATAAGAATAAAGGTAATGGATAGTATTAGAATAGAGGTAATAGATAGTATAAGAATTGAGAGGTAATAGATAGTATAAGAATGGAGGTAATAGATAGTATAAGAATAGAGGTAATAGTATAAGAACAGAGGTAATGGATAGTATAAGAATAGAGGTAATGAATAGTATAAGAATAGAGGTAATATATAGTATAAGAATAGAGGTATTAGTATAAGAATAGAGTTTATAGTATAAAAATAGAAGTAATAGATAGTATAGGAATAGGGGGAATAGATAGTAAAAGAATAGAGGTAAGGATAGTATAAGAATAGAGGTAATAGATAAGAATATATGTAATAGATAGTATAAGAATAGAGTAATAGATAGTATAAGAATAGAGTAAGTATAAAAATAGGGGTAATGGATTGATAAGAATAGATGGTAATAGTATAGAAATAGAGGTAATGGATAGTATATAAGAATAGAGGTATAGTTAAGATAGAGGAATGGGATAGGATAAGAATAGATGGATTAGTAGAAGAATAGGGGTAATGAATAGCATAAGAATAAAGATAATGGATAGTATAAGAATAGAGGTAATGGATAGATGGATAGATGAATGATAGTATAAGATAGAGGTAATGGATAGATAAGAAAGAGGTATAGTATAAGAATAGAGGTAATGGATAGTATAAGAATAACGGAATAGTAAAAGAATAGAGGTAGATGGATAGTTATAGAATGGAGGTAGGATAGTACAAGAATAGGGTAATGGATAGTATAAGAATAAGGTAATGGATAGTTAGAATAGAGGGAATAGATAGATAAAGAATGGAGGTAGTATAGTAGATAGAGGTTAATAGGTATAAGAATGGAGGTAATATAGAGTAAGAATAAGAAAGTATAAGAATGGAGGTGATGCATAGTATAAGAATAGAGGGTAATGGATAGTAGTAAGAAAGAGGTAATGGATAGTATAAGAATAGAGGTAATGGATGATAGTATAAGAATAGAGGTAATGGATAGTATAAGATAAAGGTAGTAGATAGTATAAGAATAGAGGTATAGTATAAGAATAGAGGTAATGAATAGTATAAGAATAGAGGTAATGTATTGTATAAGAAAAGAGGTAATGGATAGTACAAGAATAGAGGTAATGGATAGTATAAGAATAAAGGTAATGGATAGTATTAGAATAGAGGTAATAGATAGTATAAGAATAGAGGTAATGCTTGTGAAGGTTCTCATTCATCCAGGTCATGGTATATCTGTTGTATTCAATTAGATCAACTGGACTTGAAATGTAGTTCTTGAAGACGTTTCGCTAGTCATCCGACTGGCTTTCTCAATTCAGAATGACTTGTACAAGAATCTGTGGCAATCATGTACCGGAAATCCCAATAGCATATCACAGCCAGGTGTTAAGGGTGTGATTAGATAGTGGCTAAGAGGTGTTATAGGAACGCCCAGAGTAAGGTGTTAAAACATGGCAGACCAACTGTCTGCCATGTACAATGCTGTTTTAACACCTTACTCTGGGCGTTCTATAACACCTCTTAGCCACTATCTAATCACACCCTTAAAACCTGGCTGTGATATGCTAATTGGGATTTTCCAGGGTACATGATTGCCAAGATTTTGTACAAGTCATTCTGAATTGAGAAAGCCAGTCGGATGACTAGCGAAACGTCTCTTAGAACTACATTTCAAGTCCAGTGATCTAATTGAATACAACAGATAATAGAGTAGATAAGATAAGGAAGTAGTTATAAGAATAGAGGTAATGGATAGTATAAGAATAGGCGTACGTAAGTATAGATAAGAATAAAGAAGTAAGGATAGTATAAGATAGAGGTTAATAGATAGTATAAGAATAAAGGTAAATAAATAGTATAAGAATAGAGGTAATAGTTATAAGAATTGTAGGATAATGGATACGATAAAGAACAGAGGTAAGGGATTGTATAAGATAGAGGTAATAGTAGATGGTAAGAATAGTATAGAATATAAGGAAGATGTTAATAAGGTAATAATAGTATAAGAATAGAGGTAATAATATAAAAATAGAGGTAATGGATAGTATAAGAATAGAGGTAATAGTATAAGAATGGAGGTAATGGATAGTATAAGATTAGAGGTAATGGATAGTATAAGAATAGAGGTAATAGTATAAGAATAGAGGTAATGGATAGTATAAGAATAGAGGTAATAGTATAAGAATAGGGGTAATGGATAGTATAAGAGTAGAGGTAACAGTATAAGAATAGGGGTAATGGATAGTATAAGAATAGAGGTAATAGTATAAAAATAGAGGTAATGGATAGTATAAGAATAGAGGTAATGGATAGTATCAGATTAGAGGTAATGGATAGTATAAGAATAGAGGTAATACTATAAGAATAGAGGTAATGGATAGTATAAGAATAGAGGTAATGGATAGTATAAGAATAGAGGTAATAGTATAAGAATAGAGGTAATGGATAGTATAAGAATAGAGGTAATAGTATAAGAATAGGGGTAATGGATAGTATAAGAATAGAGGTAATGGATAGTATAAGAATAGAGGTAATGGATAGTATAAGAATAGAGGTGATAGTTATTCTACAATTGTAATCTGGTATTACCTGATCTATAAATCAGTATTTTCTTTTAGGAATTAAGATGGCCATACACATTTGCGATACCCGACATCCCGTCGGATTTGACAGGATTTACAGAAAAAGGCAAGGTGTGGGGGCCAAAAATGACCAACTATGGTGCTGACGGACTATCGCCATAAGCATCGCATTTGGTCATTCCTCACCGAAAACGTATGTGGGATGTTATCGGCTTTCTCTACTATAGTAGAGGGGGCTAATACGTTCGGACGTCTGCATGGGTGCATGGACGACCAATCACCCTTGGAGTTGCTTGGGGCTATGTATGTGGTTACTACTGCACATGTACCAATAGATTCCAAAGGAATCTGCCTGTGTATACATGCGATCTTAATTGCATGTGTATGGGCTACTTTAGATTGTGCGTGTGGAAATATCAGCCCTACTAATCTTAGGCTGGGCACACACACAGGGATTTTTTTTTGTCCCGACTAATTGATTAGGGCAAATCACTATTGGTTGTCGTGAAAAGTTGCCACATGACCGGAAGTGATTTCAGCCTGACTAAATTGGAATAAAAACTTTCAAGGAGCAACTGGACATGTTGGAAATTATGGCCAATGCGTACGTTCAGTCATGTTAAATATTGGGTTGAAATATTACAGCATGGTTCCAGACCTAACGTTCTTTTTAATTTTAGATAAGATACAGTATAGAATCTTTTGTATCATTATATAAGTTAGGCTGGCTCCTTTGTGTAATTTGTATAGGTCAGATTGCCATATTACAGGGATCCACTGAATATAATTCATTACATAACATGTAATACTTTCTACCCACAGAGAAAGGAATAAAACCAGAGTACCATGCATGAGATATAGTGATCCCAGTAGTAGACTTCTTCATTTACTCTTGCACTTTGAGGTCCATATTTCATATTTGTAAAGCCATCAGCCTCTTTTCTTCTTTTTTTTCTGTCACTTGTTTTTAATGGAAATCTCATAATAAGTAGCTCTTAACAATTCATTATTTAAAAGGGCTGAGCTCTGCAGGCCTGGTATTGATGCACTCAGAGAGACAGCGTCTCTCTGCTCTCAAGCAAACAGCTTTCTTGGATCCTTTATTTCACTAATGCTGAAAATGATGCCACATAATGTTTCAGTGAGAGAACTTTTACTAGTAAATTACTTCTTTTATGGATTTTTGGTCTGCTTTAAAGAAAAATGTTTTCCATATGACCCCACTTTTAGCTCCCATTAGATCTAATGTGGGGAGCCTGCCTTCTGCAGACCAGGCGGGAGGTGAGAAATTACCTTGTTAATCCATCTTTTTGTTGATGTTGAAATGTAAAATTACATGAAATGAACAAATGTCAATACTACTTCTGTGCATAAAGCCTATGGAAGTGTAGGGCTTTACGGCATTTCATGCACACACATTGTCTTTTTAAAGAGAAAAGAGTCTACATAGTTTTTCCAAATGTATTTTTGGAAAGTAGAAACATGTGCACATGTTTTATATGGTTGTTAAAATGTATATTCTTTTAAATCTTTTTTCGTTTTTTTAAAAAAAATAAAATAAAGTCAAATTATCATTAGGCAGGGTCACAAAATTTGGTGACTAATACAGTTTTTGAAAAGAACAATTGTCACACTTTTTTATCCTGTGCACCAATGAAATTGCTCTCAAATGTTTAGGGCGTGTTGATTTAAGTGAACTTCATTTTATGCTCTGATTGGATAAGGACCTTGTCTAAAACTGTCTATTTCAGGTTCAGGTTGGTAAATGGCCCTCTTACCCCATATAGTAAAAGGCCCTCTGACCCCCATATAGTAAAGGGAACTCTGACCCCAATATAGTAAAGGGCCCTCTGACCCCTATATAGTAAAGGGCCCTCTGACCCCCATATAGTAAAGGGAACTCTGACTCCCATATAGTAAAGGGCCCTCTGACCCCCATATAGTAAAGGGCCCTCTGATCCCCATATAGTAAAGGACTCTCTGATCCCCATATAGTAAAGGACTCTCTGAAGGACTCGCAATAGTTAAAAATGTCACCTGAGAGTTGTAGTTTCAAGCTGCCATTTGCACTGAACTAGCAGCTGTTAGATTTTCAGCATCCAGATGAGCAGTGACAGTGCTGAGAGAGTCCAGCAGGCTAACTACAGGAAGTGTAAAGGCAGATCAGCTCCTGTAACTTTCTATGCAGGTTAACACAGCGCCACCTACTGGTTACTATCTGCAATTGCATAATTTGGATCTAAATTAGGACTTGACCCGAGTATAAGTCGAGGTTAGGTTTTCAGGCTAATTTTAAAGCCTGAAAAATTCGACTTATACTCAAGTATATACGATATAAAGTTTTTTCAAAAACCGTTAAAATGAAAAGGGAGGTAGAATTGGTACTTTCTACTTCCCAATTTAATTCTTTGAGAAGTGGCAGCACAAAGAAAACTGCTTCTGCCAGGCTTCCTGAGTGTTCAGCACTATCTGTAACATAGGAAGGCCCAGGCCACTAGCCTGGCAAATGAAAACTGTATGTGGTGCAGCTCCTCAATGAAACAATATTGGGAGATGGGAATAATAAATCCTACCTTCCTGCCCTGGGTACTTTTTATTTTTAAAATTTAAATTTTTACATTACAGTTGTCCTTTATTATAAGACTGTATTTACATCATTGTTTTTCATGATGTCATGAAGTTTGAAGTAGAGAAATGCTTTGTGATCCCCAGGTTTAGCTGTTTGCTTCATACGAAATTAATGTAAATGCCGAATTGTAAATTCAACAGCAGAATGGAATTTCCATTGAATTTACACATGTATGGCCACCTTTAGAAAAGAATGAATATAGTGGTTGGTTTTGGAACACCTTGATATAAAAGCTGTAATCTATGTCTTCTCATTTTGATAGGGTTGCTGGAAATGTACCTTAGTTACATGGGGTCTGCCTTTTATTTTCCAGCCTTCCACTATCACACAGTTTGGTTAATGAATGTTATATTATTTACACATACTCAGTTCTAAGTAACTGCAGACACTTGTTACAGTTGGTGACACCCACTAGTAGCGTCTAGCCAATCCTTTTACAGCAAAGTAAAAGTTCCAGGCACACTCAGGTCTTGTGAAAATATATTTTATTCAATGTGCAAACCACACAAGTCCTTTTACAGGACAGATTAGGCAAGGGAGCAGGTTAGGAGGTGTAGTTAGACACTGCTCATACACAGAGTTATTTCATCAAGTAGAGGATTACAATTACTTTAATGCCATTTACTAAAGTGAGATTTTGCAGTTAATTGATAAGGGAAAGGGTGGAGGGTGTTGTCAGATTCTGCAAATGAATGCAATTTGATAAAATGCAAAAGTGATGATGATATATACAATATGATGATGACTAATGCTAGCCATACACTGGGTCAACTTTACATTGGACCCATTTTAAAGATGTATGGGTACCTTAAGGTATGATGAGTAATGTATGAGTACCTTAAGGTATGCTGGATAATGTATGGGTACCATAAGGTATACTGAGTAATGTATGGGTACTTAAAAGTGTACTGAGTAATGTATGGGTACTTGTGTGCAGAGTAATGTATGGGTTCCTTAAGGTATGCTGAGTAAGGAACGGGTACCTTAAGGTATGCTAAGTAATGAATGAATACCCAAAGGTATGATGAGTAATGAACGGGTACCTTAAGGGCAACTCCACCCTCATAAGAACATCATTTAGATAGAATGGCCTCTTTAAAATATGTTTATATATCATAGTTTGTCCTATGAATTCATTACTGTATGCCTGTTATGCTTCTTGATGCCTCATGGAAACTGAGCAATTTAGTGACCTGTACTGAGACTGGGCATGCTCAGAAGAGGCAGCTTGGGGATAAACATTCATTGGCTGTGATATCAACTGTCAAATCCATAACTGACAGTTGCTAACTGGAAGAACCAGGAAGCAGAAACAGGGGAAACAGGACATTGTGTAGGATTTCAGGTTAGACTTATATATTTCAGATTTCAAAGTAATACCGTTTAGGGTTTAAGGGGGTAATTTACCTGTATGTAAGTTTTCATTTCAGGGCTGGACTTGCCTTTTAAGGTATGCTTAAATAATGATTGGGTACCTAAAGTTATGCTGAGTAATATATGGGTACCTTAAGGTATGCTGAGTAATGAACTGGTACCTTAAAGGGGAACTGTGGTCTCCAAAGAAGTTTATTTTGAATGAAAATTCAGGTTCTTACCTTTAAAATGAGCCACCAACCACTCCTCTACGTGCTGCACAGCCCAAGATATGAAGAAATCATGGATCAATAAGGTAGGGGTGGGAGGTTCTGAATCTGCAGACAGAAATACTGCTTCCTCCTCTATACTGCGGTTGGCACCTGTCCGGTACATGACTGAAGGGTAGGAGGAGGGTGTGGAGAACAGCACAGCCCACAGCACGGCTTTTTTTAATGACATCTACTTGTTGGCCCTTCCCACTCGCAGGCCATGTGGCCCCTCCCCTTGCAAACCCAACCTGGCCCCTCCCACTCAGGGCCCTGTGGCCCCGCCTACTCACTTGCACCTCACTTTCTCCCCCACTTGCACCTCAGACCAATACCCCTCTATCCCCTGCAGAAGAATGTAAAAACAGTCTTTAAGCAGAGAAGAATCAGACAAAGTTTAAAACTGCTGATTTTTTCTCTGCTGAAAAAGCTGTTTTTACAGTTTTCTGTAAGGGGTATTTGTCTGAGTGGGGGAGGAGCAATGGGGAGCCCACAAGGGGGAAGGGCCACAGGAGGCTGCAAGGCAAAGGTTGCAAGGGAAAGGACCAGGATGGGTCTGCATGGGGAGGGGTCACAGGACCTGCAAGTGGGCAGGGCCACAGAGCCTGAGAGTGGGAGGGGCAACAGGAGGCTGCTAGGCAAAGGCCCAAGGGGGCTGCAAGGGCAGGGGCCAGTATGGGTCTGCAAGGGGAGGGGCTGTGGGGCCTGCAAGTGGGAGGGGCCAGAGTGGGCTGCAAGGGAAAGGGCCAAGGGGGCTGCAAGGAAAGGTTTGGACCTGCAAGAGGAGGGGCCACAAGGCCCACAAGTAGGAGGGGCCATGAGGGGCTGCAAGGGAATTGGCGAAGGGGGCTGCAAAGGGAGGAGCCATGGTTTCACAGCAGGAAATGCAGGGGATCTGCAAAACTATGTAAAATAAATAATGAAAGTAAATTGCAAAAATATTCAGGAAAGCAATTCCAGTTAATTTACCTTAAGTCATTTTTTGACCACAGTTACCCTTTAAGGTATGCTGAGTAATGAATAGGTGTCTAAAGGTATGCTGAGTAATGTATGGGTAACAAGTTTTGCTGGGTAATGTATGGGTATCTTAAAGGGCATGTCCACC
The DNA here is from genome assembly GCA_019447015.1 of Hymenochirus boettgeri. Lineage (NCBI taxonomy): Eukaryota > Metazoa > Chordata > Amphibia > Anura > Pipidae > Hymenochirus > Hymenochirus boettgeri. The sequence continues at coordinate 148,309,141 of CM033476.1, forward strand.
GCCAAAACTATAAATTAACCCACTACTGGCCCCACTCTGTAGTGTAATATAATCCTTACCTTACATCCCAGCTCCAAATGGTTCTCCTGTAATCCCCCCCCCCCATTTCCCAAAAACTGTTTAGGTCAAGAATTAAACTTCAAGTCCAGTTGATCTAATTGAATACAACAGATATACCATGACCTGGATGAATGAGAACCTTCACAAGCACAAGGTGCAATAGGAGAGACACTTACAGTTTGCTTGACTTCCGAATGTAAGCGTGCAGATTTTCTTTGTATTCCTTCCTTTTAATACCATTTTTACCTTATTTAACACGTATATAGGAAATGAAAATACAATCTACTTACCTGACTTTCCTTCTGCTAGTGCGAGGGCCATCCTTCCAAGTGACCAAATGTTGCACTGTCAATAAATAAGATTACTTTAGCACTCATTTCCCCAGTACAATTAGAATTAGGGTTAATGGATTCACTTCACTTTACCGTAATCACTACATAGTAATAATAGACAAGTCTTACCTTGCAGTCATATCCTTCTGTTCCATCTTTGCCAATTTTAATCACCTCCGGAGCCACGAACAGAGGCATTCCTTCTAACCCTAAAAAAACTTTTGGGGTTAGAACCCGGATTCTGGGTTCAATTTTGTAGATGTCCCAAAGTCAACAGAAATTACCCAGACACTCCAATAGTATATTTCTCTTAAAACTGATACCTAAAAGACTAAGATATGGAGGTTCTGCTATAATCACTTGTGGGCCCTTAGAACACAGATGGTAACTCAAGTCATTTTACTTTTGCCATCTCCGTCACCATGATATTAGACATCTTAACATCCTGGTGAACGATGTCCTTGTGGAGATGTTCCAGGGCCTATAGACAAAATACAATAGAGTAAATATGGAGAGGTGTAGCTATTTCTATTTGTAAAGAGTATTTGTTATACATGTTCCAAACAAATTTGCTAGTATTACCTTTAATATTTCTCTGCACATGTATCTGATATATAATGCAGGATTACACCCTAGTGGGCCATACTGGAACAGATTTTCCAACCTTTCTCCGCTGCAATATTCCATGGCAATCTGGAACAGAAAGGGGAAAATTGCACAAATTAAGGGAAGCGCAAAAGAAATGATATTGAAATTTATTATTATTTAATAGCCAGAGTAAGTGTACCATATTTCATCTGTTGGCAAACTAAAAATCCCATTGACCAAAGCCAACAATGAAGTTTTTTAATTTTATGCCAGCCGAATCATCACACATTGGTATAATGCGCTACAATAGCTACTTACCCACTGCTGGGTGGGTTTAATTTCACCAGATGGAGCCTGGTAATACGTGTCCTTGTAGGCAGCGATGTTGGGATGCTTAGCGTCCTTCTTTAGCATTTCCACTTCTGCGCAAGTGGAAGTGATAGAGGGTAACAGACACATTTAAAATCATAGAGAAAAACACAGAGACAATAAATGTTAAAATGTCTTTCTACTGGAGTACTGGGACCCGAACCGTAATCTACACAAGGCCATGTATTGATTTTGCCTTTTAACTGTATACGGTTCACAATTAATTTCTAAAATTTTTTTACCCTTTTGAGCTCCATCACAACTCCCACTGGTCCTTTGTCTTATAAACACCCTAGAAATAAATCATCAAGAGGTTTTAACTGGAAGTAAAGAAATAAAGGGGAACTACATCAAAGACTAGAAAATCCTAGTCTGAAAAAAGCTGAGTTTGAATACTGTTCCGATTAAGTAAACCTACCTTTAAACACTGTGCCATGTGCCCCCTTGCCAAGTTGTTGGACAAGGGCCAGAAAATACCTTGTTATTCCTTTTATTATCTCATCTTTGTATCTTAGTTTTCCCTATTTGTGAATTGTGTTTATTGAAATATTGTGAAGTACTGCTTTTCCAATCCACACAGAACATAATCACCTTATAACGTTTCGAAAATGGTTTGTCATGCTAAAAAGACGAAAATAGCAGTATTAATCACTGTCCACATCATATCTCCTTTCATTCTAATTCTATTGTAATTACTAATATAAGTAAAAGGGAATTCTTACATTGTCGGAACAACAAAACTATTTTTTAGATTCATTGTGTCCTCTTGTTTAGAGCGCTGGGGAGAAAATCCGAAATAACAGGATTATTCACTAAATATTAACAACTGTAAAATTACATTATCGCCATACCTTCTAAAAGTAAAATAAAAAATTCAAAAAGTATATTTATAATACAAATAAAGTATAATAATTGCTAAAGGGATCTCAAGTTCTATTCATGTTGTGTGGTGTTTGTGACCATAAAAAAAAGAAATTATTTTCCTGTGGCACTACAAATGTTTTAAACTACAACTCTTAGTGTTGACCAACAGCTGATGGCAAGAAGAGATGCTGGGGGTTGTAGTTTGCAACATCAAGAGGACCACAGGATGGACATCCCTGCTATAAAATTAAATGTCATACATACTGTAGTTCTAAATACAAAAAACATTCATCGTGCTTTAAATATATTTATTATTGTGCTTCTATTGTATACAGCATATTAGTACTCCTATTTTAAAATTGCGTGTGTGTTTGTCTAGTTGTGTGTAATTAGTGTAGCCTTGAACGCAGCTGTAAATTGATTACATGAACCTGAAATCCCTGAATGCTCATGTTTGAGGATTGGACATATTATAGTCAATGAGAAAAAATGAAATTAGTAGAAAATATGAAATCGCCTCCACAGAATCCTTATCTAGGCGATTCACTTCTATATGTCCCACACATCGGTACCAAATTTTGTTTCTGCAAAACTTTGGAAGAAGATACAGTCCAAAAAACTGGAAGAATCAAAGAGAAGAAGAAATAGAAAGAACAGTTTTTTGGCTCTTCAAGCCAAATTAATGAGTTATCAGTAAAAAATCAAAATACAAGATCTGGATAAATACATGCACGCTAGCCACCAATAGAAGTGGGAACACGGGAGAGAGATTTAAACAATGTATTATTCTCTCACTTAGACCACTAAGTGGGGGAGGTCATTACAAATAAAAAGTCCATACACTTCGCCCATTTACACTCTGTGTAGGAAAGACCAGGTCATAAAACTGGTCAATACACCCTAATTAATTACATTTAAAAGAGAATGTATGGAGTAAAAACATAAATTGAATTCCAAGGTGGACACACACTCAGACCCAAGGTGGACACACACTCAGACCCAAGTGCTCCAGCGTGTGAATCTCAAGCTTCGGTATTACAGTCAGTAAAAATACCTTTAACCGTTCCCCCCACTGGTGACCACTGGTAACCCGGATCCCTCGCCAGATCCAATTTCAAAGCAGACAATCCATAAGAGAAGGGGAGAACAGCACCCAGATAAAGGACTCTTCACCGCTCCAGTCAACAAACAGTACTTTAGTGAATTACATAAATATAAAGGAACAGCACATAGAAGTGTTGTGTATAAGTAGTGTGTTTTTACATATCTTCTGGGATAGATAAACTCTATCCCACTATAATCTATACCTGGATAGTGGGACTCTTTGATGTGATACGAGTTTTGAACTAGCCACAATTGTGCACTATTATGAGAATTATCTGCCTAAGCAATAAGATGAGGGTCCCCCTTGGAAGACCTCAGACAGCCCGGCACTTATCCTTTTTGAAGGCAAATAACTTTCAAACTCTATGGTAGGCTAAAGTCAGTTCAGATAGAAGGAGGGGTGGTTTAAAGAGGGAGACCGGATACTCACCTTGAGCTAAACAAGTACCAAATTGAAGGCATGCAGCAACACACACTCACCTAAGAGTATGTGCTACTTAGAGTACACATAATCATTTATAGATTAAGATGAGACAAAGTCATTAATTTATTATAGTTGCCCTTTAATGGCAAGAGTTATGCTGTGAAACTTAAATTTGGAGATACCTACAGCCTGTCACTGAAGATACATATTAAAGTCCTTTAAAGCTTCATTTTAATAAATATATTTTTCTATTTCCCCCCCCCCCCCATCTTTTCTAAAAAATTGTTCCCTCTTTGTTTCCTATGGAGATACCTTTTTATCCCTCTCCTTCCATCTGTGCACAGTTAAAAAGCTGCCGGGAGAAGGATTCTTTTAAAAGCTTTTCTGCAATCTTTTAAGGAAATTAAGAAGGCTTTGAGGAACATGTGGTGTTTGAATGCTTGCACAGTGAGTGAGATATGGGGGTGTAGAATAGTCAGCAGCTGGTTATGGATTTAACATTTTCATTGCCAGACACATTTCATTGAAAAGCAAGGGTGAATGGGGAATTACAGTATTCTAGATTACGGACCTTCAGTTTAAGGTCATATTTTATTTAAGTGTAAGACACAGATCCTTCCTTGGTGTTCTAGGTGGCTTTGTTGCAAACTGGTAAACCTCGCAAGCGCAGAGACCCCTTTTATTGCACAAGCATTGATACCCCTGCAAAACTTATGTTTCTTTTCTACTGTGAATAGAAAAATATGATAACAAAACTTTCCAGAAAAATTTATTGAGATGTACTAGAGGGGAGAAATTTGAGCAGTAGTGCCGTATTTTATTTCAATGTCTAAAACCATTTCTAACAGCAGAGAAATTGTGCTTGTAGGTGGGAAATGGTATGGGTACCAACGGTTACTTAACTGTTATACTTTCCAAAAACTTCACCCTCACTTCAAAGTACTCGATCGGAAGAACCTCTCGAAATTCCCTACCTTGGGGGCTCGATCTTTCTGCAGGTTTCATCTTGAAATCTGTGGAGAGATTGGGACGGCAGATGGGGTCGGTGAAAATCTTCAGGTTTCGAAATTATGAGCGATCCAATCTAAATGTTGATCCCGTGTATTAGGTGCTTTACCCTGGCTTCTGCCTAGAATTCCTGTTCCACTGTGCTGGAATTGTGTGTGTTTTCTTAGTCTGGCCTCATCCCCTTATTATTCTAGGATTTGTTTATTGCAAAGATGTACGCTGCAAGAAACACATTTTCCCTTAGGCTATTCCTGGAGTAGTCCCAGATGAGGCATTGCCAGACTTGGACCATGTGCAAACTTCAGAGCAGTTGTACAGGGGATCTATGCATAACCCAGGGCTTTAGGTCCCCACCCTGGGTTATTTAAAGGGGATGGGGGTGTAATTTCCCTTCAAATGTCTGTATAAAGTGTTTTGGAAGCAATGTCCATGGTACTCATGCAATCTGAATTATTACTTATTCACCATAACATTTTCTGCAAATACAACTGTGGCAAAACTTCGTCCAGTAAACTCTTGAGTAAATGGCTGGAACGGCCTTTCCCATTCTGCTTTGCGATCGGCATATGCGAGGTCTCTCCTGGTCCCATTCGTTTTGTATGTCGGTTGCAAAAAAGATCCGTTTCCAGGAATA
>CM033476.1:148919523-149099368 GCA_019447015.1 Hymenochirus boettgeri
TGGCTCAGGTGAAAAAACGCTAGAGGCACCCCTGCATTTTTAAGGTACATCCAGTAGTCTGGTACACAAGGGCAGATGTACAGTATGTGTGACATTCCTGCTGACAGATATTCTGAACTGATAGGAACATGCTTTAAATATCATTAGCAGGGCTACGATGATGCAAAGTTATAGGAATAAACAACATTAAGTCTAACTCTGCCATGCTCGAGGAGTTTTTAATAATGTCCCTACCATTTTCACTAATCTGGCAACACTGGGACCACATGATTTCCATGTCTGACTGCTCGGGCTGATTCATTTTGCCTAAGAATTTTTTTGGATTCCTGTAATTCCATGGGGTATTTTTGGCCTATTTTTGCACTATGGTTGACATTGTAAAATACTGATGTGCGGTTTTGTTGCATGGTGTAGTACGTTACACAGAGACCACTGTGTTAAATATAGACTGCAAGGTAACATACACATCAGTATTTTCTGTTTCAAGACTCTTCCTTTATCCTGTACTGTAATAATGCTTTGCAGAAGAGACACCTGCTGTATTTCTTATCTCCTACACCACAGTATTAGATTCATTCCAGTCGCCTAGACATAGAATAACGAGTGCTTACAAGCTGTTCATTTGAACATGCACTTGCCTCCAAGAATTATCATTAATTACAGAGCTGGCAAGCACTGTATTTCCAGACTGACTTATTTTATATCGCTGATTTGTGCCAGCGGCGTCGCTCAGAAATTACAGTCCCACAAGCTGCAGCATCTCACATGCGCTATAAATTATCAAGGTATGAACTAAAATATCGAAGGTACATACTAAGGCTTTTTTATATACATGATATACATATGTTTTACAGCACAGATTTAGCAGTGCTTCAGCAGTGAGAAAATCCACGTAAGCACAGGAAAACAGATGTGTCCAAGGGAGGATTTTAACCACGGGCTTCAGTGCTGCAAGTGCAGACATAAGTGCAAACCGCTTAATTTTTTAGGCCGGCTCACCGGCATCTCTATGTATCGGGTGGGAAATTTGCATGGGGTGTTTGCGAGGGGCAGCAAGAGATCAACAATCGCCCGTTCGTCCGGATGGTACAAACTTGTGTTCAAACACTGGTAAATCTGGCCTGCTACCGTCAGCCAGCCAGGATGAAAAATTGGATCATGTGTCAATGAACGACCCCTGACCGAATGCATACACACGGACGATTCTCGGCCTAAACGGCCGTTCATCGCAGGTGCGGCCTGGGTTCGTGGCTCGGGCACACATTGTGCGTGTGTTCAGCCTATAGAGTGTATTTAAATTACTTTATAATCTTTTTATGGCCTGTGCATTGTAGGCAAATGCACATAATGCAAATGAACTAAGTTGCCCAACAGGAAACCAAGAACACAGATTGTACACAACAAGTTTTACTACACCAAATAAAAGATCGCAGCCAATCAACTAAAAACCCCAATTATAGGTGATACTTTGGTGCTTTAGTGAAATTCAGTTTGTTTCTTTATCTTTTTTTATGGAATCAGGTTAAGATTGCCACAAATGGGTTGATCTTCCTTCCATCCCCATTTGGTCAATTTCTGTCAGTTTATCAATTAAAATGGAATTTGGAAAGATTTGGACCATTATAACCTTATAATGCTTCAAGCGTTAAAAAGGGATAGCGGCTGGATCAATTTTATTTAGCAATTCAGGTCAAAGGACAAGTCTAACCGCAAACTGTAATAGAAACCTGTAAATGTTGGACTGCATTCTGCTATTCTTTCTTCTGCATTCTCCAATCATCAAATGGTCTGCAACCCTATTTGGAAGCAATTAACTGGTATTTTCTATATACCCTCTGCAGCAGAACTGCCACGTGAACTATGTCTTTTCTTTTGTGGTTTTAAAGTCATAGTTAAAGGGAAGCATTTATTTCTCATAACCTCTAAATAGGTACACTTGAAAAAAAGGCATCATGCTCCCGTGCATCCCTGCACCATGTTGTTTCTTTAGGTCAGGGGAGGACTGGGGACCTTTTGGCCTGGGGGGCAAATACAGAAGTGGCCCTTTCACGGTAGATCGCAAAATGTTTGACCGCACCCACTTTGCTAAGGTCTCACACACTTTGTTTAGGTTACGCCCATTTTTAAGACTATTGTTCTCATTTTACATGGTTGCCTGCAACATTTTCAAGTGTATGATTGGTTAAGATAACGAACAGACTAATAAACTAGAGGGCTGACTTAACACTGGCTAATGATCTAGAGGGCTGACCATCACTGGCTAAGCATCTGAAGGGCTGACTAACACTGATTAATGATCTGGAGGGCTGATGTAACCTGGCTAATGAACTGGAGGGCTGACTAAATGTGATTATATACTACCGAGACCCCCATATATTACTCTACTCTCGGCTTCTTTCATGTGCTGCCCAGACTTTCAGTAAGTAATCTTCTAACTATAGACACTGCTGTGCTGCTTCTATTAATCTGACAGTCTGGACAGGAGTTTGTAGGGAGCCAAAAGCAGAACAATGTATGCACCGTATATACACGAGTATAACCAAGGTTTTCAGGCTTTAAAATTAGCCTGTAAACCTGACTTCTGTTTATACTTGTGTCACAGTAACTCACGTTTAGTTCCACTTCCACCATTCCGCACTGCGCTGCCGGCGCCCATACCACTCACACACACGTGACGTCATAGCGTTAATGACATTGCCAAGTGCGTGCGTCTATACCACTCGTTTGCCTCCTTATGCCCCTTCTTTCCACCTGTCCCTAACGGCTAGCTGCGAGAGTGAGAAGTTGACTGCCCCGGAGTGACTATTAAAAGCCTGAACTGAACTTCTGCCCGCTGTATCTGAACCTGCGCTCACAGACTGCATCTTGACCAGTGCCTATTGACTTCGGATTTGCTCTGGATCTGTCTACCAAATACCCTGCTCTATGAAAGTACATTAATTTCATTTTACTTACTTACTTAGAATACAAATGCTAGACTGGAGGTGGGGGGTTTCAGAGTAGCCATGGGATTCTGAAAATATTAATATAACAATAATATAATAATAATATATTCTAAAATATTTACCATCACCAATTTATTTGATAAACAACAAATGAAATGATTTAAAATAGTCATGGCCTGTTGTGGAATCTGGTGGGTTATAGGTAACCCAGTACAGTACTACGGTACAGATTGTAACTAGATGTAACTCTACGGGGCAGGGACCTCATTACCTCTTGTGGCAAAGCCCTAGCACTTCTATTAATATAATTATATATTATGTACTGAACTATCTATGTATTTACCCCCCTTGTTAGACTTGTATTTGAATACTGTACAGCGCTGCGTCCCCAAGTGGCGCTATAAAATAAACATATACATCACTACATACATACATACTGCTGCTGGTCGGCTGTTCTGTTCTTAATAGGGTTGGGTAAAACACAAATTCAATACAGAATCAGATGGAGGATGGTATCTATTGTTTCCTTTTGATTCAGTATTGTTTTTAGGCTTTAGTTGCCCTTTAAATGGACAGCAGAATTCCCATACTGTAGTCCCATACAGTTATAACCATACTGGATTTGGCTATTACTGTATGGGACTACTGTATGGGAATTCTGCTGTCCATTTAAAGGGCAACTAAGTCTAAAAACAATACAAAATCAGAAGGAGGATGGTATCTATTGTTGGCTTCTGATTCTGTATTGTTTTTAGGCTTTAGTTGCCTTTAAAACGACAGCAAATTCCCATACTGTAGTCCCATACAGTTATAACCATACTGGATTTGGCTATTACTGTATGGGACTACTGTATGGGATTCTGCTGTCCATTTAAAGGGCAACTAAGCCTCAAAACAATACTGAATCAGAAGGCAGTAGTGGTCATATTTTCTACCCTCGGTTTATACTCCAGTAAACCAGTTTTTATTCATTTTTCAGGTAAAAATAGGTACCTCAGTTTATACTTGAGTATATACGGGTAGTCTCATACATATAAGTACATGCTACCTTTGCTCCTCAACCTACTGGGCTGGCCAGTCCTCCTTTACTGTAAGTGTATCAATAAAGGGGTAATGTGATTAATGTGAGACAGTGGATGACTCACAAACAGGGGCATAGGATCACCATAGCAACCATAGCAGTTGCTATAGAGCCCTGGAGAACAAGGGGGCCTTACCAGATGCCTTGCTGGCATGTCCACCCTCACGGTTCAGCCCCGCAAACCCTGTTTTCATTTTACTTAAACCTTTTGGAGACACTCCCAGGCTCAGATATTCTACTACAAAACCATGTCTTCATACGGGTAATTGCTGTCAGTCCCAGCCATGATGGTGAAGTTTATGCTGTTGTTGTTACAGAACGACCCTACTCTGCTGCTGTACACACTCATAACCAGCTGGCAACAGCAGCAGTGGAGGTGTGGTGACGCCAGCAAGGAATCTGATTTTGTAAGTAGAACATCTAAGCCTAGGAGCACTTTAAAGGTTAAGGGTGGACGTGCCCTTAGAAACCTGGCTGCAGTATGGCCGGGTTGGGTAAAGTGCAACCAAACTTGGTGGGAGGGCATCTAAAATCTTGCATGGGGCCCTGTGATTTCTAGCTATGCCCCTGCTCACAAACAGTATTACAGTTCCCAACCATTGTATAACATTATGTTCTCTGCATGCATCAGTCATTGTTTTTTATCCGGTAGGGGAATACAGTTTATAACTGACTTATAATAAACTGAGTTAATATCCCCGTGTGTGGTGTACTATGTGCTTAACATAGTTTTGCCCTTCCCCAACACTCCCCTTTAAAAATTGAGAAATGCATTACACAAAGCTTTGATTAGGGTCACTACATTATCCTCCACCTGCAACTCTACACCATATTGTTTCTAAAATGTAACTATTCGGGCAATGTTGGAAGTTATGGTGTCGCTAGTGCAAATAAAACCTACATGCTGGTCAGTATTACCTATCCTCCAACTTCCCTTTAAATAGGTACACTATTGAGAAATTCATTTCTCCTATTACCGTATCCTCCACTTGCATGCTCCCAACATACCCCTTTAATATGTACACTATAGAAGAAAATTTAGGCCTATGTAATAAAAGTTCTTATCGTTAAAAATTGTGCTTATTTTGCCCAATCAATCAGATGTTATGTACCATTTGAAACTAAAATCTGATTGCTTGGGGCAAAATTACATCATTTTTAACAATAAGAACTTTTATTACATTTACATAAATGTTCTTTCTAGAAGTATAGTACAGAGCAGCAGGTAGATAATGAAGTAACCTTATCTTAGCGCAGCTCTATGCAACTATTTAAAGGGAGTTAAGTGAAAAACATTTTAATTCTAAGTTTGTATTATGCACACCAAGTTTATTCTACATGTTTTCTTCTATTTTGAAAAAACTGTTGAAATTATAACCCATGATTTTCCATTAATAAGCTTAAATTTTAGGTTCTTCCCAGAATGCACACTACCTTGGAATGTTCCTAACAGTAATTTGTATGTATGTATATTGTATTTAAATGCCACTAGGTACCAGATTTGTACAAACAAGGGGATAATTTAATACATTTTCATACATCAGTTAGAAAAGCATATATATAAATAGTATACATTGATATAAGTGCAACACCTTGACACAATAGGAATGAGTTTCCTATTTCTCCTGATTGGCTGGTTGGTCAAACATGCTCAGATCTCTATTGAACAATGAATAAACCCAGGCGCTGGTAAAGGGCAAGACCACAACAGTCTCTCTTAGGGGTCCTGCAACAGGAAGTCAGTATTTCGGAACCATTTATTATCCACAGACAAAATGCTGAATGGGTAGGTTAAGGTCATTAGGATGGGAAAATACTTTTTTTCCCATTAAAAGTTGTATTTGCACTGAATTTCACCTTTAAAGGGAATCTTGTAGAAAAAAGCACATCACTTTATTAACATAATATGCAATGCATGGTAAGGTGTTTTCCAAGCTTTGCGAAATTCAGTTTCTGGGAGAGGAGATAAGAGTCTTTACATATCACTTATGTACATCTTCTGTGAATATTAATTTTCTTACTATCAACAGAAATCCCTGTGGCCTGATTATTGTTTCTCTAACGTTTATAGTAATACTGCAAACAATTTCAGCATGTCACGCATCTATGACAGCTCTACTGGGGTACATGATTACTTGATTGTGTAGCAGCTGTGCAAGTCTTGAGATCATGGTAAGCATGTGTAATTTAGATGTAGAATGGGATCAGGAGTCTGGGGAGATAGTCTGCAGGTATCAAGTTCTCAGGAAGGAGAATATTGTTCTGAAAATAGCAGCAGCACTGAGTTGTAGGAAAAGAAAAGAATACAAGTAAAAACCTAAAGTAACCAAGGTAAGGTTCAAACAGATGGGATCCGGGTCCGACACGAACCCAGATCCAACACGAAACTCCTCTGTTCCAAAGTCTGAATGATCCATGCGAATCAGGACTTCGGAGTGCATTTTTGATAATTTTGGAAGTACGGAGCTATTTTTAATAATTTTCGAAAATAGCATCAAACGTTCGAAAATCCTTAAAAATATCATCGGAACTCGAAAATGGTCTTCGATTGTATTTTCGATAATTTTCAAATGTTTGAGGCTATTTTAAAAAATTATTGAAAATAGCTCCGTCATTTGAAAATTATCGAAAATTGGTTAGGATTTTCAGATTTTTGGGATTTTCCTGAGATCCGGGAATCCGAATACGGAACGAAACTAGTGAGTTTCGGCAATTCTCTAATTCTAATGTATCATTTTGTCTATTGGACAATGTAAGAGGTCTTTTTTACAATAGTCTTTCTGTGGGAAACAACAAACTGGCTTTCTTGGACTGCTTGGTAGAAGTTAAGGAAAATGGTAAACTGGAAGTAGAGGTTTACAGAAAACCAACACACACAGATCAGTATTTGATGTTTGACTCCCACCACCCTTTAGATCACAAGCTGGGTGTCATCAGAACCCTGCAACACAGAGCCGAGAACATCCCCACTAGCACAGAGGCGAAGGCTAAAGAAATGAAACATCTCAGAGGAGCCCTTAAAACTTGTGGATATCCAGACTGGGCCTTTGTCAAAAGAAGTAGAAGGAAAGAAAAGAACACGAATACCAACAGTGAAGGGGAAAAGCAAGACAGGAGGAAGAACATGGTCATCCCATATGTAGCAGGGGTCTCCGAGAAATTAAGAAGAATTTTCAAAAAACATTGTATCCCTGTCTGCTTTAAACCGAACAACACACTGAGGCAGCAATTGGTACATCCGAAAGACCCAATACCTAAACACAAGAAAAGCGACATCATATATGCAGTGCAGTGAAGAATGATCTGATTTGTATGTGGGGGAGACCAAACAGCAACTGCATCAACGTATGGCCCAGCACAGAAGAGCCAATTCCTCGGGTCAGGACTCAGCCGTGTATCTGCATCTTAAGGATAAAGGACATACCTTTGAAGATTGTAATGTTAACATACTGGCGAAGGAACGTGACTGGTTCAAGAGAGGTGTTAAGGAGGCCATTTATGTGAAAATAAAGAAACCAAGCCTAAATAGAGGTGGGGGGGGTTCGACACCAACTGTCTGCCATGTACAATGCTGTTTTGACACCTTACTCTGGGCGTTCCTATAACACCTCTTAGCCACAAACTAATCACACCCTTAACACCTGGCTGTGATATGCTAATTGGGATTTTCCAGGGTACATAATTGCCACAGATTCTTGTACAAGTCATTCTGAATTGAGAAAGCCAGTCGGATGACTAGCGAAACGTCTTCAAGAACTACATTTCATGTCCAGTTGATCTAATTGAATACAACAGATATACTAGAGATACTGCTAGTGAAAACACTGCACGAATGACAGTCGTTAGTGTGAAATTAGCCTTACCGCTAATAAAGTACCCAGGGGTGAGTACTTGGCAGTATGGATATAATTAGAAGAGATGGGGAAGGGTTGTTTATTTGGGTACATTGTGCCATAAAAACATAACACTAAATGAATGTAAAACCAGTATTATAAGTTATTAAAGGGGAACTGTGGTCTCTAAACAAGTTGAAAGGCCAGTTTCTTACCTTTAAAACGAGCCATCAATCACCTCTCTACGTGCTCCACAGCCCAAGATATAAAGAAATGACTGACCAGAAAGTTAATGGGTGGAAGGCCGACATGTGACATTCCTAAGGCTTCTCCTACACAGTGCTGCCGGCGAGCACAGCCTCAGACTCCCTCAGTGTGTGAGGGAGACAGGAAGTCCCTCCTCTCTGCTGTGTGAAGTCCTGACAGAGAAGGTAAGGGAATCTACAGCCCTTCTTTCCCACTATGTGAAAACAGCTTTTTCAGGCTCACTCTGTTCTCACTCTGCCTGAAAAGGCTGCTTCCACAGAGTTTCCTGTGGGTGGGGGTCTGAGTGGCCCACAGCATGCACGTGTGGGTGGGGCTTATGCACCTGTGGGTGGGCGGGGCTTATGCAAGCACATGTGGGTGGGGCTTAGCCACCCGTGGGTAGGCGGGGCCACATGGGGCTGTAAGAGAATAGCCCAAGGGGGGCCTACAACTGGAGGGACCAGGGGGTCCATGAGTGGGAGGGACCAGGGGGGCTGCAAAGGGGAGGAGGAGACACAGGGCAGATTGACTGACATTGTTTCAGAGCAGGAAGTGCAGAGGACCTGATGATGCTGCTGCCATATCACACACAAAAATGTAAATATCTTCAAAACTGCAAAATAAACAATGAAAATAAATTGCAAAAATTCTCAGGAGAGCAATTCCTATCAATTTACCTAAAGTCATTTTTGGACCACAGTTCCCCTTTAAATAGCTAGCACAGCACAAACCAACAAAATTCAGCGTCAATGCCGCATGTCACACAAAACACGTTAAATACACACAATAGCACAATAGCAAATAAAGCTATTTTCACAATTGCGTTTTTAGCTTAAAGGGTATCTCCTCTGTTGAACTTTGGGCTATTCTGTTTTATTGAAGAAGGTAAAGGAGCAATATCTTACCTCCTCATTGTATTGGTGGTCTGGGGGAGGGGGTGCATAAAAATTGGGTTTAGTTCTCCTTTAGTATATTCATTCTGATAAATTACTAAAACAGGTCTGTCCCTCTTTATTAACGTAAACTAAAACATCAGCCTTGTAAACATATGGAACTGGTTAAATGGGATTGTAAAATTGTAAAAAAAATAATAAACTCCCTCATAAAGAAGGATTTCTAAGAGGACAGACACACCGCCTTCCTCACTTTCTTATCTTGTATTTTCATTCCTTTTAATGCTGGGTACACATGATACAATTTTTTATCCCAACCGCCTGCCTCTTGGCAGATAGTTTTCCGGTCCATAAGGAAACGGGATTTACCCCCCATACCGATCGCCCATTCGTCTGATTCAAAATATTGACTTGTGCGTGCCACTGCCATGTTGATTTCTTAAAAGATAACTGTATTGCCTCAATGCATTTTCAATTAGCCATGCTGTGAAGGGGGTGTAACTATTCTGTCTGCCTCTAACTGTCACTCTAGCTGTCTCTAACTGTCACTTGCTAGCATGCTAGCAAGTGTGGACATGTAATGGGGGAGATGTTGTTTTTTTGGGTATGGTTGTCCTTTAAGTATTTGGTCACGCTGACAATACTATGGCAACTAATGATCTAGAACCTTGTCTGTTATTATGTAATAAGGGTGCCCGATTGGTTGAAGCAGCAATACTAGTTATAACCCAGGACACTATATTACTGGTATGACTGGTTTCCCCCACACACGTATACACTTCTGCTCCCAACTCTGTCCACTCCTAAGGTGGTACAGACTACAGTATTGCTCAATAAGGCTGTATAACTCATGCGTGTTGGGCAGCTATGGTCTGTAGAAGCGATTCTCAAACGGTGCACCTTTAGATGTTTGAAGTTTCAAACATCTGGAGGCACGCCATTTGAGAATACCTGGTCTTTGGCACATTCAATTACGACATAATTATATTGATGAATTTGCAGCAATAATAGGTACAAATAAAAACAATAAAGACTCATGGATTAATTAGGAACCCTTATAAAAAAATAATACTCTCAATAACACCACTGCCAATATCCACTTCTACTGTGTGAGACAAGTGAGCTTAATAAATGTTGACATCTTTGGAGAAACTGCCCTGGAACAGTAATGGGCTGTAATAGCTATAAAAGCAAAGATAAAAGTTCAAAGGCTAGAAAGTTCAAAGCACTGAAAGGTTCAAAGTAAAATAACATTCCCACATCTGGGAATGTGCATCATAGAGGCTTTTTAGGTACCTGCTACTGTCTGGAAGACGACCAGTAGGAAAAAAATATCTCATTAATTAGTTTTAAAGAACAATCTACATTCCTTAAAATATCACAAAACAAATTCAAGTTAAAGGACAATTCCACCCTCATAAGAACATCTTTTAGAAAGAATGGCCTCTTTAAAATATGTTGATATATCATAGTTTGTCCTCTGGAATCATTAATTTATGCCTGCTATGCTTTTGGATGCCTTATGGTAACTGAGCAATTTAGTAACCTGTACTGAGCCCTAAAGATTCGTACACACGTGCGCTCGCGGGTACCGACCCAAGCTGCATGATGTGTACGAACGTCCGTTTCGGGTGATAATCGGCTCGTGTATGGGCACTTTATCGGCCGAAATGTTGGTTCGTTTGGAGATCATTGCCAGATCTGCCGGGCGGATCTCCAAACGAACGGCCGTTTTGGCCAATAAAGTGCCCATACACAGGCTAATTATCGGCCGAAACAGACGTTTGTACACATTGCACGTCGGCAACCAGGATCACACATGTGTATGAACCTTTACCATGCTCAGAAGAGGCAGACAGGGAATGATTTGACAGTTGGTATGCTGTATGCAGTTTTGACAGTTGGTATGTGGGAAAATAGTCAGGTCACTTACATATATTAACATAGATTAAGATGACGCAAAGTAATTTTTTCAGTATACATACATTTTAAGGCTGAGGGCACGCCATGTGCACCGAAGCACATTTCACGTGCATTACCACACTGCGATGTCACTGTATGGGACCTTTACCGTCTGTTCTCACTGTATGGGACCTTTACCATCTGTTCTCACTGTATGGGACCTTTACTGTTTGTTCTCACTGTATGGGACCATTACCATCTGTTCTCACTGTATGGGACCTTTACCGTATAGTCTCACTGTATGGGACCTTTATTGTCTGTTCTCACTGTATGGGACCTTTACTGTCTTCTTACTGTATGGGGCCTTTAACGTCTGTTGTCACTGTATGGGACCGTTACTGTCTGTTCTCACTGTATGGGACCGTTACTGTCTGTTCTCACTGTATGGGACCTTTACTGTCTGTTCTCACTGTATGGGACCTTTACCATCTGTTCTCACTGTATGGGACCTTTACTGTCTGTTCTCACTGTATGGGACCTTTATTGTCTGTTCTCACTGTATGGGACCTTTACTGTCTGTTCTCACTGTATAGGACCGTTACTGTCTGTTCTCACTGTATGGGACCTTTACTGTCTGTTTTCAATGTATGGGACCTTTATCGTCTGTTCTCACTGTATAGGACCGTTACTGTCTGTTCTCACTGTATGGGACCTTTACTGTCTGTTTTCACTGTATGGGACCTTTTCTGTCTGTTCTCACTGTATGGGACCTTTGCCGTCTGTTCTCACTGTATAGGACCTTTACCATCTGTTCTCACTGTATGGGACCTTTACTGTCTGTTCTCACTGTATGGGACTTTTACCGTCTGGTCTCACTGTTTGGGGCCTTTCCTGGCTGGTCTCACTGTATGGGACGTTTCCATCTGGTCTCACTGTATAGGACCTTTACCATCTGTTCTCACTGTATGGGACCATTACCGTCTGTTCTCACTGTATAGGACCTTTACTGTCTGTTCTAACTGTATGGGACCTTTACTGTCTGTTCTCACTGTATGGGGCCTTTACCGTCTGTTGTCACTGTATGGGACTGTTACTGTCTGTTCTCACTGTATGGGACCTTTACTGTCTGTTCTCACTGTATGGGACCTTTACTGTCTGTTCTCACTGTATGGGACCTTTACCGTCTGTTCTCACTGTATGGGATCTTTACCGTCTAGTCTCACTGTATGGGACCTTTACTGTCTGTTCTCACTGTATGGGACCTTTGCCGTCTGTTCTCACTGTATGGGACCTTTACGGTCTGTTCTCACTGTGTGGGGCCTTTACCGTCTGCTCTCACTGTATGGGACCTTAACTGTCTGTTCTCACTGTGTGGGGCCTTTACCGTCTGTTCTCACAGTATGGGATCTTTACCATCTGTTCTCACTGTATGGGACCTTTACTGTCTGTTCTCACTGTATGGGACCTTTACTGTCTGTTCTCACTGTATGGGACCTTTACTGTCTGTTCTCACTGTAAATGGTCTTTACCATCTGTTCTCACTGTATGGGACCTTTACTGTCTGTTCTCATGTATGTTCCCGTAGGGGAATCTTTACTGTCTAGTCTCACTGTATAGGACCTTTACGGTCTGTTCTCACTGTATGGGATCTTTACCGTCTGTTTCTCACTTTATGGACCTTACTGTCTGTTTCTCACTCTAGGGGACCTTTACTGTCTGTTCTCACTGTATGGATCTTTTACCATCTGTTCTCACTGTATGGGATCTTTACCATCTGTTCTCACTGTATGGGAATCTTTACCATCTGGTTCTCACTGTATGGGACCTTTACTGTCTGTCTCACTGTATGGGACCTTTACTGTCTGTTCTCACTGTATGGGACCTTTACTGTCTGTTCTCACTGTATGGGATCTTTACCGTCTAGTCTCACTGTATGGGACCGTTACTGTCTGTTCTCACTGTATGGGACCTTTGCTGTCTCTTATCACTGTATGGGACCTTTACTGTCTGTTCTCACTGTGTGGGACCTTTACCGTCCGTTCTCACTGTATGGGACCGTTACTGTCTGTTCTCACTGATTGCAATGGATTGCTCATTTTTTACACATTTTCTTTACTGAATGTGTTAGATATTGTCAAAAGGCATTTCATACGGTTAGATTAGCTTTAGATAGTTTGTTAGGTTAGACTAGTTAGAAAAAGAGTTTACCTTGATGTGGTGGCAGGCTCTTTTGAGCAAAATTATTTATTCTTCTGTTATTATGGTGTGGATAAATGTTTATTTAAAGAAACTGCAATTAAATGATGTCAAAATGACAAAATGGCTAGCTGCGTTCGCACCCACAAAACCATGCCCCACCCAAAAAGCCACGCCCACCTCATTTTGCCGGCGGCACATTATGCTTGCCACATATAGCAATATTTGGCTCAGGTGGAAAAAACGCTAGAGGCACCCCTGCATTTTTAAGGTACATCCAGTAAAGTCTGGTACACAAGGGCAGATGTACAGTATGTGTGACATTCCTGCTGACAGATATTCTGAACTGATAGGAACATGCTTAATAAATATCATTAGCAGGGCTACGATGATTGCAAAGTTATAGGAATTAAACAACATTAAGTCTAACTCTGCCATGCTCGAGGAGTTTTTAATAATGTCCCTACCATTTTCACTAATCTGGCAACACTGGGACCACATGAATTTCCAACATGTCTGACTGCTCGGGCTGATTCATTTTGCCTAAGAATTTTTTTGGATTCCGTAATTCCATGGGGTATTTTGGCCTATTTTTGCACTATGGTTGACATTGTAAAATACTGATGTGCGGTGTTGTTGCATGGTGTAGTACGGTTACACAGAGACCACTGTGTTAAATATAGACTGCAGAGGGTAACATACACATCAGTATTTTCTGTTTCAAGACTCTTCCTTTATCCTGTACTGTAATAATGCTTTGCAGAAGAGACACCTGCTGTATTTCTTATCTCCTACACCACAGTATTAGATTCATTCCAGTCGCCTAGACATAGAATAACGAGTGCTTAACAAGCTGTTCATTTGAACATGCACTTGCCTCCAAGAATTATCATTAATTAACAGAGCTGGCAAGCACTGTATTTCCAGACTGACTTATTTTTATCGCTGATTTGTGCCAGCGGCGTCGCTCAGAAATTACAGTCCCACGAAGCTGCAGCATCTCACATGCGCTATAAAATATCAAAGGTATGAACTAAAATATCGAAGGTACATACTAAGGCTTTTTTATATACATGATATACATATGTTTTACAGCACAGAATTTAGCAGTGCTTCAGCAGTGAGAAAATCCACGTAAGCACAGGGAAAACAGATGTGTCCAAGGGAGGATTTTAACCACGGGCTTCAGTGCTGCAAGTGCAGACATAAGTGCAAACCGCTTAATTTTTTAGGCCGGCTCACCGGCATCTCTATGTATCGGGTGGGAAATTTGCATGGGGTGTTTGCGAGGGGCAGCAAGAGATCAACAATCGCCCGTTCGTCCGGATGGTACAAACTTGTGTTCAAACACTGGTAAATCTGGCCTGCTACCGTCAGCCAGCCAGGATGAAAAATTGGATCATGTGTCAATGAACGACCCCTGACCGAATGCATACACACGGACGATTCTCGGCCTAAACGGCCGTTCATCGCAGGTAGCGGCCTGGGTTCGTGGCTCGGGCACACATTGTGCGTGTGTTCGAGCCTATAGAGTGTATTTAAATTTACTTTATAATCTTTTTATGGCCTGTGGCATTGTAGGCAAATGCACATAATGCAAATGAATCTAAGTTGCCCAACAGGAAACCAAGAACACAGATTGTACACAACAAGTTTTACTACACCAAATAAAAGATCGGCAGCCGAATCAACTAAAAAGCCCCAATTATAGGTGATACTTTGGTGCTTTAGTGAAATTCAGGTTTGTTTCTTTATCTGTTTTAATGGAATCAGGTTAAGATTGCCACAAATGGGTTGATCTTCCCTTCCATCCCCATTTGGTCAATTTCTGTCAGTTTATCAATTAAAATGGAATTTGGAAAGATTTGGACCATTATAACCTTATAATGCTTCAAGCAGTTAAAAGGGATAGCGGCTGGATCAATTCTTATTTAGCAATTCAGGTCAAAGGACAAGTCTACCGCAAACTGTAATAGAAACCTGTAAGATGTTGGACTGCATTCTGCTATTCTTTCTTCTGCATTCTCCAATCATCAAATGGTCTGCAACCCTATTTGGAAGCAATTAACTGGTATTTTTCTATATACCCTCTGCAGCAGAACTGCCACGTGAACTATGTCTTTTTCTTTTGTGGTTTTAAAGTCATAGTTAAAGGGAAGCATTTATTTCTCATAACCTCTAAATAGGTACACTTGAAAAAAAGGCATCATGCTTCCCGTGCATCCCTGCACCATGTTGTTTCTTTAGGTCAGGGGAGGACTGGGACCTTTTGGCCTGGGGGGCAAATACAGACGAGTGGCCCTTTCACGGTAGATCGCAAAATGTTTGACCGCACCCACTTTGCTAAGGTCTCACACACTTTGTTTAGGTTACGCCCATTTTTAAGACTATTGTTCTCATTTTACATGGTTGCCTGCAACATTTTCAAGTGTATGATATGGTTAAGATAACGAACAGACTAATAAACTAGAGGGCTGACTTAACACTGGCTAATGATCTAGAGGGCTGACATCACTGGCTAAGCATCTGAAGGGCTGACTAACACTGATTAATGATCTGGAGGGCTGATGTAACACTGGCTAATGAACTGGAGGGCTGACTAAATGTGATTATATACCTGAGACCCCCATATATTACTCTACTCTCGGCTTCTTTCAATGTGCTGCCCAGACTGTCAGTAAGTAATCTTCTAAACTATAGACACTGCTGTGCTGCTTCTATTAATCTGACAGTCTGGACAGGAGTTTGTAGGGAGCCAAAAGCAGAACAATGTATGCACCGTATATACACGAGTATAAACCAAGGTTTTCAGGCTTTAAAATTAGCCTGTAAACCTGACTTCTGTTTATACTTGTGTCACAGTAACTCACGTTAAGTTCCACTTCCACCATTCCGCACTGCGGCTGCCGGCGCCCGATACCACTCACACACACGTGACGTCATAGCGTTAATGACATTGCCAAAGTGCGTGCGTCTATACCACTCGTTTGCCTCCTTATGCCCCTTCTTTCCACCTGTCCCTAACGGCTAGCTGCGAGAGTGGAGAAGTTGACTGCCCCGGAGTGACTATTAAAAGCCTGAACTGAACTTCTGCCCGCATGATCTGAACCTGCGCTCACAGACTGCATTCAGTGACAGTGCCTATTGACTTCGGATTTGCTCTGGATCTGTCTACCAAATACCCTGCTGCTCTATGAAAGTACATTAATTTCATTTTACTTTACTTTAGAATACAAATGCTAGACTGGAGGTGGGGGGTTTCAGGAGTAGCCATGTGATTCTGAAAATATTAATATAACAATAATATAATAATAATATATTCTAAAATATTTACCATTACCAATTTATTTGATAAACAACAAATGAAATGAATTAAAAAATGTCATGGCCTGTTGTGGAATCTGGTGGGTTATAGGTAACCCAGTACAGTACTACTGTACTAGATTGTAACTAGATTGTAAGCTCTACGGGGCAGGGACCTCATTACCTCTTGTGGCAAAGCCCTAGCACTTCTATTAATATAATTATATATTTATGTACTGAACTATCTATGTATTTACCCCCCTTGTATGACTTGTATTTGAATACTGTACAGCGCTGCGTCCCCAAGTGGCGCTATATAAATAAACATATACATACATACATACATACATACTGCTGCTGGTCTGGCTGTTCTGTCTTAATAGGGTTGGTAAAACACAAATTCAATACAGAATCAGATGGAGGATGGTATCTATTGTTTCCTTTTGATTCAGTATTGTTTTTAGGCTTTAGTTGCCCTTTAAATGGACAGCAGAATTCCCATACTGTAGTCCCATACAGTTATAACCATACTGGATTTGGCTATTACTGTATGGGACTACTGTATGGGAATTCTGCTGTCCATTTAAAGGGCAACTAAAGTCTAAAAACAATACAGAATCAGAAGGAGGATGGTATCTATTGTTGGCTTCTGATTCTGTATTGTTTTTAGGCTTTAGTTGCCCTTTAAATCGACAGCAGAATTCCCATACTGTAGTCCCATACAGTTATAACCATACTGGATTTGGCTATTACTGTATGGGACTACTGTATGGGAATTCTGCTGTCCATTTAAAGGGCAACTAAAGCCTCAAAACAATACTGAATCAGAAGGCAGTAGTGGTCATATTTTCTACCCTCGGTTTATACTCCAGTAAACCAGTTTTTATTCATTTTTCAGGTAAAAATAGGTACCTCAGTTTATACTTGAGTATATACGGGTAGTCTCATACAGGATAAGTACATGCTACCTTTGCTCCTCAACCTACTGGGCCAGTCCTCCTTTACTGTAAGTGTATCAATTAAAGGGGTAATGTGATTAATGTGAAGACAGTGGATGACTCACAAACAGGGGCATAGGAATCACCATAGCAACCATAGCAGTTGCTATAGAGCCCTGGAGACAAAGGGGGCCTTACCAGATGCCTTGCTGGCATGTCCACCCTCACCAGGTTCAGCCCCGCAAACCCTGTTTTCATTTTACTTAAACCTTTTGGAGACACTCCCAGGCTCAGATATTCTACTACAAAACCATGTCTTCATACTGGTAATTGCTGTCAGTCACAGCCATGATGGTGAAGTTATGGCTGTTGGCTGTTACAGAACGACCCTACTCTGCTGCTGTACACACTCATAACCAGCTGGCAACAGCAGCAGTGGAGGTGTGGTGACGCCAGCAAGGGATCTGATTTTGTAAGTAGAACATCTAAGCCTAGGAGCATCTTTGAAAGGTTAAGGGTGGACGTGCCCTTTAGAAACCTGGCTGCAGTATGGCCGGGTTGGGTAGAAGTGCACCAAACTTGGTGGGAGGGCATCTAAAATCTTGCATGGGGCCCTGTGATTTCTAGCTATGCCCCTGCTCACAAACAGTATTACAGTTCCCAACCATTGTATAAACATTATGTTCTCTGCATGCATCAGTCATTGTTTTTTATCCGGTAGGGGAATACAGTTTATAACTGACTTAATAATAACTGAGTTAATATCCCCTGTGTGTGTGTACTATGTGCTTAACATAGTTTTGCCCTTCCCCAACACTCCCCTTTAAAAATTGAGAAATGCATTACACAAAGCTTTGATTAGGGTCACTACATTATCCTCCACCTGCAACTCTACACCATATTGTTTCTATAAATGTAACTATTACAGGGCAATGTTGGAAGTTATGGTGTCGCCTAGTGCAAATAAAACCTACATGCTGGTCAGTATTACCTATCCTCCAACATTCCCCTTTAAATAGGTACACTATTGAGAAATGCATTTCTCCTATTACCGTATCCTCCACTTGCAGCTCCCCAACATACCCCTTTAATATGTACACTTATAGAAAGAAAATTTAGGCCTATGTAATAAAAGTTCTTATCGTTAAAAATTGTGCTTATTTTGCCCCAATCAATCAGATGTTATGTACCATTTGAAACTAAAATCTGATTGCTTGGGGCAAAATTAGCATCATTTTTAACAATAAGAACTTTTATTACATTTACATAAATGTTCTTTCTAGAAGTATAGTACAGAGCAGCAGGTAGATAATGAAGTGAACCTTATCTTAGCGCAGCTCTATGCAACTATTTAAAGGGAAAGTTAAGTGAAAAACATTTTAAATTCTAAGTTTGTATTATGCACACCAAGTTATTCTACATGTTTTCTTCTATTTTGAAAAAACTGTTGAAATTATAACCCATGATTTTCCATTAATAAGCTTAAATTTTAGGTTCTTCCCAGAATGCACACTACCTTGGAATGTTCCTAACAGTAATTTGTATGTATGTATAATTGTATTTATAAAGTGCCACTAGGGTACGCAGAGTTGTACAAACAAGGGGATAAGTTAAATACAATTTCATACATCAGTTAAGAAAGCATATATATAAAATATGTATACATTGATATAAGTGCAACAAGCCTTGACACAATAGGAATGAGGTTTCCTAATTTCTCCTGATTGGCTGGTTGGTCAAACATGCTCAGATCTCTATTGAACAAATGAATAAACCCAGGCGCTGGGTAAAGGGCAAGACCACAACAGTCTCTCTTAGGGGTCCTGCAAACAGGAAGTCAGTATTTCGGAACCATTTATTTATACACAGACAAAATGCTGAATGGGTAGGTTAAGGTCATTAGGATGGGAAAATACTTTTTTTCCCATTAAAAGTTGTATTTGCACTGAATTTCACCTTTAAAGGGGAATCTTGTAAGAAAAAGCACATCACTTTATTAACATAATATGCAATGCATGGTAAGGTGTTTTCCAAGCTTTGCGAAATTCAGTTTCTGGGAGAGGAGATAAGAGTCTTTACATATCATCTTATGTACATCTTCTGTGAATATTAATTTTCTTACTTATCTACAGAAATCCCTGTGGCCTGATTATTGTTTCTCTAACGTTATTAGTAGTACTGCAAACAATTTCAGCATGTCACGCTATCTATGACAGCTGCTACTGGGAGTCATGATTACTTGATTGTGTAGCAGCTGTGCAAGTCTTGAGATCATGGTAAGCATGTGTAATTTAGATGTAGAATGGGATCAGGAGTCTGGGGAGATAGTCTGCAGGTATCAAGTTCTCAGGAAGGAGAATATTGTTCTGACAAATAGCAGCACTGAGTTGTAGGAAAAGAAAAGAATACAAGTAGAAACCTAAAGTATACCAAGGTAAGGTTCAAACAGATGGGATCCGGGTCCGACACGAACCCAGATCCAACACGAAACTCCTCGGTTCCAAAGTCTGAATGATCCATGCGAATCAGGACTTCGGAGTGCATTTTTGATAATTTTGGAATGTACGGAGCTATTTTTAATAATTTTCGAAAATAGCATCAAACGTTCGAAAATCCTTAAAAATATCATCGGAAACTCGAAAATGGTCTTCGATTGTATTTTCGATAATTTTCAAATGTTTGAGGCTATTTTAAAAAATTATTGAAAATAGCTCCGTACATTTGAAAATTATCGAAAATTGGTTTAGGATTTTCAGATTTTTGGGATTTTCCTGAGATCCGGGAATCCGAATACGGAACGAAACTAGTGAGTTTCGGCAATTCTCTAATTCTAATGTATCATTTTGTCTATTGGACAATGTAGAGAGGTCTTTTTTACAATAGTCTTTCTGTGTGGTTACACACACACAATAATTTGGCCCAACCGACCGACATTTCAGTGTTTCAGTTATTATTTTATGGTTCTTGTGGCGGCTGCGACCGACTGCCAAACATTTGTTCGGATGAACGCACGATCGGACAGGTCAGAAAATCACAGCTGATCGTGCGATCCTCTATGGGTTTTCCCGCGGCTGAGAATCCTTCCTCCTGGCCGACTGGTCAAAAGTCTCGAACGGTCGGTCAGGAGGAAGAATTGGCACACGTGTACCCACCTTTAGGCCACGCTGGCGTGTTTCTCACATGCTTACGATCATGTTTTGCTATCCCGTTAGCGAGTGAGAATCGAATGACAATGACTTGCAATTTGGGTGGCCATACTGTATGCGCTGCGATGCGATGAGACCACCATTTTTTATTGGAGTACATGCCAATCGCATGTACTCCAATAACGTTATATTGATGGAAACTGATGGAAATGCGCATGAAAAACAATGCGTTGCAATCATGCTTTTCACACGCATCACATTTGAAAAGATTTCCAGTGGTAAAAATATTATTCACATGTGTATATAGGTTAGTAGTGATTCAAACACCCATGTGTGGCATAACATGGTCACATCTTTCTTCCCATAAAATTAGGACACTGAAAGGACAGTCAGAATTTACATTGGAATCAAGATGCAGGCTGCAATCATTTCAATGTAGCCATGTACGGTTAAAAATATACATTTAATTGAATGGTATTCAGCCTTGTAGCTTATAAATTTCATATGTGTCAAAGGAAGGTGCACATAAATCAGGGATAGGCAATCGGTAGATCTCCAGATGTTTCAAAACTACAACTCCCAGCATTTCTCTACAAGCACTAGTTGTTAGGGAATTCTGGGAGCTGTGGTTTTCAAACATCTGGAGATCTACTGGTTGCCTATCCCTGACATACAGTGGCATAACTTCCGCCACCCTCATGGCCCCTGGGGAGTAGCCGGATGGTAAGAGGGCCTGCCAAACCCTCTGCGACTAGCTGATTCTAAACAGCTGCTTATGAGTATGAAGGAAACATATGCGCGATTAGCTGTTTAAAAGACCGGAACCGAACCAGAAGATCGGTTCCGGACTCTTAAACAGCTGATCACGCGTAAGTTTCCTTCATATGCGCAATCAGTAGTTTATGTGAGAGGAAAACCCCTTACAGTTACGCCCCTGCTGACATAGATGGATTTAGATCAAATTGTGTCAGGAAAGACATTTGGGAACCTAGTAACAGATAAGGAAGAACGCTACTCACGAGGATAAGGTGAATAAGTCCATTTATTCCTCACATAAACTTTTAGGAGACAACAGGTGCAACATCACAGGGCAAAAAGGTGCTCAGGCGGGGGGCACCTTGATGTTGCACCTGTTGTCTCCTAAAAGTTTATAAATGGACTTATTCACCTTATCCTCGTGAGTAGCGTTCTTCCTTATCTGTTACTATGTTATTAGTGCCTGCAGCTGGGTGGTATCCCATATGGAAGTGATCTGCACCACGAGCCAAGCCAGACACTGATGCGAGTGCTGCCCTTCTCTATCCCTTTGAGTTTTATACATTTGGGAACATCTTGTTCTTGTATTGTATGTGCTGATTTTGTATTGTAGTACTGACTTTGGGGGCCCTCATGGTTGCTATAATGAATAATCCTGCTCTGAAGAGGCTACAACCATGTAGTTTGGCCATTTAATTATAGTCCTCGCATGTGGTCCTATCTCCTGTTCCTTATATTTGATTACTTTTAGTTGATATACATGGTCTTAAAGGAGAATTAAACTAAAATAAAAATTATTTCTGAAAGCCCTAAAGGTGGCCATTGTCAGGTCAATATTTTCAGGCCATCGCAGGCAATAATATAGATTGGGTGACATTTACACCAATCCTGATAACAAAATCTGTCCGATTCAATCGGCACAATTTTGCCGCCATACAGTCACCATTAGGTTAGAGTGACCATTTTAGGCTTCTTACACACGGGGTTTTTTTCCGTCCAAACGGTTCCTGATGTTTGCGGCTTCATGTACCATTTCGCTAGCGGCTAATTATGAATTACTCTATTTACATTGCATGCGCATAGAACACTAAGTTGGTCAGGACCTTTCAGAGGATGTGATGGAGGAGCAAGCGATTGGGTGAGTACCTTACCTTTGTTCCCGGCTCCTGCAGTTTTTATTAAAAGAATGGGAGGTAAGACACAGCTTCTTTACCCCATGTTCTTTAATAAAACTGAATGGCAAATTTTTATTACCAGTGGAGATACCCTTTAATGCTTCCTTTTTTTCTGTTTCCCATGGTCCTTTGCTGTGGTGATGTAAGCCCATTTCACGTTTATGGGATTTGGCACACGGAGGTGCAACCAGAAGCAGAGGAGCTTGGGAAGAAGATGTGCCCAGAATGACATCCATTTTAAGGCAACTGGTAGCATTTTGAATATAGTAGTTTGTATTATCATTACTTCAATTGTCTGAACTTTATATTCTTATTAGACTTTCATTCTCCTTTAAATAGAGTTTTTTTTTCATGTTTCTGCGAGCTATGGTTCCTGAGATATCTGCAGAAAATGCTGTGCTTTGTTTGAGTTTTAGCCCACTGAGACAGCTTTTTATTTTCTACAGTGACTAGAGAGCCAGGCTGATAGGGATTAAACTCAATCTTAAAGGTACCAGGGCACATGTTACCCCCTCCTTAAATAGGACATTTTAGAGATTACAGCATTAACGTGCAGCCCAAAAGGCTAACCTGCGCGTGCCACTCTCAGAGGACAAGAATGCAGCAGGGATCGGATGACTCACAGACAGCTCCTACTGTTCACTTTTTAACACTATACTGTGGGGCCAGTAGTGGGTTAAATTTTAGTTTTGGGGGTGGACATGCCCTTTAAAGTATTCTTAGGAGTTATGTGGCTAAACTGCTGTATGTACAGAATTCTCGCTCATTTAGTTTCTTTTGGGTACATTTTGTTCGGGACTGGTTTCTATCTGTACAGATTTTCATATCTTAAATTTTCTTTCTGTACTGAACATTCACTTTTAGAGATGGTAACATAAGATCCCAGTTTAAAAAGCTTCTCCTGTACTGATGTGACATTCAGAACTCATTCATTTGTTCTCGGATGGACTTTAAGAAGTCCCTAGTAAATTAATATGCTGCCTTAAAGGGGGACTACAGTGGAAGAATAACCTTTAGATTTGAAGGCTAGAAATGCTGCACTAAACACATTACACTGAATTTAATGAGCTATAGATTAATGAATTGTTTTATAGTGACAATATATCAATTTGAAGTTTTTTAAGTGAAACAGTTGGGGCCTCCATATAGAAAATCTTTCAGCTATAGACTTGCTCAGTAGCTCTGAATTTCCCATGGTGCTTTGTTCCTTAGGGGCCGTGAAACATTTTCAATCCTTTACCCACTACAACTTTTCTAACACATGCTTCAGACTGCATTGGTTTCAATATAAGTGTTCAGTTTTAGTTGACTGATTAAATACACCTCAAAAGGGAGCTGCACAGACTGCAGCCTTTTCAATTAACAAATTACTGGTGTTGGTTCATTTGGTTAGTTTTAACTGTGCCTAGATTTGAATGAACAATCTCTCAATTTAATGTTAGTTAAAACATCAACCTTAAATGAATACCCTCTAACATTCCCCTTATATAAACAACATAGTGCAGAGCTGCAGGTGGAGGATAATGAAGGAAACCTGATCTTAGCACAGCTCTGTGCAATGCATTTCTCATCAGTGTACCTATTTAAAGGGGAATGTTGGAGGGTATGCATAACAAAATTATTATGCCCTAAATCAGGTGGTAAATGATGATAGGACCTGTAGTTCAGCCATTTGGCAATAAATATGAGCTTTTCATTACTGAAAATGCCGAAAATATCTGCTGGTTTGGGGTGGCCAGCCTCGACCGACCTCGATCATTCGTTCATCTGGATTGGATGAATGGACGATCGGACGTGCTGGTAAATTCTGATCGATTGTGCAGTTCCCTATGGGACCACACAATAGGTCATTAGCAGTTTCAGCCGCGGTCAAATTTGCTGCGACCTACGGACATTTGTCCCGGCCAATTGCTCGGTCGGGACAAATAGTCCCTTTGTGTGTACCCAGCCAGGAGAACTATAGTGTGTATACACTTTTTTCAAAAACAGCTAATTTGAAAAGTACCTGGGGCAGGGAAGTAGGATTGGTACTTTCTACCTCCCAATATTATTTGTATGATAAGTGGCAGCAGAAAGAAAATTGCTTCTGCCTGGCTTCCTGAATGCTTCAGCCCTATCTTTAATACAGGAAGGCCCAGGGCCATAACCTGGCAAATGAAAACTGTATGTGCTGTTGCTTCTCAACAGAACAATATTGGGAGGTGGGAATAATCAAGCCTACCTACGTGCCCCAGGTACTTTTCATTTCTAAAACGTTAATTTTTATAGTATAGTTGTCCTTTAAAGGATAGCTATACTCTAAGAATTAACTGTTTAAAAATGGAAAGTAACTGGGTCAGGGAGGTTGGATTGATTATTCCTACCTTGCAATATAATTTTGTTGAATAGCTACAGCACCAACAGTTTTCATTTGCCAGATTAGTCCTGGACTATTCCTATATTAAAGATAGTGCTGAAGCCAAGGGGAAGACTGGCACAATCAGTTTTCTTTGGGCTGATGCTCCTCACAGAAACAATATTAGGAGTTAGTAATTACCAATCCTACATCCTTGCCCCAAGTACTTTTCAGTTTAACTGTTTTTTCAATAAACTTTATACACACGATAGTTTTCCTTTAAAGGGTATGTACACCAGAAAACTTGTTTTTTTTAATTGCCCATTAAAGGGCATGTCCACCCCCAAAACTAACTTTTTATATTTATTTGGCCCAACTAAGTGCTCCAAAACAAACTTTACAGCATGTAAATCGGTCCAGTGGTTCAAAAGTTACAGACCTTTGTAGCTGGCTTAATCCTGCAGCATGAACCAATACAGCGATGAACAGAGACAGGTTACATTACCTTGCCTCTGTTCTTTTTATGTTCTTGAGCATGTCTGTTAACATCCAGCAGTGAGAACAGAGGAAGTTGCATCAGTAATGGTCTGACCCCTGGATCCCACCCTCTTTTCCTCATAACCAATCACAGCTGTAAAGTTATGTGTACTGAAGAAATCCAGGATCAACAGCTGCAGCCAGCCAGCCCAGAGAGAGAGAGAGAGAGAGACACACACACAGGCAAGAATTTTTTTTTTTTCCTAAACTGCAGCTCAGGGTCATCTAAAGAGGAAGTGGAGAGGAAGTGCAGCCTGATATATATCTCATTAAATATCGGGCAAAGCAAATGATTTTTAGAAAAATGAACATTGCGTTTGAGGTTGGTGCTATTATATAAAGAACATATAAAAAGTTTATTTTTGGGTGGACATACCCTTTAATGGAAACTATAATTCATCCCAACTATCACTGTACAGTTTTTTGTGGATCTGCCCCCTATTTTATTAGATATCCAATCTGAAACAGCTTACATTTTAGCATTTCTGTAAGCAGTTTTGCTGTAGCTGGAATGGTTTGACAGTTGATATGCTGTATGCAATTTTGACAGTTGGTGTGTGGGAAAATAGTCAGGTCAGTGGTCAGAGCTTGAGCAAAACAAGTACTGTATTGAAGGCATGCAGCAAAACACACCTCAGAGTAAGTGCTACTTACATGTATTTATTTATAGATTACGATGACGCAAAGTCACACTTTAAGTAAATTTTTTTGTAAAAGATTCTAGGATCATTTTAACCGTGTGAATTTGTGAAATAATAATTGTTGCCCTACGATATGCAGCTGGTTGATTCAGTGCTATGAATTGTTATTTAGAACCTCATATGTTCGTAAAGGGGGTTTATTGTATACGTTTGAATTGCTACATTGTTTAAAGGACATGTCCCCCAGCCCCAACCGCATTAATATAATTGTTAGAAAGTCCCCCGATTCTTACTTACCTGCCCTCTCTCCTCCGCTGCAGTGTTCAGGCCCTCTGCTTGCATAGAATTGAAGGCAGGGGGCGGGACCGGCAGCCGCGTCCGTGATTGGCTGAGAGGCAGGGAGGGCTGCACTGAGCATGCCTCAACCTTGATGAGGTTGAGAAAGTCTCAGGCACAGCACGAGTCACACACTGCTCCTACACAGCAGTTTCCTGGACTTTGGAGTTAGCTTTTCAACTATTATACTCAAAGTCTCTATTTACCTTTATATTGTATTCTGTTTGCCTAATTCGCCAAACTTTTTATGTGTTCATGTCCGTCATCATCTTCTCATCATTTCAGTTTTCTCTTTCCTCTCTTCCTTCCATTCTGCTCCTCTCCAGGTTCTATTGTTCTGAACCATTCCCCCCATCCTATTCTGTCCACCTCATTCCAATTTACTGGATATTCTCCTACTTCTTTATTAAAGTTCCAAATGAATCTTCAAACTTCCATCTATAGTCTAGTACCAAGACATTTTTCCTTTTTTGGTACCAATTGCTTTGGATTAAATAGATAGTATTAGGAAGACCAAGGCATGCTGGGAGTTTCTAAACATCTGGAGAGCCAAGGTTCGACATCACCATCTTTACATTTGCCCTCCTGCTAAAACTTCATTAAAAATCAATATTATAGCCCTTGGCAGGGATCACCCTAAGCATACCTCATGTTTAAGAAAATAGATATTAAGAACTGCTTGAGACCTTATGCACGTTATTCAATGGAAACGTAGATTTCTGTTCATAAAAGCTGGGTTCTTTCTTCAACTCTAAATGCTGGATAGAGAAAAACAACAATTGTTGTAGTTTGGGGGAAAGTTTTTTTTTGTTATCAGGAAAACATTAGAAGCAGACTGGGCTGTTAATGGGACACAATGTCGTGTTACACTAATACGTTCGCCTGCAAATGAAAATTGCAGCTTAAAAGTATGCCGGTCTCTCGAGGCCACGTGATTGGCCATCGTCTAAGAAAATGACCTAGATTTTCTGCTGTGAATGTGATAACAAGACAGCAAGTCTGGGAAAGGCTGCAGAATGTCACACTATTCTCGTAACAAACTCAATGTGTTTTCTCAGCATTTGAAATGTGTCATCCTCGTTCTTGTTTGCTTCCTCGCCGTGTTAGATATGCACACTTATACACTTATTATGACTTCTGTAACTTCGCCACCCAGATGGATGACATCTTATTGAGCTTATTGTATTGATCAAAGTGTAATAAATATATTTATTGCCACCTGTCATTATTTGCTACAACTTAGGCTTGCCATACACTAGGCAGAGATCTATCTTGTGTTTAAAGCAGCGTTTTTTTATCTTGAGATAATCCAATCTGGCCCGTTCAGTTTGTGATCTCACACTGATTGCATAAAATGGGCTAGGAGGTTCTTAGATTGGTCACTTGTCTATAGACAAACATCTAATCTATCTGATCTCTGTGTGGGCACCTTAAGTTTATCTACTACAGCTCCAGGATCCTCTTCCAACAAAGTTTCATTGAACCCCCCAATACATTACCTTCCATTTATCAGCATTGAAGATTTTCTGCACAGTGTGGTAAACTATGTAGATCTGATTAATTACTGTACACCATCAATTGCCCTGCACCATAGAACAACCTGATCCTCCTTTTGCTTATGTGTTGAACTGTAACTTGGGGTGGTTTTTCGGGGACACCCTTGGAGCAGAAAGTCGTGAGGCTAATAAGTGGGTGTGCAGCTCAAACGCGTATCTGTGGTATTGAGTTAGATCTTGAAGACGTTTCACTAGTCATCTGACTCTCAATTCAGAATGACTTGTACAAAAATCTGTTTGCCATAAATTCCCTATCCAGCATATAAGAGTAAAGTTTCACATTGAATACAATGTGTTGATTTGACAAGAGGTATTGTCAAAACTGCCAAGGTTATGGCATCAAAACAGCGGGATGGGATTTACCCATTATCGTTAGTGTGTATGGCCACCTTAACTTTCTCCTGCTTTCATGGAACTCTCCTTTTGTCAACCCAAATTTCTAATTACCCATAATGTTTGCCCTCCACAAGCTCTGCATTCACTGATTTCAGACTTTTTCACCTCCTTTATTTCTGTGATCACAGATCAAGTCTCTTCTATTTATTGTTTCATTTTTCTCTTGCTTTTCTTTCTTCCTTTCTGCTCCTCTCCAGGTTAAATTCTTCTGAACCCTTTTCTCCTATTTCTGTTCTTACCCCCTGCTTCCTTTTTCAACATTTTATCCACATACAAATGTTTTTTATGGTAATTGTCTGGGTGTCTTAAGCTGGGTACACACAGTAAAGATATAGCCCCGATACTGTCGTTTCCCGAACTAGCGTGCAGCCGCCGAACGATCGGGTCGGCCGAACGCTCGTTCGGGAAAGACCAAAAATTTAAATCGCCCGCGCTAGACTCCCAATAGAGGAGTCTAGCACGGTCGATGGAAACACACTGTCCCGAGCGTTTTCCCTATGATGTTAATAGGGAGAACGCTCGGGACTGTGTGTATGCAGATCTTTGAAAGATGGCAGACAGGATCTTGCAGATCCTGTCTGTCATCTTTCAGAAATCTGTACTGTGTGTACCTAGTTTTAGTAAATTCTGGGTACACAGAGATTAAATTCCTCCTTCTTCATAAAAAGAAAAGATCTATTTTATCCAAGACCTAGCCCTGAATACAGCCACATAACAAACTTTTCCATAGCTTCTCTTTCAGATCCTTTTATCGATTGTTTACAAAATAAAGTAAGCGATAGAAGTGTTAACTAACTTGGTTACTCTTGTTATTGAACCTAGAATGTAATAAATGGTAGAATGGCAGCTGATCTATTAGAATACATGCGTTGTCCGTAAAAAAAAAAAATGACAGCTACATGGATAAGGAGCACTAATTGGTGAAATAGACAAGATCGTTCCGGACAAGAATTTCTTTATATTGTGGACCAGGCTGCACAGAAGTTGTTGTTACATTAAGCAGTAAATCGTATGCTGGCTTATAGTTTGTGTCCCAGTTTTCATCTGTTTAAATATAACAAATGGCATTAAGGAAAATGTGCAAACGCAGAGTGACTCACAGTATAATTACATTTATTACAGAAGCTCATTAAAACGAATTGCAAAGTATTTTTACACATGTGATGCAAAACATTTTATTAGGATTTTAAGGTTTTAGTATAGTCATATAAGATGGATTCTGAAGGTCAACCACCATCCAAGGTGTACACTAAAATAGAAATTATACCTTACCCTGAAAGCTATTTTGGTGTGTGCTGTGTACACCAATAGAAGAGGATTGGGATGGCCCCACTATCTCCCTGCTTCGCAACCTTTTTCAAGGTGCATGCAATCACCATTTTTGGTGTGTATTGCATGCTCTGCGGTAGGTTAACATCAAAGGAATTGTACAGCATGCACATGAATTGCTGCGTCGTGCTATTCATGTGCGCTGCCTTGTGGGGCTTTGGTCTACGTCAGGATGGATGGGGGCCTAGAATAGCCCTGTTTATGTGTCCAGGTCAGTTAAATAGGCCCCACTGAGGAACGCATTTATTGTAAGTTGATACAACCAATTTATAGGTTGGCCATCTAAAAGGCAAGTGTTGTTTCCAAAAGGCAAGTGTTGTTTCCACCCTCCCCCAAATGTATCTGGGGTGAGGACCTAAATCACTAGGGTTTGCCCTAAGTACCAGTTCTCAAATGATCATATTATTGTTATAGCCATGAAACTATTTCTATTCCAACTCTGCTAGGTATGACATTTAAAGGGCATGTCCACCCCAAAACCAACTTTGGGGGTAAGGTAGGCAACCTCTATCCACCCCACCCGTCAATATTTCTTTAAATAAATCCCCAGATTTCTACTTACAGAGCCTTCTATCCCCAGCTTGCATGCAGGGGCCTGGACCGTCAGCCACATATGTGATTGGCAGAGAAGCAGCCAATCACAGACACAGCTGATGTCACTGGAAACGCAGCGGGAGAGAAGGCTCTGTAAGTATGGATCTGGGTTATTTTTTAAAAAAAATATTGCAGGGTTACCTACCTTACCCCCAAAGGATTTCACACTAGGTGCAACGGTAGCTGAGTATGGATCCGGATGGTGGGAGGGGGGACTGCGCACGTCACAGCCCTTGTTGAGGACGAGGTATCAGCAAGGACAGAATGACTCACTGACAGCTTGGACTCTTCACTTTCCTGGACTTTGTTAAGGCATTGCTGGAGAACCACAAGGAGCAGAGATGTAAGGTAAGGAATTATTTAAACTACAAAGTGGGGCCAGTAGTGGGTTAAATTATAGTTTTGGGTGTGGACATGCCCTTTAAACTAATCTGCTTTTTGGGAGAGAATTTTTTTGTTACTGTCACGAACGGCAGTTCGCTGGGCACGTGATCTGACCAATCAATTGGTACAAGCTGCCACCACTTTAAGTTATGGCCTTAAAAACGTCCCAAAAACACTCTTGACTCTCGCTGACTATGCACACCCCTGTCCTGGCAGCTAAATGGTTAACACAATACACCATTCACTCCAGCAACTAACTGGTTAATTAGCATCAGTCCTTCACAAGGAGTTACAGAGTTAATTAGCATTTACACTGCAAAACACTCCATTCAACCACATATAAACTTATCAGAGGCTAACGGAGTTCTTTTAGAGCATCAAAGACAAAACTTAGTAAATTTTAGTTTTAATATTCCAAAAGGGGGACAGTGCATATAATACAAAAATAAAAGAAAATGGTGTTATAATAAAATGACATACAATAGGTACAACAGTTATATAAAATAAAAAGGATAAAAATATTCACAGATTCACTAGAAGAAGTCCTGTATCCCGGGACGGGAAGAAACATCGGGTCCATACACACAGTTTTACCATGTCCCCTCAGTATGAACAAAGTTTATAGGGCTACAAGGATTTTTAAACCATTTCATGAACCACCCCCCTTCTCTGGCTATGCAGGAGGTTGGAGTGTCTAGGAAAGTCCAGATTTACGACTAGCCAAAAGCATTCATTCCCCCTCAGTTAGGCAGATTCCATATAAATGTAGATATGTACATTATATTGGGATATTGACCACATATTTCTCTCCTGTATTAATTATCAATTCCTCCAATACCAAACAAGACCTGTGTGTAATCCATATTTCCCAAGATATTAATAACTCGCCTTGGCAAGGGAATAAGGGCTCCATGTTGGGTATCATTTTAATGGGCCTACTTTTCCATTCACAAATATAATATTGGTTTCTGTCTTACATATTCCAATACCGAAATACATTTATTTTACATGTATGGTTTTCCTTAAAATGACCTCTTAGGGTACCCACCAGACCCCTAGCTGAAGAGAATTCCAGATACACGGTTCGGCCCCACATTGTCTTGAAAAGAAGATCTGGTTCCATGCTTCACTAATCGTAATATAAACAATAGGACTGTTCCAGGGTGGAATGGTATTTTATTGGTCCCTTGCAAGAACTAATACCAATAGTTAACCCATTCTTGCCAAGTCACTACACACTTTCCTGACAGTTACTTATCTTTGTATTCAGTCCTTAAGGGGGCAATACTCAAGTTAGATGTCAAGGCTGATACGGCGTCAAATTGGCTGTAAAGTCTCCAGCCTCATTGGTTCTTACTTGCAAACTTCCCCTTATGTTCCCCAGCCAGATAACACAGAGCCGGTCAAAAATTGGTTGTCCAGGCGGTTGTCCAGAATGTCTCGGGAACTCCAGCAGGTAACCTGCAACCTTTATTATTATGCATAATTTGGTCTGTAATTGAAACTACTGGCTGCTGATATCAGGGAGCTGCACAGCTATATGTCAGTTTAATGTCATATCAAAGAGCTGCAGGACAGATAGTTAATTAAAAAAAAAGTGCACTAGATGTAGTGTATAAGTGTATATAATTACTGAGCTCTTAGACATTTCCTGTCTTTTCATATTTAGTTGTTTGAGTTGTTATTCCCTAAAGTAATCATTCCCAATGTTCAGAAACACATCATCTTCACTAAAACAAAAACTGGTCACTTGTCAATTACCTGCCCCCAACCCCAACTGTTATATTCAGCATATTATTACCTGCATTACTAACCAGATATTTAGGTACTATTATTGCCTCTATTCTGGCAGAATAAGTTTGACCCTCCCTTAATGCAGTCAAGCAAAGCTGTTACTGATAATATCTCAACCAATGATTGACTGCTGTTTGCTCTGCTGCCTCCTTTGCACATGCTCAAGCTTATAAAAAGCTCATTGAGCAGAGGAGGAGGCAGATATCTTTGACAGAACAGAAGAGAACTTATTAAATATTCTTTTACAAATATGGACACATCAGAAAGAACGAGGCAGGCTACCGGACTCCAATCCCAAAATAAAATTTTATTTATTAGCAAACATTTGGAGGCGTGAAGTGCACTGGATAACCTACTGGGACGGGATCCCTGAGATGGAAGTACAGTGATCGGCTATTGAGTTTATTCTTTTACAAATACTTGTTATAAACTCCTCCTTGTAATAATCTGGCTTCTACCTCCATATAATCAATCAAGGCTTTGATTGCTGACATCACAACCAATAATTGACTGTTTTTTGCCCTGCAGCCTCCTCTGCACATGCTCAAGCTTATAAAAAGCTAATTGAGCAGAGAGAGGAGGCAGGTACCTTTGCCAGAATGGAAGAAAATGTTTTATTAAATATCGTAAACGGTTTATATAATAAACCGTTTAAAATATCAATTGGGTTGTTAGGCTGATAACTGACAAATCGCCAGTTTTATGTTTTAAGGGTGGACATGCCCTTTAAAAATTACTTTTACATATTTATTGATTGAACAGTACACATAATAGACTGTTATGGGTCACCCAGTCTTAATAGATATCTACTTACAAATGTGTCCCCAAAAATCCTCATATACCAGGGAGCGAACCAATTACCTTTACATAGAAGGCGGTGCCTGCAGATTAAGACTAAATTACTAAACTAAAGCTACAGAGACAGAGTATCTGCCAATGGCACTCTGGTTCATAGATAAACACCCCATTCTAGAGTGGAAGATACCACTCAACATACAAATATTGAGTATAATATCTTAATAGATGTCTACATGTTAAACATTTCTTGATTAAATAAGACATGGACGGACTAATATCAAAGATTAATTATGGGTTAGCATCCAAATAATGGGTTAAAAAAGGAATCAGTCCAATATGCCCTAATGCAATACAATTTGACAACACCAGTGCGTTATCATAAAAACTTTAAATTCCAAATTCAGACATCCCACATTGGGAAAAGAAAGATGTCAATAAAACCTCACAGCTATAGAACCGTACATTTTGTACTTCCTTTCTCAATATTCTCTTTACATTGCCATTGGAAGACA
Source organism: Hymenochirus boettgeri (assembly GCA_019447015.1). Taxonomy (NCBI): domain Eukaryota; kingdom Metazoa; phylum Chordata; class Amphibia; order Anura; family Pipidae; genus Hymenochirus; species Hymenochirus boettgeri. Next base: position 148,953,150 of record CM033476.1, read on the forward strand.
AATTAGAGCACTGTAGCCTAATGCAGGGAAACAAAATTCCATCCAATAAGACATCTCCATAGCTTAATGCGGTATGCCTGCCAATAAGGCATCACCGGAGTATATTGCAGAATACCTAATAAGGCATCACCAGAGCCTATTGCTGAATACCATCTAATAAGGCATCACTGTAGCCTAATCCAAAATGCCAGCCAATAAGAAATATTAAATCTTTCCTTTTAGAGGTAGTTCTCAGTTGCCCCAGGGAGACATAAACTATTTTATAACAGAAAGGGAATAATGAAAACAATTCAATTAGTAAAATAATGAACAAGAAAAAACAGGTCTGGCCTAATTAATATCCTAATTGTTTTTTTGTGGATCATTTTTATTATTTTAATTAGGTGCAAGTCCAAAATCTAATTATAAGGCCTGTGTTATCTATCTAGGATTTAGCTGTAGGTAAATAAAAATATAAACAGGGTTATTCAATAAAAGTTCTTATCGTTTAAAATGGTGCTAATTTTGCCCCAACCAATCAGATGTTAGCTTTCAAATGTTAAATAGGATCTGAGTGGTTAGGGCAAAATTAGCACCATTTTAAACGATAAGAACTTTAATTGAATCTCCCTGTAAGAATGTAAAATCCCCCTGAACCCACTGTACGCACTTATGGCCACATTGCAAAAAAAATTCCATACATTAACACAGATGTATAAAATCACATCAAAATAGGCAAGAATATCGTACAAAGTATAACCAAGCTCTACACAATAAACAATCCCATAAGAGACAAAACTAAACAATGGGTGTCAAAAACTGGGACAATTTACAGAAAGATGCAGTGCTTTCATCTTAAAGTCACACTGACCTATTTACTGCTGCAAGTGTGTGACAAAAGATACCCACACAGCTGGCACATGTGATTTAATATTGCTCTAGTGTAATTTTTAGCAGGGCCTTTTAACTCCAGCTATTAGATTGAGAGAGAGAGATAGACAGATGATAGATTCAGAGATGCATACACAGATAAACTGTAGCTAGATAAGACGTAGATAGAGAGATATAGTAGATAGATAGACATATGGGGAGAGAGATAGGATACTCTGCTACACTATGGAGATGCTAAAGTGATATTGCAATACAGTTCAGAAACACTCTAGCACACCGCTGTTGGCTTGCTGCCAGACAATAGATAGGTGCTATCCCTCAGCTCTCTACTCCACGAGCTTTAAGTAATACCAGAACAAAGATCCAAACGAGGGAGCACACTATAAGTGTAGAATCAATACTTTATTGTGAACAACACACAACGTTTCGGGACTGCAATGTCCCTTCCTCAGGTAATGGGGGACGTTAACTCTAACAGCTGTAGTGTTGTTGGTCTGCCCTTTCTGCCTGGGGCATAACCAATGAGAAGAAAATACAGTTGTCCTTTAAAGGGTATGTCCACTCAAAAATTAACTTGCTTTCAATCTGTTTTACTGAAGAACAGGAGGTAAATGCACTATTTCTTACCTCCCGTTCTTCAGTAAATCTTGCAGGAGAACTTACCGGGATCGTTCCAGCGCTGACAGAGCCGCGGCCGAAATCCCCGTACCTCCGGCGCTTCCACTCCTCTCCTTAGCACAGTGTGCGCATGCGCGCACTGTGCAAAGGCCTGGAGATGCGTCGGAGCGTCGGGGATTTCGTCCTCGGCTCTGTCACGCTGGAACGATCCCGGTAAGTTCTCCTGCTCTCCTGCAAGATTTACGAAGAATGGGAGGTAAGAAACAGTGCATTTACCTCTGTTCTTCAGTAAAACAGATAGAAAGCAAGTTAGTTTTTGAGTGGACATAACCTTTAATCTGAGGCCCCACTGCAACAAGTGCTGTGCATTTCTGTGGCTTTTGCCATGCTCTTGTACCCACTTTTACGTATGTTTGCGATGTCCAGGATATTATGGGTTATAAAAATGTAATGTGGATTTGTGTCCACATTTTCATGTATTTTCATAAACTTTTATTAAGTGTGATTTTGATGCGTTAGGATATCACATTGGATCCCAGCTCCCATAATGGGGCCTACTTCACACGGTTTACATTACAAATAAAATGTCATTGCGATTTTTTTTTAACTTTTTGTGAATTATTTTAGTTTTGTGTGAATCCGATTCCCACAAAACTAAAAATAGTTCACAAAAAGTAAAATGGCAACAGGAAAATTTACATTATTACATGTGTGCCTGCAACAAGAGATAAAGGACCGAAGATAAAGGAGGAAAAGGAAGAGGAATAGCAGAGAAAGGTGGAAGTAAAAGTTCACATACAAAAACGCCTAAAATCCCCTCCCCTCAAACATAAACGCTCTGAAATCGATTGCCGGTAACATGGAAAGATTTTTTTTGTATTAGATCCTAGTAGACTGGGTTATCTGCAGTGTTTAAGGTGATTTTTGAATAATCATCAATAATGTTTGCAAAATATGGCAATCTTCTCGTTCATTTTGTGTTATTATTTTACTTCAGTGTCATAATATTCATTTTCGACAGAACTTCCGTATGATTATCCTGTGACAAGCAGTATTTTAGTTTAACAAGCGCTTGTTTGCTAATTATCTTAACTCACTAACCTTTCCAAGCCAACTCTACATTTAGAAGTGTAACAATTAGCTGTTAACACACAATGTGTACTTGTAAATGAAAATGCTTTCATGTATTTATAGACCTATTTATACCCAATGTGCTTCGGATGAAAGTATTGTTGTCTCTTTAAACAAACAACCTTCATTTAAAAATGCAAATAAGAATGTCGCAATCTGTTGGCATTCACGGAATAATAAAGGAAATGGGAAATGTATTTACAACTTAATTGATTTTTTGACTTTATACAAAATACTTATGCATTGTCTTTTGGGGACGAAACCCGTGAGCAAGTCTAATCCGTTTTATGTGCCTATACAGTCTAAGAAACTTTTCAATATATTTGCATTGGAAATAAGTTACAGAATGAGGGCAATTAGCCATTTTGGAAAGTACAAAATGAATAAAGATACAACAAAATACCGTACTTTCCTTCCTATTAAAATGTTAGTCATTAGTTTAGGACCAGGAACTTTTGTGAAACTCTAACCTGTAATCTATGACTCCTTTCATACATTCTGTGTGCAACGGTTTGAATTAATTTTGCTAATTTAGGTCAGGACAATTTTTAACAAATGATCGGTAAATTTCCATCATAGAGAACACATCCAGCACTGATGGTCTCAATTTTAGATAGCGTGCCATGTGCTTGTGAAATCCAACAACATTGAAATATGGCAGAATAGTCTAGGCTCTTTATAGGACCTCAGATTTTCCAATAGTGATCCCTCTCTAAAGCCTCGTACACACGTCCGACGCACAGACCAAAGAAACAACCCCAAGCGTGTCCACGCTTGCAATGAATGGCTGTTCATTAATCCACATTCACACGTGCGACTATCGGCCATTCGTCGCACCTGTGTCGTGTGCTTGTGGGTGGTCGGGAGTCATTCATCGGCTTGTGTGTTGGACATGTGTACGAGGCTTAACAGACTCCTTGGTGACAGGTGAGTTAATGGGAAGGGTGAATATTGGAACACAGATTGTAACCTTCTAGCACAGGGAGATCCAGTGGATCTTCTTTTGATCTATGTACTGCTGGATGGAAGTATGAGAGGGAGATAGATCCAGGCTCTGCTCAGCAGTTGTTTGTCACTGTGGTGTTTGGACTGAACTATAATAACACTCTATACAATGTTATGATAAATATATCAAGAAAAATCATAATCCTGGATTAAAATATGCATGTACCAGTCACTACTGTGGGCAACCTGCTTGTACCAGTCACAAACACAATTATATTACTGTCCACATATCCGCATGATTACAGAGAACTTTTCCAAATCCATTTTCCTTATGTTAAACGTCTCAGAATTGCTATTTTAAAGGGCATGCACATCGTAATAACAAGTTAGGTTTATTGTATAGGTTTACATTTAAATATAAGGTGGTGGTTTTTTGTTTTTTTTTATAGTAACCTTACAGACCTATAGAAACAAGACAGGGGGTTGGTGATTTGCAAATCTCGAGGAGTGGAGCTAAGAACGGGAATACAGTGGAGGAGGGAGGCCAGCAAGATCACAGTAAAAGGTAGGGTCTGTAAGGTTACTAAAAAAAAAAACAAACTTAGATTTAAAGGCAAACCTAAACAATTAGATTAACTTGTTATTACAGTGTACATGCCTTTTAAAAGCAATAAGGGCTAGGCATCACTAGTGCATTTTGGATTGTGTTTTGCACATACTATACCGGAATTAGAGTGCACATGCACAGAGGCTCGACATTGCGATTGTGCGTGCTTCCGGTCACTGCTAGTCAGGCCGTAGCCTAAGAAGTGGATCATATGGTAAGGCTATGGTTGGTGGATATGCCCTTTTAAGCCTCATATACGCAACGACCCACAACGCACGATGTGTATGCACAACTGATAATCGTGCCATGTATGGGCACTTTGTTGGCCAAAACGACCGTTTAGTTGAAGATCCGGCCAGTCTGGCAACGATCCCCGACTGACAAAGTGCCCATACATGGCACGATTATCAGCCGAAACAGCCGTGCATACACAGCGTGTGTTGCGGGGCGGCCATAAAGGTCATCTAATCCACAGCCAAAAATTACACTACAGATAGGCTTGATATTGGTTGACCCTCTTGGGATGCTACCCTTCTCTATCAGACAGTCAGTTGCGAATGTATGACTAGGTACACTAGGTAATGTCTTCTGAAATTTTTCATCCTCTGAATCAGACGATCTGACTTGTAGGTAAACCAAGGTAAATCAGACAGTCTTCTATGGATCGCACGATCGGTCGCAGCAAACTGTCATCTGTGGCTAATTTTGCTGTGACCAACACAAATGGGGCCAGGCTGATCGGTCAGCCAAGCTGAATCATTTGGCCATGTCTACTACCCTTATGCTGTAGTCATAAACAATGATCCTGGCTACATCAATTATATATTGTATATTTCCTTCTACTGAAATTTAATCCATTACATAAAGTTTTATAAAGGTCTCTCTATATAGTGGACGTTGTGATGGCAGGTTCATTGGTCAGTTTCAAAAAAAGCTGGATGAGTTTCTGCAAACAAGGAATGTTGCAAGTTACTGGTATTGATACATAAAGTAGAGTTGATCAAGGGAAATTTCCGATTGCCACTTGGAGTCAGAAAGGAATTTTTTCCCCCTTCATAAATTTGGCGGGTTATTTTTACCTTCCTCTGGATCAACAGTTACGCAGGAAATGAGGATATTGTTAGATGAGTTGGACTGGATGGACGTATGTCTTTATTCAACCTCAAATACTATACTATACTATAGTAACGTCCCCTTGTGAGTATAGGGATAAACACAACAGAATTAATATATACGGCAGTTTCTTTATAAATGACGATTTAGATTTCTTTTGCAGATTTATTGAACAATCTCTTTGATTTATTTTAAACCTTTGTACTTCTGGAAACTGCAGCTCAGCTATAACAACGTGGCTGGAAAAGAGAGAGATTTATAAAAATAAATTCCTCCAGAGAGATTGTACTTTACCGCTCTGTTAAATTCTCTCTCCTGTGTAGCCCTTTTTCCTAAATCAATGTCTATTGATTCCATTACAGTAAACAGATATTCGCAAAACCCTCCAGTTTCCAGATGTTGCTGTCCTTCCGTGTCTTGTGATTACTACAATTTATAATGGCACCTCTACAAGCCAACTAGTCATTTATACCCCCTCCTACTACAGCAAATTATCGTAGTCCATCATTAGGAAATGTAACCTGAAAGGTGGATTTTGAAATTCCTCTCACTCCTTTTGTAAGAAAAGAAATTGAAGATATTTATAGTTTCTATCCGCTGTAGATTTTTCAGTGATAAGGTCATTTCCATTAAGGACTTCTTTGGTAGAAAGGAAATCGAATATGACATCAGAAGGCTATATGCTGTTAGGTCAGCTAAATGTTTTATTTAAAGGGAAATAGGCAAAATAAGGCCACTAGGGGGAGCAAAATCTACATCAATGTAGGCTCGCACATACCGGGACCACTTAAAATCCCACTGCTCTAGCGGTCCTTAATCATAGGGGGAGCAGAACCGAACAATTACTAGAATATAGACATGGGACTGGGAGAAAATAGATAACACATATAGAGATATTGTGATAAAGCTTAGAAATATAAGGAATCTGTTCAATATAAAGAGAAAGGCATGGAAAATACCCAAAACAAAAACATGGCAAGAGTTCTAATCATTGAGAGCAGGGATGAACTACCCGTATGATGGAAAACGTGCCGAAAACTCTTACCGCCGCATATCATGAAAACTGGTATTACCACACATTGCAGCCTTAAATTTGGTGAAAAGGCCATCAGTCCCCATTTCTCCTCTGATTTCAAGGGGAACGCTGAGGAAAGATCAGAGCCCCAAGGTGCAAGACTTTGCACTTGAGTGGAAATCCGAAATGTTCGGAAGAACATCTGGTCGTGTAACTTGCTGTAATACGAGGTATTTATAGAGGAGCAAAAAGAGTTCAGGAGTGTAGTTGAAATTTCTTTTCAAAATATTTAATTTTACTGTATTATTGTAAATTAATATTCACACGTTAAACCTTTATAATATTTCATAATAAGTTTTATAGTTATTTAAATGAAGTACATTACTCATTCCTTAATCTCTGCTCTTAATATTTAAATGTTTGTATCTTCCAATGGTATGTGTTCGTCATCTTTCTTCTTTATTAGGCGTCCCTGTTTTGAATAGGATTACATTTTGGTGACTTGACTTCTAATACGATTAAGCAGATATTTAGTTTGCTTTTTGCCATGAAATCCCATTTTGCATTATTAAGCCTCGTACACACGTCTGATCTTGGCATGACCCCTTAGCGTGTTCACATGCATGTGTGTATGCGTTCGGACAGGGGTCGTTCTGCCATGGCAGTTCAACAACCGAACACATACACACACGCGATTATCGGCCGACACGGCCGCTCGTCGTGGCGGCTGTGTATCATGGTCGGGTCATGGGTCGGTGCGAGGATATAAGCTGGCCCTACACAGCCAGATGTTATTCCGATCAGATTCTGATCAAGCACAAAGCCTCGCAGCTTAGGACTCCGATCTTTCCTCAGTGTTCCACTTGAAATCAGAGGAGAGATGGGGACTGATATAGAAGTGAATGGCAAAACAAAATCTGAAAAATCTGAGTAAAACAAGGCTAGTGATTCATGCATGCTATTTTCGAGTTTCCAAGCATACTTTCGAGGGTTACCGAATAAACTATCATATATTCAGATACCATGGAATGTAGTTTCCGATAGTATTTTCTCAAATTTTAGAAAATCAGAGCTTATATACAGAAAGTAGCTTTATATGTCCAGTAACCCTCGAAAGTAGTTCAGACCCAGATCCAATCTTTACTAACAGAAAGCTGTAACATCACTGAAATTGGCAGCACTGGGGAGAAATGATTGTAATTGCTCTGGTTATTTGAATACTTTCTTGGAGGTTGAATGTGTGTGTAAGTGTGTTTGAGGAGGGGGCATAGTAAATCACTGTGCAACTTTGTATTCTAACATAAACTTACTCAGTTTACTTAGCTTTATTCAGTTCCGTTAGGAATTATAAATCCGATTCATTTACATTTAGCTTCACTTTCAAGCTTTGTTTTAAAATATCTTATTTAAAAATGATCCAAAGTATTTTGCAAAAGTAAAACAAAGCGGGGAAGGTAATGTTTGTTGCGGAGTACCTGGCAATTTGAAACAAGACCACTTCCTTCCAGACATAATCAATGTTTGTGATTTGTCGTTTTGCTTTGGGAGCACATCCTGCTGAAGCTTTATTTCTCCAGAAAATTGTATATCTGTGAGTTATCTTCTTGTAGGACTTTCTTCCTCTATTTTAAACAATTGCTCATAATCATTCTAGCCTTGAGTTCAAAGTGATCTGAAAGGAAAGTGTTGTTTGGGGCTCTGTAACAATTAGCAATTATTTACCATTTAGGAGATGTGAATCACCATGAGTAGATAAATCTGGTTACAGGATACAATATGGTGTTTAAGTGATAGTGTTTAAGTGTCGGAAATGAACATTAAATGTTGGTTCACACAGTAAAGATTTTTGAAAGATGCGGACAGGATCTGCAAGATCATTTTTCAAAGATCAGCGAACACACAGTCCCGAGCGTTCTCCCTATAACCAGCATACACAGCATAGGGAGATCGCTCGGGACTGTGTGTTTCCTTCGGCTGTGGCTAACTCCTCTGATTACAAATTTGGCGGAAGGACAATCAAACACCACCAATCGCGTAGGCTCACAAGTGGTAAATGGTTGGTCGTGATGAAAAATCCCCAAATGCCTACCCAGCCTAATGGCCTTTTATATGAAGTTCATTTTTAAAGGACAATTATTCTCAGCTTTGCCCCGTTCCACACATGAATAGTAATCAGGGTGAGGACCTTCTACGTTTTTTGGCACCTGAATCAAACTTTGTAAAAGGCGCTTCCAATCTCTATAAGACGACACGACCATGAAGTGGGCGTGGCTTCCAGTTATGGTTGGGGTAATACACTTGTTAAATTCATACTTTACTAGGGGGTGGGGGCACAGGTAGGCATGAAGATAGATAAATAGATAGATAGTCCCATTAATAGATATGCTGATAGAAAGTGGATAACTGAGAAGCTGGTGGTTAACAGTCAAAGGAACAGTTAAATAACTGAGAAAGAGACACTGGTGATTAATGAGGAAAGTAAAGAAGAAGTTTTGCTACACATGAAATGGTAAAATATGTGCCAAACTGGTTAATTTTACTTATCTACCTCTTACCTACCTCTTCATAAAATGTCATTCCTCACCTTTCCCTTTCCCCAGAGGCGCCACCTGAGACAAATGTCTCACTCTGCATCATTTGAGAAGTGTCCCTCTCCTAACTGCTGGGTACTTTACCGTTCATACTTAAACTTTCTCTTTCTAGTTAAGGGTAATATTTCTTTAGTAGTAATTGCCAAAACACAAGATACTCTTAAACCCAAGAAAATGAAATATACACTGTACGCTATATGGAATTAAAAATAAAACATTGCGGGTGAGGAACGTGCTTTCCTTATACTAAAATAATATTTTATATTGCAATGCTCACCAATAAAAGTCTAAAAAAAAATTATCATTGATCTTCCAGTGATATTTTTGTGCTCATTTTGAACTGCCTCCTCTGTAACGTTAAAGAAGATCTTATTGCATTCTGAGTGCGCATCTTTATCACAATCAATAGGTTGTTAAAGATTTTCGGTTCTATAATTGTATTTGTAGCATGACACTAACAGCTGATACAGTTACAAAGCGTTAGAGTTTATAGACATATTGAACCATGTTCCTAAGACTGATCCGCTTTCTCATAGATGTGACAAAAGTATAATTATGATCAATGGAGAGAGGGTTCAGATTGGCAAGCCTTAGATATTACCAGCACTGTAGATTCTGTTTGTGAATCCTCCTTTAATATAGAGCTATGATAGAGTCGCCTCTAAGTTATAAAAACCTGCAGCAAGGCTGAGTAAGGGGGGCCCAAGGCCAGCACTGACCGTTACTTAACGGGGAACTGTGGTCCAAGAATGACTTTAAGTAAATTGATAGGAATTGCTACCCTGAGAATTTTTGCAAATTATTTCCATTTTAATTTGCATAGTTTTGAAGATATTTACATTTTTGTGTGTGATATGGCAGCAGCATCACCAGGTCCCCTGCACTTCCTGATTCCTGCTCTGAAACTGTCAGTCAGTCTGTCCTGTGTCTCCTCCTCACCTTTGCAGCCCCCTGGTCCCTCCCACTCAAGGACCCCATGGTCCCTCCAGTTGCAGGCGCCCCATTAACTTACAGCCCCATGTGGCCACGCCCACTCATGGGTGCCATGGCCCAACCCACTCATGGGTGCCCAAGCCCCGCCCACTCATGGGTGCCCAAGCCCCGTCCACTCGCGGGTGCAGTGGGTTACTCAGGACCCCCCCCCCTTACAGACAACTCTGTGGAAACAGAGTGAGAACTCTGCCTGAAAAGGCTATTTTCACAAAGAAAAAGAAAAGGTCTGTAATTCCCATACCTACTTTGTCAGAACTTCACACAGCAGAGAGGAGGAGGGACTTCCTGTCTCCCTCACACACTGAGGGAGTCTGAGGCTGTGCTCGCCGGCGGCACTGTGCAGGAGAAGCCTCAAGAATGTCACAAGTCAGACTCCCACCCATTGACTTTCTGGTCAGTCATTTCTTTATATCCTTGGCTGTGGAGCATGTAGAGAGGTGGTTGATGGCTCGTTTTAAAGATAGGAAACTGGCCTTTCATTTAAACTTAACTTGTTTGGAGACCACAGTTCCCCTTTAATGTAAGTGGATCTTTAAATGTTATTTGTTGTGGGCCTAGATCTCCATGTAACTATGTTTACAGCGAGTGTACTGTGTTTCTGTTGACAATCTTTCACATTATAGGTAAAGAAACCAAGAGCATTTTATTGGGCTATAGATATACTGTATTTAAATCCCCTAAGTAGTTTTATTGCCATTGTAAGGGGTGTGTTTGGTTAGGTGTGGAGTTCGATGGTCTGTATATCAGACTGTGTTATCAAGCGTCAGTCTCAGCCGCAATTTTCAGGTACATGCTCACACAACTAGTCGACCTACTTTTTTCAATGATGTGTGCTCCTAGATATAACCAGGAGATATAACCATGAGACTTGCACCAGATTTTACTTACCTGTTCCACCTTTACAGCGCTATATGCTTGTGGAAATAGTGGTCAGTATTTAGAGTTAGGTCCCACTATGCACATTGCATTTCATTTTGCGTGCGTTTTGCGAATCACAGTGTAATTTTAAATATAATGTATACACTGTATAATTCGCATTCCGAATCTATGTGGTCGATTTTTTTATTGCATGCGTGCATAACTGTTGGTCCGTGTGTCACAATTGCACTTTAATAATAGGAGGGGTGTGATGCCTTAGCCAATCACAGGAGCGGTTTCCGGTCGAGCCCCTCCTTCTTGACTTCCATGCACAGAGAGACACGGAAGTTAAGCAGAAGGCAGCAGGGGAACAAAGGCTGGTAAGTTCATTTGGGGACAGCTGTGAGTGCTATAAACCTTGCGTGGTCGAGGTTTATAGTAATTCCCTGCAAGATATAAAAATTTAGTTTGGGGGGTGGACATACCCTTTAAGATGCTTGTTATTGTGATTAGCTGTTTACATTTGACTATTGGTACACAGTGACTAGAGTTGGGCGAAACGTTGCGTTCCATTTTCGGATTTATGGATCTCGGGAAAAACCTTTGCATCCAAAAACAGAACGTAATTTCGGAATTTCGGACCGCATTTTTCGATGATTATTGCATGTACTGGGTTATTTTCAGTAATAATCAAAAATAACTTTAAATGTTCAATTTTTATGTTTCCGATCGTATTTTGGGGATTATCGAATGTTCCTCGTACATTCGATAATCATCGAAAATGCAGTCCGAAATCCGAACGATCCGCCCTGTTTCAGACAGAACATTTGGATTTTGGAACTGAGGGGTTCCTCCATGCCTGATCCAGGTCCGAGTCTGACCCGGATCCCATCTCTAACAGTGACCTGCTAGCCAGCGTATAAATGATTGGGTATTTCCTGTCACCATTTAGTGCAAAAGTAAATTCACAAGGATGCAGCACAGACAGGGGCCTGTGTAGAGAATTGGGCCAAGGAAATGGCTACTTAAAAACATATTCATTTAAAGGAGAACTAAACCCACATTTTTACACTCCAGAATTTGAAAATATCCTTTCTAAAAACACCAATTAACTGTAAAATCCCACTGCAGTAAATGGCATTAAACAAAATATTATCCCCTAAAGAACTGGATGAAATAACTTTGTGTATGTGCAGTGACGTGCCACACCCCTGACTTCAGTCACATGCTCCCATGCCTAAGGATTGGTTAGACATAATTTCAGAGAGCCAGAAAGATGCCAATGAATTTTGAAAGACAAAATGCTGAATGTGCAAGTTTAGGTCATTGGGGTGGGAAAATGCTGCTTTTTTTCTTAAAAACGTATGTATTTGCACTGAACTTCCCCATTAAAGGGCATGTCCACCCCCAAAACTAACTTTTTATATTTATTTGGCCCAACTAAGTGCTCCAAAACAAACTTTACAACATGTAAATCGGTCCAGTGGTTCAAAAGTTACAGACCTTTGTAGCTGGCTTAATCCTGCAGCATGGACCAATACAGTGATGAACAGAGACAGGTTACATTACCTTGCCTCTGTTCTTTTTATGTTCTTGAGCATGTCTGTTAACATCCAGCAGTGAGAACAGAGGAAGTTGCATCAGTAATGGTCTGACCCCTGGATCCCACCCTCTTTTCCTCATAACCAATCACAGCTGTAAAGTTACGTGTACTGAAGAAATCCAGGATCAACAGCTGCAGCCAGCCAGCCCAGAGTGAGAGAGAGAGAGAGACACACACACAGGCAAGAATTTTTTTTTTTCCTAAACTGCAGCTCAGGGTCATCTAAAGAGGAAGTGGAGAGGAAGTGCAGCCTGATATATATCTCATTAAATATCGGGCAAAGCAAATGATTTTTAGAAAAATGAACATTGCGTTTGAGGTTGGTGCTATTATATAAAGAACATATAAAAAGTTTATTTTTGGGTGGACATACCCTTTAAGACTAGTTTTGCAGCAACTGCTTCTCTTAAAAAATATTTTTGTAACACAGCTGCAGGGTCACTTTTTCTTGACTCTTTTAATGGTAGTCTATAGGCATGCAAGAGTTACAAAGGGATTGCAATGCACTGATAGCCTCTATTGCTTTATTCCATTGGAGAAGCGAAAGTACACAGAGTACATTGCCCCCTCAGTGCTGTCTACATTGGCTAATTTGTAACATACTATCAGGGTTATTCAATAAAAGTTCTTATTGTTTAAAAGCTAGCCATGGCTTATGGGCAATTTTTTTTAATCAAAATTTCTCACCTTCTCCTCCGATCTGTGTATAATTCAGCTTGAAACCTGCAGAAGATGGGGAGACAGAAAAGTCATGGCAAATTCTGTAATCATCATATCTTGCTTACAGACGTTTGTTAAACCTTCCTGCAGCAGTAGCAATATATATCATCATTATAAATCCCCGACATGTTAGAGGCTGTTCTACGTGGGCCTTATTTGAATAATACAGTCTAACAAACGGGAACATCCTGTGAAATAAAAGATCAATGTTTGGGAGGTAACTGTTGAATTAGATCCAATGTATGTTATTTTATGAGCACAAGACCTACATTTTAACTCTTGGCAGGTTTGCAAGCTGGAGAAGGCATTCCATGACAATTACGCAGCTTGATTCAGCTAATTTCCCGTCAATCCATTTCTAGCATCACTGTTTACTGATACTAATTACAGTTTAGTATTTGACGACTTTATAACTCATTGTAAACATCCAATCCTGCAGGCGTCATACCGATGCTTGTGCCTTTGCCAGGAACATTTTTGGCTGTGCACAGAAACCTGAACATGTTAGAATAATTATGAGCTTTGTATCAACCTACTACAATGTGCACTTTGTCTACTGGGAGGAATCTAATATCTTACGGCGCCCACCCAAGCTGTGCAAAACAAATTTGGAATTGTCATTACATTTTACAAATGATACATTTGCTAATCCCGACAATTTGGCTGCAAATGACTCCAAAGATTAAAATAGAACAGGAACCTCTGGTTTTGGATACATTCAATGTTTACCTTTTCCCGAACAACAAGCAAGCTTTCCGTTTGTTTATTGACCTTTCATTTTGTCATATTAACTTCAAAAACTAGTGTTGCTTTTATTTGTCATAAAGAGCATCATCGGGTGAGAATTTGAATTAATCTTTCACAATTTAATGGGATACGGTTCTGTACCATTGGTTGTTTGTTATAGTGGAAAATCTTTTCTTTCCATTCATGTTTTCTTTAACCAAAGAACAGCCATCCAACTTTAAGGTATACAAGGGTCTATTTTTTAATTCTGCTGAAAAAATCGTCACGAGTGTCGATTCTGTTCAAAAGACTTCTTGGCAAAATCAGGCAGTCTTATATATCTAATTCACTGAGGATCTATGCTACTTTATCATTTATTATGAAAAATGGCAATAATACAATGACTTGTTTCGATCCACTGTATTTTTTTGCTTTCACCTGAGGAAGAACTATTGTAGTTCCAAACCTAAAATGTGATTCTCCACAATAAATGATCAAGTAGCGGAGGCTTTTGTTCTTGCTTGTCCCTTCTTCATATATGGATACAAACATTGATAGGTAGGCATTATTTGTAGGATATTACATTCGATGGATGTCTTTAGTCAACCTTTGTTACTAGGTAACTGAGACCCTTATTCTCATAGCAATTTTAATGGTATAGAGAAGAAGAAAAATAAAGACCCCCTGCTGAATTTATCTCCAGTGTGTTCCAAAGAATATCATTTGAAAAAATTAGACGGCTCTCTGACTTATATAATAATATTTTATTATCATCATAAGATGTCATTAATATCTAGAAACAAGAAGTTGCATTGACTCAGACTTGCCTTATTTGCAGTTATGACAGAGCAATACTTCTGCAAGTTCATTCATCTTACTGTTGCCATAGCTAGGAATATGAATGTTTGGATTGCATACGTCTTGCATATAATGAAATAGAATGTTTACAATCTATTAAATACAGATCTAAATACAGAAACACACCAATTACTAAATACATAAAACTTACTCTTAAGCCTTTTTTGGACAACACATGGTCCGATTGACTGTCCATCACAATATTTCAACCAACCTGCCATATTCTGCTTAAATTTTCACCCAAAGAGATCCCAAATAAGATGAAAATTCAGTTGAACTTGGTAAAATTTGGTCTTTAAAGGGCATTTCCACCCCGAAAACTATAATTCCCACCCACTACTGGCCCCACTCTGTAGTGTACTAAAATCTTTACCTTACATCCCAGCTCCAAATGGTTCTCCTGTAATCCCCCCCCCCCCCCAACGCCCACAACCCGCCCCCCCGGGACACCCCCACACTCCATATAGGCCTCCTGCCTCCCCTCCGAAAGAAGTTTGGCATGCGCACTGCAGGCCTCCCCCCCCCCTCCCTCTCTCTCCCGTTTTGCGATCTCTCCCCCTACCATAAAAACCCTTGGCCATATATTAGTATACCTTCCCCCAGCCCCAACCGCTCTAAAAGATTTTTAAGAAAGTCCCCCGAACTCTACTTACCTTCCCTCTCTCCCCCGGCGTTCTGGGCAGCCGGCAGCCGAGTCTGTGATTGGCTGCCTCTTGCAGTGTCTTGCAAGCAGAAGGCCAGGCAGTGCAGTGCAGGAAAGAAAGATGGTACGTAATTGAAATTATTTTATGGCGGTTGGGGTTGGGGGAAGGTATATTATCATATGGCAAAAATTTATTATAAGGGTGGACATGCCCTTTAATGAGCATGATTGTTGGTGAAAAATGTTGGCTGCAACATTTTGCCCATCCGGTTAATCTGCAGCAACCAATCCGATATTACAGGTTTTACCATTACAGGTTCCTGTATGGTGCCTGGCTAGATCCCATCAGCTGACACATTATCTTGAGCATATTTCAAGTGATGCAGTTTAATCTGTACTACAGGAAGTATCTTGATCAGTTGCACCATCACACAGCCATGGTATGCTTAACAGCTTAATTGTCGCTGCACCTCTTGGTACATAAGGCCCAATGTGTTGGGGGTTTTACATCCCCCCAATTGTGTATAAACATATTAAATTAGGACATTGTCCAGGATTTAATTTGTATAGTTTTGAGGTCTTTACTGACCTTGAATTTGACACTGAATTTGCCTTTATAGTTATTCATTGTCATGTGTGTGTGGCTGAATTGATTTGTAAGAAAAAAATTACATTCAAAGCAATAAGAAATCCAATTAAACCTGGGTTAATAATCCCATGTCAATAATGCTTTTCACTACATGCTAGGTAATTATGCTTTTGTTGGCTTTACCACGTTAGGATCATTTCATATGATTTTAGATTAAAATGTAAGATGTTTCAGATTGGATATCTAAAGAAATAGAGGGCAGATCAACAGAAAATGGTGATGGGTGAGAAGAATTATAGTTTCCAGTAATAGACAATTTTAAATAACTTTTTTTCAGCATACAGTATATGCCCTTTAAGGTGGCAAAGCGACAAATCTCAGCGACCCAGTAGCTTGTACTGAGGAGGCAAACCCAAGCTGGTTTGCACCATAATCACTAATGAAGACTAGGATAAAGTCCTGTTTTGAGTCAAACCCGGTTCCAAAGTACGGTCAAAACTCTCAGAACTCGGATTTTTCGTATTGCGTAACTTTTCCCAGATTTTTGATAATAATACATTCTGTGGTCCTCCTGATGTTTGCAAACTACAACTCCCAGCATTCCTTGCTGCCATCTACTGTTGGTAAATGCCGTGAGTTGTAGTTTTCAAGCATCTGAAGGGCCACAGGAAAAACAAAAACACCCCCTGCCACTCTACAGACACAGGTACACACACCTACTGATGCATACTTATAACCTAACCTACCTTTCTGTTTCCATGGCAGTCATACCTAAACCATCAAAACCGTTAGTTTTACAGTCATAAACCCAAAAACATACCCTCTAGCACCACACAGACACAGGTACACACACCTACTGATACATACTCACAACCTAACCTATCTTTCTGTTTCCATGGCAATCATACCTAAACCATCAAAACCATTCATTTTACAGTCATAACCCAAAAAACATACCCCCTAGCACCACACAGACACAGGTACACACACTCCAACACCCACCACACCTTTCTGTTTCAACGGCAACCATAACCCAATAATCAAAAAATCTTATTTATTTAATCACAATGGATTATGAATTTTAAATTCCCTCTTTAATTACCAAAACAAGATTATTGGGTTTTAAAACCTGCAGCACAGACACACACGTTCCCTTCCAAAATGCAGCCTTTTGTGTCAAATTCAAATTTTATACTTTAACTTACCCTTTCAAGTTATTATTTTATTATTTTACACAGAGCCCAGTTTCTTAATGATGAGCACTGCTGCCACACACAAAAGGTTGTACCACAAAAAGGACTGTTGTTTTTTAATTGTATTAATAACCTAGTTAGCCCGGTTCACAATATATCACACAAAAAACCTCACTGTCCTGAAAAATACACCTGGGCCTTTGTATTGCACATCCCTGTCTAGGTATATCAGGTAAGCCCCACCTTCCAACTGCTCTGACCCAGCAGTATAATGGATACTTTACATACATTAGAAAAAGGAAAGGGACACCAAACGGTACTTCAGACTGACCTTGCAATAAAGAGCACAGTTTGCAGTCGGAAGTACTGTTTGGTGTCCTTTTTGTGTTCCAAATATATGTATCCTTTGTATTGTATGTGTGAACACGGGGATGCATAATAGCACAAATCTCTATTTTACTTCTCTTCTGCAAAAACAATGTGATTGGGAATTTCTGAACATTGGGTATTCGAGTCATTGAAACGTTTCAATAGTCCTACAAAGTTTCAAAACCTGCAGTTCCACCTTGGAAGTTTGGAACCAGGTTTGTGACGAAATTGGAATAAATCTCTACCAATCCCTTAGATTCAAGCACAGCTCCAGAGAATTTATATTTTCATTAGATGCGGCAGTATAAACTATAATGAAGTCATTTATCTTTTCTGTCTCCCTGCTAATATTTCTGTAAAATACTTGGATTCATTTGTTTGTTTACCACATAACATTTCTGGATTTTGAAGTTAACGTATGCAGCAAGCAATGATTCCTTCAGATATACATCAAATAAACCCTCCTTCCTACTAAAACGCTCCGATACATTCCCTGTTTTTACTGTCAAGAGGTTCAGTGCAAATACATATGCTTTTCAAAAAAAAGAGCAGTATTTTTTTCATCCCAATGACCTTAATCTTCCAATTCAGCATTTTGTCTGTGTATAAATAAATGCAACCGAAATACTGACTTGCAGGACCCCCAATAGAGACCGTTATGGTCTTGCCCTTGACCCAGAGCCTGGGTTGATTCAGTTGCTCAGTAGAGATCTGAGCATCTTTGACCCATTGAACAGCCAATCGGTAGAAATAACTGTTAGGAATGTTTTAAGGAAGTAGTGCATCCTGGGAAGAGGAAGGACCATTAGAACCTGAAATGTCAGCTCAGGGAACAGCAAAGGGTATGAAATCAACTGATTTTTCAAAATGGGAGAGAATATGTAGAATAACTAAGAAGGTATTACACAAAACTAATAATTTAACAAATATTAATAATTTTTACTGAACTGTCCCTTTAATGCAAATAGCAAGTGCTGCTTTATTTTACATGTGATATCAGATATGTTGGAACAATGAAATAAAAGATTGTCTCCAGAAAAAGCAGCTGTGAACAAAATGTACTGGCTACAGTTGAGGTGGTTGAAATACATTTTTTGGAGGAATGATCTAAATGTTTATAAAAACAAATGATGGCTTTCTGGCCCTCGTATTTAAAAACTCCAAATTCTTGAAACTTTCCAAAATTAGTTCCTTACAGGGTTATTCAATAAATGTTCTTATTGTTTAAATTGGTGATAATTTTGCCCCAACCCATCAGATCTCATTTAACATTTGAAAGCTAACATCTGATTGGTTGGGGCAAAATTAGCACCATTTTAAACGATAAGAACTTTTATTGAATCTCCCTGTTTGTTTTTTAAAGGAATTGTACACTGAAAAATTATGTTCCCTCATTTCAATCTATAAATGCCGATAAAATGGTTGTAGCCGTATTAGTCCAGTAGCATATACTAAGAGAAGAGTACTGTAGGATAAGGTGATACCTTTTTATTATGGACTAACAGTTCATTTTTAAAGACAAGCTTTCAAGAGATACACTTTTCCTCAGGTCAAGCAGTACTTATTAACACAGGGTACAGCACATCATTAATGTTTATAGAGTTACAACCTTTTTTTTTTGGAAATCAAATTATTTATTATTATATTTTCCAAACATAATTTGATTTCCAAAAAAAAGTTGTAACTCTATAAACTTTAATGATGTGATGTACCCTGTGTTAATAAGTACTGCTTGACCTGAGAAAGAGAGAAGTGTATCTCTCGAAAGCTTGTCTGTAAAAATGAACTGTTAGTCCAAAATAATTAGGTATCACCTTATCCTACAGTACTCATCTTTTAATCTATAAATGAATAAATGTAAGCAGAACTTAATTTGCAGTAAAGACAGCTAAATGTTAAAAACAAGGCTAACTGTCCCTTATAGGAAAAGGATGAGTCCTACTTTCAAAATGAATGTGGTTGACAGATCAAGCAGAACTTTTGGAATTTCGATGGGCGAAACTTTGTAAATTTGATAAAACACGCTGATAAAAATTCAACATTTGGTGTTGAAATTTCATGTCTAGAATCTAAAAATTCTATTTGCATTCACTTCAATTGTGTAAATGTAGGTTCTGTCAGCGGAACGAAACTCACGGGGTTGGTTCATCTGTAAACAGAACCACTATATTTACACAAAAAAAAAAATCCTTACACCATAAACCAGTGACCATGACTCTGCTCATCTAATCATTCTCCTCTGCAGCAATAAAGCTCCCCTAGAACAGTAAACTCTGATATTGAGTGGAAGCAACTCCAGCTGCAAAGACCTAGGAATAAAAGGATGGTTCTGATCCAGATTGTGGTTCAGAACTAAACATGAACTATTCATTTTTAGGTAAGATAAGAAAGCAATCCAACACCCAGGGGCAGAGGTGATGTCACTGGTAGAACATATCTTCCACATCATTGTCTCTGGTAGAAAGGGACAATCTGCACATGTCCAGGGTGGATGTAAGACTGCTGGCTGTAGAAGTGTGAGGAAAATTGGCTTTCAATTTCTGCACAACAAAAGTGAGAAAAGGGACCCATCTGCTTAAGATCCAGTAAGATTTTCTGATGATCAACCAATTGATCAGATAAGCTAATCATAACTAAATTGGACCAATTTGTAAGGCACCACTAAAGATGCATTTATCATTCTATACCCTCTGATCAGGTGCATCTAATCAAGAAAGTGTTAATCGGGTTTGATTACTTCTGATCAGGTGCATATGATTAAGAAAGTGGTTAAGCTTGGTTAATTTTCAGGTGCATTTAATCAAAGAGCTTTAACTGCATGTCCATTTAAAGAGAATAGATGGATTATTCCCCTACATGTAAGATTTCCAATGGATTACTTGGCTACGAGACAATATTTTCCAAATGTCGGTTACAAATTTGTGTCCCTAGCTTAAAAACTGGGAGGGGAAACATTTCAGAAAATGGGAAGGAGAAAAGAGAATAGTTAAAAATAGCTGTTCGTGATAATTTATTAAAAAGTTTCATTAAGGTTTGGGTTTAGGTGTCCTGTACAACAAATTTTATTATTGGAGATTCTGCGGGAGAGAAGGGATGAAAGTATGATTCGGCTTCTTTTTTTAAAGAATTAATGGGTTGGGCAGGGGTTAACTACACCATATTAAAAGAATTTCACACTAGGTGCAATGACTGCGGAGGATGGATCCGGATGGTCGGAGGGAGGGGGGGAAAGGGCTGCCATCTATCCCGGAGGCAAGACAGGTGGCAACCATCCCTCCCGGGGGCAAACAGGAGGTAGCTCCTACTGTTCAGTTTCCTCGATTTTGGACCAGCACTGCAGGAGAACCATAAGGAGCAGAGATGTAAGGTAAGGATATATCTGTTGTATTCAATTAGATCAACTGGACTTGAAATGTAGTTCTTGAAGACGTTTCGCTAGTCATCCGACTGGCTTTCTCAATTCAGAATGACTTGTACAAGAATCTGTGGCAATTATGTACCCTGGAAAATCCCAATTAGCATATCACAGCCAGGTGTTAAGGGTGTGATTAGATAGTGGCTAAGAAGTGTTATGGAACGCCCAGAGTAAGGTGTAAAACAGCATTGTACATGGCAGACAGTTGGTGTCGAAACCCCCACCTCTATTTAGGCTTGGTTTCTTTATTTTCACATAAATGGCCCCTTAACACCTCTCTTGAACCAGTCACGTTCCTTGCCAGTATGTTAACATTACAATCTTCAAAGGTATGTCCTTATCCTTAAGATGCAGATACACGGCTGAGTCCTGACCCGAGGAATTGGCTCTTCTGTGCTGGGCCATACGTTGATGCAGTTGCTGTTTGGTCTCCCCCACATACAAATCAGAGCATTCTTCACTGCACTGCACTGCATATATGATGTCGCTTTTCTTGTGTTTTGCTATTGGGTCTTTCGGATGTACCACTTGCGCCTCAGTGTGTTGTCGGTTTAAAGCAGACAGGGATACGATGTTTTAACACCTTAATTGGGCGTTCCTATAACACCTCTTAGCCACTATCTAATCACACCCTAACACCTGGCTGTGATATGCTAATTGGGATTTTCCAGAGTACATAATTGCCACAGATTCTTGTACAAGTATTCTGAATTGAGAAAGCCAGTCGGATGAATAGCGAAACGTCTTCAAGAACTCATTTCAAGTCCAGTTGATCTAATTGAATACAACAGATATACCATGACCTGGATGAATGAGAACCTTCACAAGCGTAAGGTAAGGATGTTTTTAAACTACACAGTGGGGCCAGTTTGGACATGTTTTGTTGGAAATTTTTGTTTTGTGGACATGTCCTTTTAAGTTTAAACAGAGCAGTTCAGGTCACTGGTGAAAAAAAATCCACTTGACTAAAGTTTTTGGGGGTTTTTTGTATGAAAAGAGTAATTTATACCACACAGGCATTCCCATTGGAGAAGAGGGAAAGTTTATCTAAAATTTCCTTTGCTTTTCTTCAGTTTAAAGCTTACAATAAAGTCACTAAAAAAGAAAACTGTCATAAATGACTATATTGTGATTGAAATGCTTCTTTCCTTTCTAGGTTTTGTGTAACCAGTGTAATCATTTAAAAAATGATTTTGAATTTGCAGTAGTTAAAGGCTGGCGCGTTGTTATTTATTGTCAAGCTACCGTACTTTACCAATATTCTTTATGAGTTTTTTTGTCAGTTTCATTTTTTTCATTTTTGTTTTCTTTTCTTATGTAAGGATACAAAATCTCTTAGGCCCAATATGTATAGGGTATTGTTTATTATGTTAACTAGTGGTAGGCTATACTGTTCATATTAACTGTACTATAAAAGGCAAATGTCTCTGTAAAGATTTCTCCATAAGATATACAGTTTGTCAAGTCAGGGTTCCAAGCAATCATTTCTATTAATGGAATGTGAACTTTACCTGTGGTACTTCTGTTGTCTCTCTTCTCAAATGCCCCTTATGACCTTATCCTAATGTCTGGTGTCAATATTTTCAATGGATTCAAATGGTGCAACCAAGCTCATTGAAAATGTGACCATCAGTTCGATATAGACTACTTTAAGGATGAGGCCACAATAGGACGCATGGAAGACACACAATCGCAAAGGTAATCAAGCGCGCTTCCAACTTTGAACCCTATGGGAGAGCAATGCGATACGCACCAGATTTTTAATTATGGCAGTTTTGGGGTTGGGTGATTTAACTAAATACAATTTTTCGTTTGAGGGCACTTCTACCATGTAACTCCATTATTTAGACCTGAAGGCACAATGAATGGCTTACAAGAGATTTTTTCCAAAATTTAAGCAAATACCATAGCCAGAGATTACCTGTTTAATTACATATTTAATATAATGGGTGTTAATAAGAGTTGCTACATTTTTGCCTGTGTTCCTAATCTGCAAAATGGGCAACATGGTGGATTAGTGGTTAGAACTGGTTTAGCCTAGCAGCCAGAGGCAGATTTACACCTCAAGGCACAAAAAATCTGGCATCCTAAGCCCCTAAGCAATATCCATTTCTTCCTAAAGCCCTACCACCAAACGAGCACCACACCCCTAAGCAATATCCATTTCTTTCTAAAGCCCTACCACCAAACGAGCACCACACCCCTAAGCAATATCCATTTCTTCCTAAAGCCCTACCACCAAACGAGCACCACACCCCTAAGCAATATCCATTTCTTCCTTAAGCACTACCACCAAACGAGCACCACACCCATATATCCATTTCTTCCTTTTTATAGAAGGAAAAAGACTTTGACAGCCACCCCTCCCACCACAAGCACCCATAGGCACGTGCTTACTGTGCTTAATGGTAAATCCGGGCCTGCTTGCAAAACCTCCCTTGGACAAATCTGCAAGGAGTTTGTATGTTCACCCTGTGTTTGTGTGGGATTCCTCTGGGTAGTCTAGACTTCTGTCACAATCAGAAAGACATACTGAGAGGTTGTATGTGTGAAATAAAGTGATTAGTTTGTAAGCTGTAATAATAATCTGCAGTAACCAATCAGATGCTATCAAATATTTTCTAACTAAAGTAGACCAGTGACAAGGTATCAAATGATTGGTGGAGGCAGATTAACATCTTGGGCACATTTTTTGCAACTCTTGAATAAGCCTGGTGCATCCTGGAAGGGGATACAGGCTTCGCAATATTTTTCTTTCAGTCTATAATGTTGTCACTTGTGCTTCCAATGTTTATACTTAAGGGCCTGAAAGTAAGTGATAAAATGGCCTGGAAACACAGTTCTAAATGGAGTATTGAAACAGAGAGAGAAACAGGTTGTTTGGTGATAAAAATAAAGTGCAAATTATGTGACAAGAAGTGAGAGAGGATATTTCTGTGGGACATGTGTTTAGAAAGAAAACAAAAACAGAACCTGGATCCGAAATAGACACCAAATGTTGGTTTCAGTAGACATCTGTTTTATTTTCCAGCATATAACACATGGATATTCAGAAAAAGCAGGTAAAAACAGAGTTATTAGAACTTTAATTGTAGAGCTTGTATTATTCCTGGGCTGTGGCCAGGGCTGGTTTTAGGGGAAGGGGTGCACTGTGCAAGAGCTTAGTCCCCACCTCTCCAAGACATTGTCCCCAGGATCTACCCCACTCCCCCTGTCTGGAGACACTGGCAATATTACCCAGTGACTGTGTCTCCTGGTAGGTTGAGGGTAGATCAGAGATTACATTAGTTGTGTTTACAAGGGTGTGGGAGCCACTGGTAGGACCTCCTTATGGATGAGGCACCCTGTGCGTCTGTACATGTCACACACTTCTAATGTCAGCTATCAGTGGTGTAAATAGAAATCACCAGGCCCCCCAGCAAACTTACAATAGGCCCCCCCTTTTCTATTTTTATCTACAGTAGTTGGGGGGAGTCTGTATCTGTCATAAGAAATTAAATTGACCCCCCTGGTAGTAAACGCCCCTGACAGCTTGTCTAGAGAAGATGGAAATTCAGCAAAACAGGGGTATGAAGCTTAAGTAAAAAATTAGGGATGGCGAATGTAAAGCCCAAAATCCCAGCATTGCATCAAACCAAAATCTGATAATCATGCTTAACACAGGTTTATTTTGCAGCTACATAGATGATATTATTTTACACAACATGGTTTATTACTGTAGAGTTTTGGTATTTTAACTTGACATTTGATAGAAATATATGTATTTCTTATGGCTTTTGAAATTGCCCAGAAAATCCTTCACTCGCATAACATTCTGCCAAATGTGACCTACCCAGTCATTCCGTGTTAGCTAATAGATGTAATGTTGGCACAATACAGCCAATAGAATGTTAAACGCGTCCGTGATTGGCTGCCGCTCAGCCAATCACAGACGCGGCTGCTGGTCCCGCCCCTCTGCTTGCATTTTCTCGCAAGCAGAGGGCCGGGAGCGCGGCGGAGGAAAGAGGGGAGGTAAGTAGAGTTTGGGGGGCTTTTTTTAAAAAAAAATATAGTGGTTGGGGCTGTGAGCCCATGGGGAATCTTATATTAAAAATTGCATTTTAGGGTGGACATGCCCTTTAAGCCCTTCAAGCTTTTTTACATGCTCAGAGGAGGTAGCTAGTGAAATAGCATTTAGTCATTGGCCGTGATGTCATCTGTCATCCATGACTAACGGCTGCTCACTTGATGAACCAGGAAGTAGAAAAAGAGGTTACAAATCATCAGGCAGCATTTCAAGTTAGACTTTCATCTTTCAGATTTTTAAAGGAATAGGGCCATATTTATAAAAGAGCGAAAAGTAGCGAAATGTTTTCGCATTCGCTTTTCGCATGGGTTTTCGCCAAAAAGACAGTTAACGCTATTTATAAAGGTAGCGTTAACGAATGGCGAAACCGTTTCCTCGAGCTATCGCTAAACCCTTTTCGCCTTACTTCGCAATGGTAATTTTAGCGAAAAGGGAGCGAAAAGGCATAACGCGATTTATAAAAGAGCGAAAGGTGGTTTTTGCGTTAAAAAGAGCGAAAGATTAGCGCGACCCTGAAGGTGGTGAAAAGTCATTGTTTGAGCGAAAAGGCATTCTAATGGGTAATATGCCTTGAAAAAGCGAACGCGCATTAGAAGGGCGATCACGCATTAGAATGTAATATGCCTTGGAAAAGCGACATTAGAAAGGCGAACGCACATTATAATGGAATATGCCTTGGAAAAGCGAACGCACATTAGAAAGGCGAACGCACATTAGAAAGGCGAACGCACATTATAATGGAATATGCCTTGGAAAAGCGAACGCGCATTAGAAAGGCGAATGTGCAGTGCAAAAGAAAATTGTATTCCAATTGAGAAATTCTAAGAAGATTGACTAAATAAGACATGGCTGACTTCTTGGTAAATGTGAGGTGGCCATTTTGAACTTGACATCATTTTCTAGTGGGCTTTTCTGGTTTCGAATGGTTTTCACAATGCAGTCTTCTTAGAAGTTTTCGCTGCGATACTTTTCGCTCTTTATCGCGCCCGTTCGCCTTTTTCAGCCGCGAAGTGTGTTTTTTTCGCTTTTTTATAAATAAGGCAAAACAAAGCACCAAATGGCGCTATTTTCGCTGCGATGTGCTGCGCTAATTATTTGGCGAAAAAGACAATCCTTTATAAATATGCCCCATAGTTCACTCTCGAATTGAACTATTCCTTTAATATACTGATTGAAGATCGGGAGGTTCCCGATCCCGAGAACGAAGATGGGAGCTAACTTACCTTTTACGTAATCCACCACGGCCAAGCTGGAATCTCCAACCGCTTCAATCTCCTGTACAGAAATAGCACGCTATGGCTGTACAGGAGAGTGAAGCGGTCAGAGATTCCAGCTTGGCCGCGGGGGATCGCGTAAAAGGTAAGTTAGCTCCCATCTTCGTTCTCGGGCCCTGCAATACTGATTGAAGATCGGGAGGTAAGGCACTGCTCCTTAACCTCCCGATCTTCAATCAGTATATTAAAGGAATAGTTCAATTCGAGAGTGAACTATTCCTTTAACTATGGCAATTTTGGTATTGAGTGGTTTACCTATATTCAATATTTCATTTGAGGGCACTTCTACTACGAAACATATATGTAAAAAATCTTGTAAAGTAGAGAAGAAGAAAAAATTTTTTTATCTTCTAAGAACGAGGAATTGATATGTTTATAAAATGTGCCAGTGAGCCGAGAACAGTTATGGCATAGAGGAACAAAACAATGCAAGTAATCAGAAGCAAGCTTACCCATTGTGTTCTGGATTTTAATTAGATTTTCTTTCATGGCTGTCGCCATTAACCATCTGCAAAAAAAAACTACTAATCACTCTCTATTTGTCACATAAAGATTTGCAGTTCATAGTAGTAAAAGAAAAAGATAACATTTAAAAAAAAAACTGTCCTTATGAAAGAAAATGAATAGCAATTCTGCACTGGATTCATTAAAACCCAGAAACACGTCATTGTTTGAAATCTTTCTTTCATGCGTCTGGATAATTAAAATATGGAAATAAACCTGAGACTTAACAAAGCTGAAATCCTCCATTAGGAAACGGAATGGATCAAAAGAGGCTTCACTTAACCAAGAAATCATCTTTCATTTGTAAAAATTACAGCATTCCCAAGCACAGATATTAAAAATCTAATTAAAATATAAAATGTCCATAGCCATTTGGTTAGTGCTAATTCTAATTAAATTTTGTTTCCTGGTAATAAATTTTCAGGCTAGGCTGGAGTTGACCTTGGTGCCCTAATCAAAAAGGGTGAAAGGCATTCTGTGATTTCCTAACCCTAATCTCTCTGCACTAATTCAAAGGACCATAACTCGTTGAATTCAATAAAAAAATTAACAGAAGACTAATTTTCATTTCTTAAGTATTGGTGGAAATATAAGATGGACACATTAAGAATCTGCACACTGCCTTGGAGTAAATTTTGACTCCTCTCTTACCTTCCATCATCACATTAACAATGTCACTAGGACTTGTCATTTTCTCCTTCGTAATATTGCCAAGATACGCCCTTTTTTCTCTCCACTACTAAAATGAACATTCTTCTACTTGGACTCCGGGCCTGTCATCTCTCTCCTCTCTAGTCTATTTTAAACTTGGCAGCTCGGATCATTTCATCTTCCCACTTGTATATGTATATTGTCTCACCCACTTAAATTGTAAGCTTTTCGGGGCAGGGATCTAATTCCTAATGTGTCAAGGCATGCTGCACTTATATCAATTTATCTATAATTTATATATATATGTGTGTGTTCTTAACTTATGAATGAAATTGTTTTTCATTTAATTTTTATTTATCTTTATAATTGCTTGCAGTTATCCCCTTGTTTGTATACTCTGTATTTTATAATGTACAGAGCTGCGTACCCAAGTGGCTCTTTCTAACTAAAATTATACATACTGTATATACTCGAATATAGGTCAATTTTTAGGCTGTAAAATTAGCCTGAAAACCTTACCCTCGGCTTATACTCGAGTTAAGTCCTAATTAAGATCCAAATGCTACAATTGCGGATAGTAACCAGTAGGTGGTGCTGTGTTAAAAAAAATCCTTCATCTGCATAGAAAGTTACAGGAGCTGATCTGCCTTTACACTCCTTCCTGCTTTCTGTAGTCTGGCTGCTGGACCCACTCAGCACTGTCACTGCTCATCTGGATGCTGTAAATCTGATGGGTCTTCTCAGTTTGGGGCAAAACATGGCTGCTAGTTCAATGTAAGTAACAGCTTGCAACTACAACTCTCAGGTGACACTCAACTATTGGGGGTCAGGAGAATTGTAAATGATGGTAAGCTTAATTAAAAGTTTATTGAACCTTGCCACTCCACATGTTTAGAAACTACAATTCCCAGCAACCCAAGCATGTTGGGAAATGTACTTTCCAAACATCTGGAGTGCCGAAGAATTGGGGGTTACCAGTACTGAATTTGGCTATTACTGTATGGGACTACTGTATGAGAATTCCGCTGTCCATTTAAAGGGCATCTTAAGGCACAAGACAATACAAAAAGATATACAGGAGGCAGTAGTGGTCATAATTTCTACCCTCTGCTTATACTCGAGTCAATCAGTTTTTACTAATTTTTCAGGTAAAATAGGTACCTCGACTTATACTCGAGTATATACAGTACATACAAAAGTTAGCTCCAAGACTTTATAAATAAAAAAAGTAATTATACCCATCGAACATGTACTTAACTGCAAGAGCACCAGTTCACCAAAACTAAAGCTTTACATCTGCGAACATTTTAGGTAATCTGCTTACTAATACTAGCCTGCTCCTGTCTCTTTAAGTGAACTAGTTCAAAAGATTCATGCAGGTAAAATATCAGTTTATATGTAGTTTCTGAGAAAGGTGTCCCGGTCTCTATGTATTATAAGACAAAGACCCTTATGAATGTTAAGGAATGTGCTATTTTTCTGCTCTGTGGAAAGTGAAATGCATCATTAGCCTTGAAATTTGTAGGTGACTATGAGCTGCTAGAATTACCAGTTCTTATCTTATTGCCACATATGCACCTCTGCCTTATCAATATCCATTTATCTGTGTATATTTATAATGCAACCTGATCCTTAACTCTCAAGGTGATTGCCGGTTTTCAGCCCACTTAGGAACTGAAGATATTCTGAGACACAGAAAAGTAAGGGGGGGCTCTCTCTTGCCTGACACACACATTTACAGTACATACACACATACCTACATAGACTATTTATACCCAATTCACACTTCCCACATTTTATACCTTTTATTTTATCAGAAATATTGTAAGCTGTCAATTAAATGTTTGACTGGCTTTATAATTATTTTTTGACTGTAAAATATTCACATAATAAATACTAAAATCTATTCTTGATGAGTGAAGTTTTAGACTGGGTACACATCTTCATCTTGGACAACTGTTTGCCACTAGCGAGCAGTTGGCTGGGAAGAATCACCGGTTGTGGCAAAAGTAGCTGTGGCTAACAGTTTTGCCGAGACAGATCATTCGGTCCCATAGAAGACCTCAAGATCGGCCGCAAATTGCCGGCTTGTTCGATTCTGAAAAAAATTGCATGGTGGGTACCCAGCCTTGTGACCTTACAACATACAAAAATAAATAAATGTACTTTTTCTACATGTGTTGTGTCAAAATATTCCCAGCATGTATCTTTTAACCTGATCATATAGAGATGATCACTCCTCTGACTTCTTGAAGGGCATGTCCACCCCCAAAACTTAAATATAACCCCATACTGGCCCCATTGTGTAGTTTACAAAAATACTTACCTTTCTCCTCAGCTCCTTATGGTCTTCCTGCAAGAGTAGAAGCTGTTTTCCTGCAAACATATTTCTGCCTCCACCTTGTCCTCCGGCAGATAGTGTGACATGCGCACAGGAGCCCTTTCCCACCCTCCCGATCCCCCCCCACCTAGTATACCTGCCCTTCCACCTAGTATAATTTCCTTTTGATATATTGTAGCTCCCCCTG
This sequence comes from Hymenochirus boettgeri, assembly GCA_019447015.1. Classification (NCBI taxonomy): domain Eukaryota; kingdom Metazoa; phylum Chordata; class Amphibia; order Anura; family Pipidae; genus Hymenochirus; species Hymenochirus boettgeri. The sequence goes on from CM033476.1 coordinate 148,983,030, forward strand.
CTCAGCTCTAACCACTGAGTTATATCTTAAAAAAAGAATCATACTTATAGCCCTTTGCTCCTGCGTCTGCCTCCATTGATGGCAGACGCGTCTGTGGTTGGCTGCCTCTCAGCCAATGACAGACGCGGCTGCCGGCCCCTGCTTGCAAGTTCCAGAAAGCAGGAAGCCGGATCTATGCGCCGTGGGAGTGAAGGGCTGTAAGTACAATTCGGATCATTTTTAGAATTAAAGATATCACTCAACGGTTGGGGGTGGGCAGGGGGGATCTGCAAAATATATAAAAAGTTTATATTTAAAGTGGACATGCCCTTAAAGTATAATGTTTTTTAATTAAAATGTACTTTATATAAGAAGGAGTTCAACTATATAAGGTACCAATATATCAATATCTATGATGAGCCCCAGTTTATAAACAAACCTGGTTTCAGTTCAGAACTGCCTGTTTTGGAAATCCTCGAATCCTACAGAATTAATTTTTTCAAAAATCTGACCTTATTGGAACAATTGAAAAATTCAGAAATATTAATGGAAAAATTGTCTTTTAGAATCAAACATTGCGATTGAAAATTCCGATTCAATTGGGTTTGAACTTGAAAAGGTTCCCCAGATCCACTGTCAGATTGAAACTCGCCAGTTTCCTTTATCTTTGTTCAATACATTAGCTAGATTCAAGAAAATTTTACCATACTCCCTGCTATGATTACTGCGCATTAAACAAAAGCCGTGCCAAGGGACCTCCTAAATCTTCCATGGCTAAGAGAACTAAATGTCTCCTGCCTGTCACACTGTAAATAACTTTGATTATAACTACTAGCCTTCATATAAATAAGAATTATATGTTATCACTTAAATTACCAGTCACAGGTGAGAACTTTTTTCATTTATTTATTAGTGATAAGAAAGATTTATATTATTTGTGATTAGATTAAAGCGAATTCCTCCAAACTGGCTTCTTCTATTCTCTGCGCCGTCTTGTATTTACGACACAGTTACCTGATGTACAAATCCCCTGCGTAGGTTTTTGCACTACATTGCCATGTGCAAATAAGCGCCTTTTAAATTGAGGGGTTACCTCTACATTCCTTACTCTCCGGGTTCATGCAAAAAGTAATTGCTACATCGTGAAAACCCGGACAGAAATGGAAGTCAGAGAGTTAGAGGCAGAAAGGTAGATAGCTAGTGGATAACTGGTAAAGTGAATAGCGTTCCTCCTCATCCTTCTTCTTCCTACTTCTACCTCTTCCTTTTGCTCTTCTTCCCCTTCCTCCTCCTCTACTTCTTATTCCCCTTCCTTCTCTTCTTCCTCTTTATCCACTTTTTTCTTTTTCCCCCCCCTCTTTTTTCTTCATCTTCTCCTTCCTCTTCCTCATCTTCCATCTCTGAAACATTGTGGGGAACCATCTGTAATTGTACAGGTTTCCAGCATTTCCTCATTTTTGCAGCCCTCTAGTGAGTAACGATTGGTTTTCTGCCTGCTAAGTAGAGAGAGGTCACAGGCCAGTCAATAGTTGCTTGACAGCTCTGTCAGGATGGAGGAGTGACTAAATAAGACAGAAATGTACAAATCATACCTCACAACTATTCCGTTTTCCCTTGGACTGTCATGGTTTGAAGGGTCCCAGGGTGGACAGGACTTAACTGTAATGTGGGTGTTACCTTGACATTTATGGGGGTGACTGCGATGGTCGTGGCTGTGACGGGTGTGAGGTTTGGGAGCAGGGCTATTAGTGGCTCCACCCTCATCCATGTTTGCAGAGTTTTAAAGTTGGGAGGTATGAAAAACATATCTGGGTCAGGGACCCATTATGTAAAAGGTATAAACCTACAGAATTAAACCAATGGTGAGGGTTTCTAGGGGGAAATATATGATAATTTTCTAGTAATTCTAGAATACACAACATGGTTGTTTGCATTTTAGCTTTAGTCAGCCTTTAATTTTCTAGGCAGAAATTGAAAACCTGCCATTCTATATTTGTAGAGACAGCTTGGTGAAGAGCTGTGATCATTTTGTGAGGTTTCTGCACAATGTGTTAGTGAACTGACAAATATTGAGAGATCCAATTCAAAAGACAACTATTGTGTAGTTGCAACACCCACCTTTTTGCCCAGGACCTAACTAGAGATATCCAAAACTCACTAGTATATCCCGATATGATCAAAGACCATTTTCGAGTTTTTTAAATTATTGAAAATAGCCTCGAACGTTAGATTTTCAAAAATACGATCGAAAACTCGAAAATGGTCTACGATTTCAAGGATTTTAGAACATTCAAAGATATTTTCGAAAATTATCGAAAATAGCCCCGTACATTCAAAAATTATTGAAAATGTCTTCCAAAGTCCCGAAATCCGTAGGATCCGTCCGGATCATTCGGATTTCTGAACCGAGTTGTTCCGTGTCGGATCGTGTAGAACCCGGATCCCATCTCTAGACCTAACCAATGATAAGACTCACTGTAAGAACATATTTTTTCCCTTGAGAAGATGCCATGCTGGGGTTGGGGCAAACCTTAGACACTACTTAGATATATTAACATTAGCCTATCCTCCTCCTTTGAATGCTTAGACCATATTTAATAGGGCTCAGAATGCAATTACATCATACTGCCTTTTTTATGCTGTTTCCTAACCCATCCTTCCATTTCCCCTTTTGCTGCTTTGTGTGCTTTACCTCCTGCTGCTCTACCTCCTGCTGCTCTATCAAGTTCTTGTCCCTTCCTCGGTTCTTTGATGTGGGTGTTATACTCCATGCAAGAGGTGGAGAAAATAAAGTGATCTGCACCATATTTAAAAATATTCATTGACAGTGACTTTAATTCATTAATTACTGACTCAGTTCCAACTCCATTCAAATTGGTGACTCAAGCTACTAATTAAATTGAACGCATAGTCACACTTACAGCCCTTATAAACCAGCATTTAAACGACCGCAGGCTCTTAATAGTAAATTGCTAGCTCTAGTGACAAATCCATGATTGGGTAAAGTAAGGTTGATGCGTAGATGGGAGGATAATAGGGGTTAAATATTGTGTAATTAAACATTGTGTAATTAAAGGCATAATCAACTGGAGAATCGCATAACTAATTGAAAAAAATCCACTATCCAATGGTTTTTGCAGAAAGTGAACTTGTGTGTAATTATTTCTTTAATGGAGTGGTTCACAGTTAAATTAACAATTTATAGAATCGATTCCTTGCTATCTCTGTAGGGATATTGTCAAATTTGCCCAGCAGATGATTCTGGGATATCTACAAAATCAACAAATACAGTAGCAGCTGGAATTCCTTTTCAGTCATGAGCAATGTATGAGCTATAATTTAGGCTTTTTAAAATAAATATTATGGGGGCACAAATGCTTAGCTTACCTTCCTGTGATACAGAAGTCAGTCTATGGCTGTTACTGAATTCGGGTACCATGGAAAGCTAGTACTTTGAAAACTTACATTCTATGTACCTGTGCCTCCCTTTTTGTACTTTGAAAACTTACATTCTATGTGCCTGTGCCTCCCTTTTTGTACTTTGAAAACTTACCTTCTATGTGGCCTGTGCCTCCCTTTTTTGTACTTTGAAAAACTTCCTTCTATGTGCCTGTGCCTCCCTTTTTACTTTGAAAACTTACCTTCTATGTGCCTGTGCCTCCCTTTTTGTACTTTGAAAACTTAACCGTCTATGTGCCTGTGTACGGTACTTACCCGGGTGTCCGCTCCAGCGACGATCCGCTGGCGGCCGCTCCGGCCCCAGTGACGCCGACGCTCGCTCACGCGACCTCGCGTGAGCGCCGTCGTGACGTCACCACGCAGGGCGCCGGTCGGCGCAAAGTTTAAAAGGCCGCTCAGTCCATCCCTAGAAGCCCGACTTGTCAGTGTTTTTCTGGCGTCTGGGTTTTTTTGCTGTTTGGACTCTTGCAGTCCAATTTCCAGTATCCTGCCATTGTTGCTGTTGCCATTGTTGCTGTTGCCATTGTTCCTTTTCCATTTGTTATCCAGCCATTGTATCCAGCCTTGTATCCACCATTGTATCCAGCCATTGTTCCTCGCCATGTATCCAGCCATTGTTCCTGTCGCCATTGTATCCAGCCATTGTTCCTTTTGCCATTGTATCCAGCCATGTATCCAGCCATTGTTCCTGTTGCCATTGTATCCAGCCTTGGTCCTGTTACCATCTTCCAGCAATTGTATCCGCCACTGTTCCTGTTACCATTCTATTGTATCCAGCCACTGTTCCTGTTACCATCTATCCAGCCAATTTTCCTGTTACCATCTATCCAGCCAATTGTATCCAGCCATTGTTCCTGTTACCATCTATCCAGCCATTGTATCCAGCCGTTGTTCCTGTTACCATTCAATTGTATCCAGCCATTGTTCCTGTTACCATCTATCCCGCATGTTATCCAGCATTGTTCCTGTTACCATTCTATTGTATCCAGCCACTGTTCCTGTTACCATCTATCCGCTATTGTATCCAGCCATCGTTTCCAGTGTACTCCAGCATCCAGCTCCGGTCTCCAGTGCATTCCAGCATCCAGTTCCCACTACTCTCCTCCTTCATCCAACTAAAACTTGAGTCTTCCCTGTACTCTACCCCAACGGAGTCAGGGCAGCATTACAGTACAAGCGGGCCATGGATGCCTCTGAGGGAGTAATGTCCGAACTATCTAAAACTCTCCAAGCCTTATCTACCCGGATGGACGTTTTTGAACCCACCACAGAACCGTATGGCACAATTTATGGACTCATTGGCCTCACGCCTATCACCTGTTACACCTCACCTTCTCTCCCGTCTAATCCGGCACCTGCAATGCAAGTTGGTCATGAACCCCGTATTCCTTCTCCTCCTCGCTATGATGGGAACCCCCAAGGCTGTAGAGGGTTTCTTAACAATGCCAAATTCAATTTGAATTACAACCTCCCGTTTTGTCTCAGATAGAGCAAAAGTGGGTTATATAGTTGCTTTGTTGGAAGGTGGAGCCCTGGCCTGGGCCTCTCCATTGTGGGAGAATGATGACCCTTAGTATCTGACATCACCAATTTTCTTGCTACAATTCCGGAAGGTATTCGACGCTCCTGGTCGTAAAATAAGTGCTTCCACCCGTTTGTTGCAACTACAACAGGGCAATCGTTCTGTTGGACATTATGCCATTGAGTTCGTACACTTGCAGCAGAAGTCTCCTGGAACAACGAGGCTCTTGTGGCGGCCTTTCTACAGGGTCTATCAGACCGCATCAAAGATGACCTTTCTCCAAGACATGCCTTCCTTGTTGGAAGATCTGATTGCTCTTTGTATTCGTATTGATACACGGTTTTCGGGAGCGACAGGTCAAGAGAAACCGAGATCGTCAATTGCCTTCCAATCTGCTCCTCGCCCAGTAAAACCATCTTCTCTGCTCCTACGCCCACTACCGAAGAACCCATGCAGATGGGGGGACTCGGTTTTCTCCAGAAGAAAGACACATAGAAGATCTCTGGCCCTGTGTCTATACTGTGTGGCTCAGGACATTTTGGCCAAAACCTGCCCTGTTAAGCCGGGAAACTACTCTGCCTAGAGGTTAGAGGAGAAAATCTTCTAGGCAAAAAGAAACCTTCTCCTCGTTTTCTGGTACCTGTAACAATAAAATTCAATTCTAAAGTCCTATCCGAGACGCTTTCCTGGACTCAGGCGCAGCAGGCAACTTCATTGATTCCTTGTTTGTTCAACAACATGATATTCCCCTTCAATCATTGTCTAACCCCTTCCGTGACTGGCTATTGACAATAGACCCCTATCTTCAGAATATGTCACTCAATCACATCCAGAGTTATCCTTCCAAACTGGGGCCCTGCATAATGAAAAGGTGTCTTCTTTGTCATTGATTGTCCTCCACACCCATTATTTTAGGCCTTCCCTGGCTTCAACTCCATAACCCATCTATTGATTGGCTTTCGGGAGAAATAGTTGCTTGGAGTTCTAACTGCATTTCCCATTGTCTTTCCTTGCCTACTATTCCGTGCTCCAGTCTTCTTCCAGAAAAGGACGCTTCTTTTCTTCCTGAACCGTATAAAGACTTTCTGGATGTGTTTTGTAAGAAATCAGCTGAGACTTTGCCTATCCATAGACCCTACGATTGCTCCATTGACCTCCTGTCCGTTCCTTGGTTATATTATCTCTGCCCAGGGTTTTGAAATGGATTCCTCTAGTGTCTGCTGTTCTCGATTGGCCTCTTCCTTCTTCTACTAAAGCCATTCAACGTTTCATCGGTTTCGCTAATTACTATAGGCAATTTATTAAGGCTTTTCCTCCATAATTTCTCCCATCTTAGACCTCATTCGAAGGGGGCAAACCTAATGCCTGGACGGAGGAAGCTATAGAGCCTTTAAAAGGATAAAAAAGCATTTGCCTCTGCACCCGTTTTAGTCCATCCTGATAACCATCTTGCCATTCTCATTGAAGTCGATGCTTCTGATATTGGTGCTGGAGCAATTTTATCTCAAACTCACGGAATAAGAGAAAACTTCATCCTTGTGCTTACTTTTCTAAGAGGTTCACTCCATGTGAGAGAATTATGACATTGGCAATTGAGAATTACTGGCCATCAAACTTGCTCTGGAAGAGTGGCGGCATCTTCTGGAAGGTACAAGTCATCCCATACTATATTCACTGACCATAAAAATTTAGAATACATCCAAACCGCCAAAAGAATCCCAGACAAGCTCGCTGGGCACTTTTTTTTCACACTTTAATTTTACCATCACCTTTCGCCTGGGAACAAAAAACAAAAAGGCTGACGCCAGGTCTTTTGGTTCTCTAGAATCCACCATAATTGATAAAGGCCCTATTATTCCCAAATCCAAAATTCTGGGTACTATTCTTCCTCAGTTGTCTGCCGAAATTATTTCTGCTCAGGACTCTTGCCCCCTCACTACTCCCAATGACAAAGTTTTCATTCCCCCTGCCTTACGCACACCGCTACTATCAATATCTCGTTGTTCTAAACAGGCTGGTCATCCTGGAGTTCAAAAACCATTTCACTTCTATCTCTTTCTTTTTGGTGGCCTGATCTAAGAAAAGATGTCAAGAACTTTGTAGCATCCTGTTCCATGTGTTGCCATGTCCAAATCCTCCCGTAATCTTCCTTAGTCTTCTTCAACCACTTTCCACACCTTCTCGTCCTTGGACGCATCTATCCATGGATTTTATTGTTGATTTACCCCCGTCCAAGAAAAATACGGTAATATGGGTTACTATTGATCGTTTCACAGCAAATGGCTCATTTTGTTCCTCTACCCAAGTTGCCCTCAGCACTACTATCATCCACAATCCAATGGTGCTGCTGAACGGATTAATCAGTCTCTTGAACAGTTCCTCCGGTGTCATATTTCCATTTCCCAAAATGATTGGTCTGACTTTGTTACCATGGGCGGAATTTGCATATATAATTCCCCACCTCTTCCTCTGGGACTTCCTCCTTTTTTTGTTAATATGGGCCAGAATCCAATGGTTTTTCCCCAAGATTTTCTCTTTTCCAATAATCCAGCCGCTGACGATATGCTTGCCCATATGTCTGCTTCTGGGATTCTACAAGGAATAATCTTTTGAAATCCTCGTTGATTCAAAAAAAAGCTACAGACAAAAGACGAAGGCCTGCTCCTCAATATTCCATTGGAGATAGAGTTTGGCTATCCTCACAAATATTCATCTCACGTACCAACCCCTAAATTAGGTCCCAAATTCATTGGCCCCTTTTCTATCTCCGAAATAATTAGTCCTACACTTTCCGTCTTGAGTTACCACCTACTATGAAGATCTCAAATGTCTTCCATGTATCCTTACTCACCATTTATTGTCAACCAATTTTCCAGTTCTAATCTGTCTCCAGCCCCCATTTTAGTTGATGGTCAGCAGGAGTTTGAAATCAGGAATTTCTTGATTCCAGATATGTCAGAAACTCTCTACAATACTTGATTCATTGGAAAGGCTTTGGTCCAGAAGAACGCTCCTGGATTAAACTTGTTTGACATCCATGCACTCGTTTAATCAAGACATTCCATAAAATCATCCTTTCAAACCTGGAGGCAGTGGTCCTGAGGCCCCCCGTGGAGGAGGGGGTACTGTAAGGTACTTACCCGGGTTCCGCTCCAGCGACGATCCGCTGGGCGGCGCTCCGGCCCCGTGACGCCGACGCTCCATCACGCGACCTGCGTGAGCGCCGTCGTGACTCACCACGCCAGCGCGCCGGCCCGGCGCGAAGTTTAAAGGGCCGCTCAGTCCATCCCAGACGCCCGCTGTCAGTTGTTTCTGGCGTCTAGGGTTTTTTGCTGTTTGGACTCTTGCAGTCCAATTTCCATATCCTGCCATTGTTGCGTGTTGCCATTGTTGCTGTTGCCATTGTTGCTGTTGCCATGTTCCTGTTGCCATTTGTATCCAGCCTTGTACCAGCCATGTTTCCTGTTGCCATTGTATCCAGCCATTGTATCCAGCCATTGTTCCTGTCGCCATTGTATCCAGCCATTGTTCCTGTTGCCATTGTATCCAGCCATTGTATCCAGCCATTGTATCCAGCCATTGTATCCAGCCATTGTTCCTGTTGCCATTGTATCCAGCCATTGGTCCTGTTACCATCTATCCAGCCAATTGTATCCAGCCACTGTTCCTGTTACCATTCTATTGTATCCAGCCACTGTTCCTGTTACCATCTATCCAGCCAATTGTATCCAGCCATTGTTCCTGTTACCATCTATCCAGCCATTGTATCCAGCCGTTGTTCCTGTTACCATTCAATTGTATCCAGCCACTGTTCCTGTTACCATCTATCCAGCCATTGTATCCAGCCGTTGTTCCTGTTACCATTCTATTGTATCCAGCCACTGTTCCTGTTACCATCTATCCAGCTATTGTATCCAGCCATCGTTTCCAGTGTACTCCAGCATCCAGCTCCGGTCTCCAGTGCATTCCAGCATCCAGTTCCCACTACTTCCTCCTTCATCCAACTAAAATGTGAGTCTTCCCTGTACTCTACCCCAACGGAGTCAGGGCAGCATTACAGCCTGTGCCTCCCCTTTTGTACTTTGAAAACTTACCTTCTATGTGCCTGTGCCTCCCTTTTTGTACTTTGAAAACTTACCTTCTATGTGCCTGGGCCTCCCCTTTTTGTACTTTGAAAACTTACCTTACATAAGTGTGGATTTTGGATTTTTTTGATTTGGGCCATACCACCCAATATTGCACCCCCCTGTATATTTTAATTAAACATTAGTAAAGTTCAAAAGGTATAAATGTACACACACACACACACACACACACACACTCCAGTGCATTCCAGCATCCAGTTCCCACTACTTCCTCCTTCATCCAACTAAAATGTGAGTCTTCCCTGTACTCTACCCCAACGGAGTCAGGGCAGCATTACAGCCTGTGCCTCCCTTTTTGTACTTTGAAAACTTACCTTCTATGTGCCTGTGCCTCCCTTTTTTTACATTGAAAACTTACCTTCTATGTGCCTGTGCCTCCCCTTTTGTACTTTGAAAACTTACCTTCTATGTGCCTGTGCCTCCCTTTTTGTACTTTGAAAACTTACCGTCTATGTGCCTGTGTAAGGTACTTACCCGGGTGTCCGCTCCAGCGACGATCCGCTGGGCGGCGCTCCGGCCCCAGTGACGCCGACGCTCGCTCACGCGACCTGCGTGAGCGCCGTCGTGACGTCACCACGCAGGGGCGCCGGTCGGCGCAAAGTTTAAAAGGCCGCTCAGTCCATCCCTAGACGCCCGCTTGTCAGTTGTTTCTGGCGTCTAGGGTTTTTTGCTGTTTGGACTCTTGCAGTCCAATTTCCAGTATCCTGCCATTGTTGCTGTTGCCATTGTTGCTGTTGCCATTGTTCCTGTTGCCATTTGTATCCAGCCATTGTATCCAGCCATTGTATCCAGCCATTGTATCCAGCCATTGTTCCTGTCGCCATTGTATCCAGCCATTGTTCCTGTCGCCATTGTATCCAGCCATTGTTCCTGTTGCCATTGTATCCAGCCATTGTATCCAGCCATTGTTCCTGTTGCCATTGTATCCAGCCATTGGTCCTGTTACCATCTATCCAGCCAATTGTATCCAGCCACTGTTCCTGTTACCATTCTATTGTATCCAGCCACTGTTCCTGTTACCATCTATCCAGCCAATTTTCCTGTTACCATCTATCCCCAATTGTATCCGCATTGTTCCTGTTACCATCTATCCAGCATTGTATCCAGCCGTTGTTCCTGTTCCATATTGTATCCAGCCATTGTTCCTGTTACCATCTATCAGCCATTGTATCCAGCAGTTGTTCCTGTTACCATTCTATTGTATCCAGCCACTGTTCCGGTTACCATCTATCCAGCTATTGTATCCAGCCATCGTTTCCAGTGTACTCCAGCATCCACTCCGGTCTCCAGTGCATTCCAGCATCCAGTTCCCACTACTTCCTCCTTCATCCAACTAAAACGTGAGTCTTCCCTGTACTCTACCCAACGAGAGTCAGGGCAGCATTACAGTACAACGGGCCATGGATGCCTCTGAGGGAGTAATGTCCGAACTATCTAAAACTCTCCAAGCTTATCTACCCGGATGGACGTTTTTGAACACCAACAACCGTATGGCACAATTTATGGATCATTGCCTCACGCCTATCACCTGTTGACACCTCACCTTCTCTCCCGTCTAATCCGGCACCTGCAATGCAAGTTGGTCTGAACCCCGTATTCCTTCTCCTCTCGCTATGATGGAACCCCCAAGGCTGTAGAGGGTTTCTTAATCATGCAAATTCAATTTGAATTACAACCCTCCCGTTTTGTCTCAGATAGAGCAAAGTGGTTATATAGTTGCTTTGTTGGAAGGTGGAGCCCTGGCCTGGCCTCTCCTTGTGGGAGAATGATGACCCATTAGTATCTGACATCACCATTTTCTTGCTACATTCCGGAAGGTATTCGACGCTCCTGGTCGTAAAATAAGTGCTTCCACCCGTTTGTTGCAACTACAACAGGGCAATCGTTCTGTTGGACATTATGCCATTGAGTTCCGTACACTTGCAGCAGAAGTCTCCTGGAACACGAGGCTCTTGTGGCGGCCTTTCTACAGGGTCTATCAGACCGCATCAAAGATGACCTTGTCTCCAAAGACATGCCTTCCTTGTTGGAAGATCTGATTGCTCTTTGTATTCGTATTGATACACGGTTTCGGGAGCGACAGGTCAAGAGAAACCGATCGTCAATTGCCTTCCAGATCTGCTCGCGCCCAGTAAAACCTATCTTCTCTGCTCCTACCGCCACTACCGAAGAACCCATGCAGATTGGGGGAACTCGGTTATCTCCAGAAAAAAGACACTAGAAGATCTCTGGCCCTGTCTATACTGTGCTGGCTCAGGACATTTTGCCAAAACCTGCCCTGTTAAGCCGGGAAACTACTCTGCCTAGAGGTTAGAGGAGAAAATCTTCTAGGCAAAAAGAAACCTTCTCCTCGTTTTCTGGTACCTGTAACAATAAAATTCAATTCTAAAGTCCTATCCAGAGACGCTTTCCTGGACTCAGGCGCAGCAGGCAACTTCATTGATTCCTTGTTTTTCACAACATGATTCCCCTTCAATCATTGTCTAACCCCTTCCGTGTACTGGCTATTGACAATAGACCCCTATCTTAAGATATGTCACTCAAATCACTCCAGAGTTATCCTTCCAAACTGGGGCCCTGCATAATGAAAAGTGTCCTTCTTTGTCATTGATTGTCCCTCCACACCCATTATTTTAGGCCTCCCTGGCTTCAACTCCATAACCCATCTATTGATTGGCTTTCGGGAGAAATAGTTGCTTGGAGTTTCTAACTGCATTTCCCATTGTCTTTCCTTGCCACTATTCCGTGCTCCAGTCTTCTTCCAGAAAAGGACGCTTCTTTTCTTCCTGAACCGTATAAAGACGTTCTGGATGTGTTTTGTAAGAAATCAGCTGAGACTTTGCCTATCCATAGACCCTACGATTGCTCCTTGACCTCCTGTCCGTTCCTTGGTTATTATCTCTGCCCAGGGTTTTGAAATGGATTCCTCTAGTGTCTGCTGTTCTCGATTGCCTCTTCCTTCTTCTACTAAAGCCATTCAACGTTTCATCGGTTTCGCTAATTATAGGCAATTTATTAAGGCTTTTCCTCCATAATTTCTCCCATCTTAGACCTCATTCGAAAAGGGGGCAAACCTAATGCCTGGACGGAGGAAGCTATAGAAGCCTTTAAAAGGATTAAAAAAGCATTGCCTCTGCACCCGTTTTAGTCCATCCTGATAACCATCTGCCATTCTCATTGAAGTCGATGCTTCTGATATTGGTGGCTGGAGCAATTTTATCTCAAACTCACGGAATAAAGAGAAAACTTCATCCTTGTGCTTACTTTTCTAAGAGGTTCACTCCATGTGAGAGAAATTATGACATTGGCAATTGAGAATTACTGGCCATCAAACTTGCTCTGGAAGAGTGGCGGCATCTTCTGGAAGGTACAAGTCATCCATAACTATATTCACTGACCATAAAAATTTAGAATACATCCAAACCGCCAAAAGATTGAATCCCAGACAAGCTCGCTGGGCACTTTTTTTTCACGCTTTAATTTATACCATCACCTTTCGCCGGGACAAAAAACAAGAAGGCTGACGCCTTTCCAGTCTTTTGGTTCTCTAGAATCCACCTAATTGACAAAGGCCCTATTATTCCCAAATCCAAAATTCGGGTACTATTCTTCCTCAGTTGTCTGCCGAAATTATTCTGCTCAGGACTCTTGCCCCTCTACTACTCCCAATGACAAAGTTTCATTCCCCCTGCCTTACGCACACCGCTACTATCAATATCTCGTTGTTTCTAAACAGGCTGGTCATCCTGGAGTTCAAAAACCATTTCACTTCTATCTCGTTCTGTTTGGTGGCCTGATCTAAGAAAAGATGTCAAGAACTTTGTAGCATCCTGTTCCATTTGTGCCATGTCCAAATCCTCCCGTAATCTTCCTTACGGTCTTCTTCAACCACACTTTCCACACCTTCTCGTCCTTGGACATCGATCTACCTGGATTTATTGTTGATTTACCCCCGTCCAAGAAAAATACGGTATATGGGTTACTATTGATCGTTTCAGCAAAATGGCTCATTTTGTTCCTCTACCCAAGTTGCCCTCAGCACTACATATCATCCACAATCCAATGGTGCTGCTGAACGGATTAATCAGTCTCTTGAACAGTTCCTCCGGTGTCATATTTCCTTTCCCAAAATGATTGGTTCTGACTTGTTACCATGGGCGGAATTTGGCATATAATAATTCCCCACACTCTTCCTCGGGACTTCTCCTTTTTTTTGTAATATGGGCCAGAATCCAATGTGTTTTCCCCAAGATTTTCTCTTTTCCAATAATCCGCCGCTGACGATATGCTTGCCCATATGCTGCATCTGGGATTCTACAAGGAATAATCTTTTGAAATCCTCGTTGATTCAGAAAAAAGCTACAGACAAAAGACGAAGGCCTGCTCCTCAATATTCCATTGGAGATAGAGTTTGGCTATCCTCACAAAATATTCATCTTCACGTACCAACCCCTAAATTAGGTCCCAAATTCATTGGCCCCTTTTCTATCTCCGAAATAATTAGTCCTACAGCTTTCCGTCTTGAGTTACCACCTACTATGAAATCTCAAATGTCTTCCATGTATCCTTACTCAACCATTTATTGTCAACCAATTTTCCAGTTTAATCTGTCTCAGCCCCCCATTTTAGTTGATGGTCAGCAGGAGTTTGAAATTCAGGAAATTCTTGATTCCAGATAGTCAGAAACTCTCTACAATACTTGATTCATTGGAAAGGCTTTGGTCCAGAAGAACGCTCCTGGATTAAACTTGTTGACATCCATGCACCTCGTTTAATCAAGACATTCCATAGAATCATCCTTCAAACCTGGAGGCAGTGGTCCTGAGGCCCCCCTGGAGGAGGGGGTACTGTAAGGTACTTCCACCCGGGTGTCCGCTCCAGCGCGATCCGCTGGGCGGCGCTCCGCCCCAGTGACGCGCGCTCGCTCACGCGACTGCGTGAGCGCCGTCGTGACGTCCCACGCAGCGGCGGCCGCCGGCGCGAAGTTTTAAAAGGCCGCTCAGTCCATCCCTAGACGCCGCTTTGTCAGTTGTTTCTGGCGTCTAGGGTTTTTTTGCTGTTTGGACTCTTGCAGTCCAATTTCCAGTATCCTGCCATTGTTGCTGTTGCCATTGTTGCTGTTGCCATTGTTGCTGTTGCCATTGTTCCTGTTGCATTTGTATCCCCATTGTATCCAGCCATTGTTCCTGTTGCCATTGTATCCAGCCATTGTATCCAGCATTGTTCCTGTCGCATTGTATCCCAGCATTGTTCCTGTTGCCATTGATCCAGCCATTTCTATCAGCCATTGTATCCAGCCATTGTATCCAGCCATTGTTCCTGTTGCCATTGTATCCACTCCATGGTCCTGTTACCATCTATCCCACAATTGTATCCAGCCAGTTCCTGTTACCATTCTATTGTATCCAGCCACTGTTCTGTGTACCACTATCCGCCATTGTATCCGCCATGTTTCCTGTTACCATCTATCCAGCCATTGTATCCAGCCGTTTGTTCTGTTACCATTCAATTGTATCCAGCCACTGTTCCGTTACCATCTATCCAGCCATTGTATCCAGCCGTTGTTCCTGTTACCATTCTATTGTATCCAGCCAGCTGTTCCTGTTACCATCTATCCAGCTATTGTATCCAGCCATCGTTTCCAGTGTACTCCAGCATCCAGCTCCGGTCTCCAGTCATTCCAGCATCCGTTCCCACTACTTCCTCCTTCATCCAAATGTGAGTCTTCCCTGTACTCTACCCCAACGGGTACAGGGCAGCATTACAGCCTGTGCCCCCTTTTGTACTTTGAAAACTTACTTCTATGTGCCTGTGCCTCCCTTTTTGTACTTTGAAAAACTTACCTTCTATGTGCCTGGCCTCCCCTTTTGTACTTTGAAAACTTACCTTACATAAGTGTGGATTTTGGATTTTTTTGATTTGGCCATACCACCCAATATTGCACCCCCCTGTATATTTTATTAAACATTAGTAAAGTTCAAAAGGTTAAATGTACACACACACACACACACACACACACACCACACACATATATATATAATATATATATATATATATATATATATACTATGTTCACAATGTTAATGTACTGTATATTCTGAACCTATGTTTATTATAAAAAATGTTTATAAATAAAAAAAAAACATTAGAAGGTTGTTGTACAGCATATCCCCCCCCCCCCCCGTTGCATTATACCAGTAAACTTTTATATTGGTAGAAACTCCTCTAGCCCTTTCTTGAAACTATTCAATGAACCTGCCATAACCACATCTACAGGAACAATTTTCAACAGTTTTACTGTAAAAACAAACTTTTTCTGGGTTTCTTCTAATCATAAGGGATGCCTGTGCCCTGCGAATCCTCTGATATGATCTATTGGTGAACAGTGTACCACATTGTTTATTGTATGGCCCATTAATGTAACTGTATAAAGTGATCATATCCCCTGCAAGTGCTTCATCTCCAGTGTAAATAGTGAGAAGTCCCAGTTTTGTAACAAACCTGGTTTTTGATTTAGATTTGCTGGTTTCCTGTAGATCCGATGGAATTTCTGAAAAAGTCAGAACTTTGTGTTTGAAAATTTGGTTAAGGGCTCTTTCACACTAGAGGAACATCGCATTTGTGATTGCGTGCGTTGTTCTGCTGCGTTAACGCACAATGCATGTCATTATTTTCAATGGCAACGTTATGCATTAATGCACCAAAATGCTGCATGCAGTGTGCTGCACGCAGCACACTACATTTCAGCGCTTTAATGTGAAATGCGTCATTCATTTCTATGTGCACTGCATTCTGGTGCTATGTAAAATGAACAAATACAGCGAGTTCAGTTTATCTCTTAGTGTAGATAACCCTGACTTGTCTAATCTGTCTGTATAGTCCAACCCCTCCATTCCCCTTATTATTTTAGTTGCCCTGCTCTGAACTGTTATCCATTTGCAAGATGTCCCTTTTTGTATATGGGATTCCAAATGAGGCCTTACCAGTGCTTTGTAGAAAGGAAGAATAATATTTTTCTCCCTTGAATCTATTCCCCTCTTACAGGGAATGTCCAGCCTAAAAGCAAGTTTGTTTTAAAATCATTATCACCCCCCAAAACCTCACTTTCGCGAGGTTCCTACAGTTCCAAGATCCCCCAGAGCTTATTTACCTGACCCAGACCCTCGCCACTCAACTTCCTGGTTGCAGCTGTCAGTTAGGGCGCGACGTGATGTCACACCCAATCGCCTGACAGCCGCGACCAGGAAGAGAAGCAGCTGTCCGCGAAGAAGTCCCCTGCTCCTGCTTGTAACAGGAGCAGGGGTGTGGAATAGCCAGTGAGGGTCAGGTAAGTAAGTTCTAGGGGATCTTGGTACTGTAGGAACCTCGCGAAAGTGAGGTTTTGGGTTTGATTATCATTTAAAAACAAACTTGCTTTTAGGCTGGACTTGCCCTTTAATACAAGGGTTGTCTAGCACTGCTTGCTAAAACTGAGCCTGCTATATATTTTATATACTTATATTTTTCCAACAGAGATTCATTTAACACAGACCCATCATTACCGGTAGTATAAGCAGCACAAGAATTAACCCCAAAATGCACCACCTTACATTTATCATCGTTTTGGTAAACTCTGCAATTCCGTGCACATTAAAGTGTTACATGATTAATTATATTCTAATTGAACATGGAAACATATTTTCAACGTAGGTTATTTTAAAAACTAAATGAATGAAAAAGAAACACATCCCACACCCATTCTAAAGGAGAGTTAAATATAACATTTGATTTTTAATCTATAACAAATAAAACCAATCAGACATCCCTTGTAAGGTCTCATTTTATTTTGTCTTCCTTTTATATATTCCAGTAGAGACTTGATGTTTATTTGCCCTTTAACCCACATAGAAAGTCTGCAATATCTTTTTTTTTATCTTTAGGTGTGACCAGTAAGTCATTAATTTCTGGTTTCTATGGTAGCATGAAAGGTGGCACCAACTGAACACCTGGTAATGGGATTTGACATTTTACTTTGCTATGGCAGATTTAAGCATAATACGAGAAGCAGTGACCTTGGTAAATGACAGTTTCCCCTCTATCTGTCAGAAGATATTAAAATGTAAGGGTGAGGTGGAGTGATATGCATAAGTTTAACACAGATGGAAAGAGATCTCACACCTCAGCATTTTATTCCCTGTGCTGGCAACTAAAGAAACAGATACTTAAAGGCGTATTCCTTTTAATGTTTGTTTGGGTTTTTTTTGCACTTACGGTACATGATATGTTTTGTTTGTTTTTTTTAAATGTAAAATTCCATACTACATTAGAAAGTGAAAGTTTAAACTTTAACGTTATGCAAATAGCTGGCATTCAAAGTCATGCCTGTTTGGGATGCACCCAGAGGTACACGCGTCATGCGATACTCCCCCATAATAATATCTTGGGTATCTCTAGTTCCTTTAAGTACAGGTTTTAGTTTCCAATATTTATCTCAAAGCCCTTGAAAAATCTTCATCAGGTGTCCCTATTTGAACTAGATTGTTCCGACTGCAGGGTGTCCCGCAGCCAATGCTGAAATACTGTCCAAAAAAGGCCCTGGCAATCCTGCCACCAGAATGGCCACTCCCTGTCCGTAAGAGGAACCAGAATGCTACACGGATGAGCAGGTGACAAAAGGGGAGAACCATCCCTGAGGAAGGGTGGATATGTCCCCCGAAACGTTGGATTGCTTTACGTCTGAATAAACTATTGGGTTTCTCCCCTTTTGTCACCTGCTCATCCGTGTAGCGTTCTGGTTCCTCTTTCTGTTCTGCAGTGACAATTGGCCCTTTGGAATGGTGTTTGAACAGCACCGGAGATAACTAGCAGGTGTGTGAGTGTGCCTATCCATTATTGTTTTACACTCCCTGTCCGTAACCCAGACTCTCCGCCTCCACCCTCCCAAAATCCACCCTCACCCCAACCATGCTCAAAAAGGTTAGTAAGCAACTGTTTGTCTAAACCATTCATGCTAATTTTTTTTTTTTTTTACTTATATTACATTGATTAAAGGGTATCTCCACCATGTAATAAAATAATTCACATAGCGTAGGGAACCCTCCCCCCCCCAACCGTAATCGCTATATTAAAAACTTTATAGACTGGCCACAAGTGTGGCTGCCAGATTTCAGAGTAGCCGAGGGAACAAAGGTCTATACGTACATGTCTGGGAACTTTTTAAACCTTTTAATATAGTGATCTGGGTTTGGGGGGGGAGGTTAATTTTGTTTAAGATAAAGAAGCAGTGAAGATGGACACAGGGGGAGGGCTCCCCTGCACATGACTGGGCCCTTACTGAGTAGGGACCAGATGACCAACAGACAGCTTCTACTCTTCACTTTCTGGGACTTTGATCAGACACTGCAGGAGAACCATAAAGAGCAGAGGATTAAGGTAAGGATGTCTTTACACTACACAGTGGGGCCAGTAGTAGGTTAAATTTTAGCTTTGGGGCTGGACATGCCCTTTAATAACTGTCCCAATAAAAACATTTATTTTGTATGTGATGTTTTGGCACAAACACTTTTTATCACAAAAAACCCTCACTGTAAAGCTTATTACTAATGAAATATACCCATTTACTATACAGGGACTTTTTTTTTGTAAAAGGCAACAAATGCTTTAGAGTAAAGTGATGCCAATATGTCATAGGACATTTTATTTGATGTACAATTGTTTCAAGTCCTCTACATTGGATACCTTTCTATGGGTCTTTGATGTCAATAAAGAAAGTGAATACTGCTTTATAATTGGTTAAAGGGGAATTTGACAGCACTTCATTGCTTTCTACATCTCTACCCCAAAAAAGAACTAACACTGAAGTCTAAATTTCAAACGAATAAGACTTAATCCTCAACATTGCTCCCTAGGAAAAGATGGAAAACTTTATTTATATAGAAATTTAAATGATTTATATGCAAACATTTTCGTTATTAAACATGCATCTGATTTTTTTAAGTAGGTTGCTTACTCTGTTATCTTGCCATTTCTGGTTATGTTATAATATTATTATGATGTCATTGGCTGGGACATTTGATAAGCTCTATTCTGGTCTTAGCATAACCAGTCATGCAATGTGGAATTTTACTGCATAAATATTGTTCTGTAGCAGAAAATTCCAGCAGCCTAATTTCTAGGGTTTAAAAAATCTGGACGCACCGATCTGTTTAGGGTCTATTAGCTTTAATGGTACTGCTTGAGTTATTGTACCCCTCTGCTGTAGATGAAAAGTTTTACTCTCTCTATTAGTGAGCATATGTGACATTTTTTCCAAAATTGTACATTTGTTACTGGTTGTTCTCCCAGATGAAACATCTTTTAAAAACAACTAAGGACTAAACTTTAATAAAGGAAAAAAAGATTAAGATACCTCAACAAAAACATTTCAAAGACACTGACGATGCCCGTCGAACACAGATGATTAGTCTATTAAAGGTGTATGATAAATTGGTTGCATTCCAGACTTCAGGTCACACCAGCCCTTTGAAATGAGTAGATGATGAAAAGATCATTTGTAATTCATTAAGATAAAGTCATTGGTAAGGATGAATATTGTGCATGAGCAGGTCCTTTCAGGAATGGGAGCCACTGTGTTTAGCAAGAATTCCCTTCAAAAAGCAGCCAGGAATGGCCATAAATAAAGCACAGCTGCCTTACAAATACAAAAGGATTGCTAGACAGGGATGCATTTTGTATTTCCAAACACTGTTTCTGCAGCAGTAACAAATTCCTATCCTGCAGGATTAAGTGTGACTTTCCAAATATCGGGTGTACCTACAGAATGCAGTAAGAAATCCCTCATCTAGAGTGTACCTGCAGGATACAATGCAGTGACGCCGACGCTCGCTCACAGCGACCTGCGTGAGCGCCGTCGTGACGTCACCACGCAGCGGCGCCGGCCGGCGCGAGAGTTTAAAAGGCCGCTCAGTCCATCCTAGACGCCGCTTTCAGTTGTTTCTGGGTCTAGGGTTTTTTGCTGTTTGGACTCTTGCAGCCAATTTCCAGTATCCTGCCATTGTTGCTGTTGCCATTGTTGCTGTTGCCATTGTTGCTGTTGCCATTGTTCCTGTTGCCATTTGTATCCAGCCATTGTATCCAGCCATTGTTCCTGTTGCCATTGTATCCAGCCATTGTATCCAGCCATTGTTCCTGTCGCCATGTATCCAGCCATTGTTCCTGTTGCCATTGTATCCAGCCATTGTATCCAGCCATTGTATCCAGCCATTGTATCCAGCCATTGTTCCTGTTGCCATTGTATCCAGCCATTGTCCTGGTACCATCTATCCAGCCAGCATGTATCCAGCCACTGTTCCTGTTACCATTCTATTGTATCCAGCCACTGTTCCTGTTACCATCTATCCAGCCAATTGTATCCAGCCATTGTTCCTGTTACCATCTATCCAGCATTGTATCCAGCCGTTGTTCCTGTACCAGTCATTGTCCAGCCACTGTTCCGTACCATTATCAGCCATGTATCCAGCCGTTGTTCCGTTACCATTCTATTGTATCCAGCCACTGTCTTTTTACCAACATCTATCCAGCTATTGTATCCAGCCATCGTTTCCAGTGTACTCCAGCATCCAGCTCGTCTCCAGTGCATTCCAGCATCCAGTTCCCAACTACTTCTCCTTCATCCAACTAAAATGTGAGTTTTCCCTGTCTCTACCCCAACGGGTCAGGGCAGCATTACAGCCTGTGCCTCCCCTTTTGTACTTTGAAAACTTACCTTCTATGTGCCTGTGCCTCCTTTTTGTACTTTGAAAACTTACCTTCTATGTGCCTGGGCCTCCCTTTTTGTACTTTAAAACTTACCTTACATAAGTGTGGATTTGGATTTTTTTGATTTGGCCATACCACCCAATATTGCACCCCCCTGTATATTTTAATTAAACATTAGTAAAGTTCAAAAGGTATAAATGTCACACACACACACACACACCACACACAACACATATATATATATAATATATATATAATATATATAAATACTATGTTCACAATGTTGAATGTACTGTATATTCTGAACCTATGTTTATTAATAAAAAATGTTTATAAATAAAAAAAAAACATTAGTAAGGTTGTTGTACAGCATATCCCCCCCCCCCCCCCCGTTGCATTTATACCAGTAACTTTTAATATTGTAGAAACTCCTCTAGCCCTTTCTTGAAACATTCAATGAACCTGCCATAACCACATCTACAGGAACAATTTCAACAGTTTTACTGTAAAAACAAACTTTTTCTGGGTTTCTTCTAATCATAAGGGATGCCGTGCCCTGCGAATCCTCTGATATGATCTATTGGTGAACAGTGGTACCACATTGTTTATTGTATGGCCATTAATGTAACTGTATAAAGTGATCATATCCCTGCAAGTGCTTCATCTCCAGTGTAAATAGTGAGAAGTCCCAGTTTTGTAACAAACCTGGTTTTTGATTTAGATTTGCTGGTTTCCTGTAGATCCGATGGAATTTCTGAAAAAGTCAGAACTTTGTGTTTGAAAATTTGTTAAGGGCTCTTTCACACTAGAGGAACATCGCATTTGTGATTGCGTGCGTTGTTCTGCTGCGTTAACGCACAATGCATGTCATTATTTTCAATGGCAACGTTATGCATTAATGCACCAAAATGCTGCATGCAGTGTGCTGCACGCAGCACACTACATTTCAGCGCTTTAATGTGAAATGCGTCATTCATTTCTATGTGCACTGCATTCTGGTGCTATGTAAAATGAACAAATACAGCGAGTTCAGTTTATCTCTTAGTGTAGAAACCCTGACTTGTCTAATCTGTCTGTATAGTCCAACCCCTCCATTCCCCTTATTATTTTAGTGCCCTCTCTGAACTGTTTCCATTTGCAAGATGTCCCTTTTTGTATATGGGATTCAAATGAGGCCTTACCAGTGCTTTGTAGAAAGGAAGAATAATATTTTTCTCCCTTGAATCTATTCCCCTCTTACAGGGAATGTCCAGCCTAAAGCAAGTTTGTTTTAAAATCATTATCACCCCCCAAAACCTCACTTTCGCGAGGTTCCTACAGTTCCAAGATCCCCCAGAGCTTATTTACTGACCAGACCCTCGCCACTCAACTTCCGGTTGCAGCTGTCAGTTAGGGCGCGACGTGATGTCAAACCCAATCGCCTGACAGCCGCGACCAGGAGAGAGAAGCAGCTGTCCCGCGAAGAAGTCCCCTGCTCCTGCTTGTAACAGGAGCAGGGTGTGGAATAGCCAGTGAGGTCAGGTAAGTAAGTTCTAGGGGATCTTGGTACTGTAGGAACCTCGCGAAAGTGAGGTTTTGGGTTTGATTATCATTTAAAAACAAACTTGCTTTTAGGCTGGACTTGCCCTTTAATACAAGGGTTGTCTAGCACTGCTTGCTAAAACTGAGCCTGCATATATTTTATATACTTATATTTTCCAACAGGATTCATTTAACACAGACCCATCATTACGGTAGTATAAGCAGCACAAGAATTAACCCCAAAATGCACACCTTACATTTATATCGTTTTGGTAAACTCTGCAATTCCGTGCACATTAAGTGTTACATGATTAATTATATTCTAATTGAACATGGAAACATATTTTCAACGTAGGTTATTTTAAAAACTAAATGAAATGAAAAAGAACACATCCCACACCCATTCTAAAGGAGAGTTAAATATAACATTTGATTTTTAATCTATAACAATAAACCAATCAGACATCCCTTGTAAGGTCTATTTTATTTTGTCTTCCTTTTAATATTCCAGTAGAGACTTGAGTTTATTTGCCCTTTAACCCACATAGAAAGTCTGCATAATCTTTTTTTTTATCTTAGGTGTGACCAGTAAGTCATTAATTTCTGGTTTCTATGGTAGCATGAAAGGTGGCACCAACTGAACACCTGGTAATGGGATTTGACATTTTACTTTGCTATGGCAGATTTAAGCATAATACGAGAAGCAGTGACCTTGGTAATGACAGTTCCCCTCTATCTGTCAGAAGATATTAAAATGTAAGGGTGAGGTGGAGTGATATGCATAAGTTTAACACAGATGGAAAGAGATCTCACACCTCAGCATTTTATTCCCTGTGCGGCAACTAAAGAAACAGATACTTAAAGGCGTATTCCTTTTAATGTTTGTTTGGGTTTTTTTTGCACTTACGGTACATGATATGTTTTGTTTGTTTTTTTAAATGTAAAATTCCATACTAATTAGAAAGTGAAAGTTTAAACTTTAACGTTATGCAAATAGCTGGCATTCAAAGTCATGCCTGTTTGGGATGCACCAGAGGTACACGCGTCATGCGATACTCCCCCATAATAATATCTTGGGTATCTCTAGTTCCTTTAAGTACAGGTTTTAGTTTCCAATATTTATCTCAAAGCCCTTGAAAAATCTTCATCAGGTGTCCCTATTTGAACTAGATTGTTCCGACTGCGGGTGTTCCCGCAGCCAATGCTGAAATACTGTCCAAAAAAGGCCCTGGCAATCCTGCCACCAAATGGCCACTCCCTGTCCGTAAGAGGAACCAGAATGCTACACGGATGAGCAGGTGACAAAAAGGGAGAACCATCCTGAGGAAGGGTGGATATGTCCCCCGAAACGTTGGATTGCTTTACGTCTGAAAAACTATTGGTTTCTCCCTTTTGTCACCTGCTCATCCGTGTAGCGTTCTGGTTCCTCTTTCTGTTCTGCAGTGACAATTGGCCCTTTGGAATGGTGTTTGAACAGCACCGGAGATAACTAGCAGGTGTGTGAGTGTTGCCTATCCATTATTGTTTTACACTCCCTGTCCGTAACCCAGACTCTCCGCCTCCACCCTCCCAAAATCCACCCTCACCCCAACCATGCTCAAAAAGGTTAGAAGCAACTGTTTGTCTAAACCATTCATGCTAATTTTTTTTTTTTTTTATTATATTACATTGATTAAGGGTATCTCCACCATGTAATAAAATATTCACATAGCGTAGGGAACCCTCCCCCCCCCAACCGTAATCGCTATATTAAAAACTTTATAGACTGGCCCAAGTGTGGCTGCCAGATTTCAGAGTAGCCGAGGGAACAAAGGTCTATACGTACAGTCTGGGAACTTTTTAAACCTTTTAATATAGTGATCTGGGTTTGGGGGGGGAGGTTAATTTTGTTTAAGATAAAGAAGCAGTGAAGATGGACACAGGGGGAGGGCTCCCCTGCACATGACTGGGCCCTTACTGAGTGGGACCAGATGACCAACAGACAGCTTCTACTCTTCACTTTCTGGGACTTTGATCAGACACTGCAGGAGAACCATAAGAGCAGAGGATTAAGGTAAGGATGTCTTTACACTACACAGTGGGGCCAGTAGTAGGTTAAATTTTAGCTTTGGGGCTGGACATGCCCTTTAATACTGTCCCAATAAAACATTTATTTTGTATGTGATGTTTTGGCACAAACACTTTTTATCACAAAAACCCTCACTGTAAAGCTTATTACTATGAAATATACCCATTTACTATACAGGGACTTTTTTTTTGTAAAAGGCAACAAATGCTTTAGAGTAAAGTGATGCCAATATGTCATAGGACATTTTATTTGATGTACAATTGTTTCAAGTCCTCTACATTGGATACCTTTCTATGGGTCTTTGATGTCAATAAAGAAAGTGAATACTGCTTTATAATTGGTTAAAGGGGAATTTGACAGCACTTCATTGCTTTCTACATCTCTACCCCAAAAAAGAACTAACACTGAAGTCTAAATTTCAAACGAAAAGATAAATCCTCAACATTGCTCCCTAGGAAAAGATGGAAAACTTATTTATATAGAAATTTAAATGATATATGCAAACATTTTCGTTATTAAACATGCATCTGATTTTTTTAAGTAGGTTGCTTACTCTGTTATCTTGCCATTTCTGGTTATGTTATAATATTATTATGATGTCATTGGCTGGGACATTTGATAAGCTCTATTCTGGTCTTAGCATAACCAGTCATGCAATGTGGAATTTTACTGCATAAATATTGTTCTGTAGCAGAAAATTCCAGCAGCCTAATTTCTAGGGTTTAAAAAATCTGGACGCACCGATCTGTTTAGGGTCTATTAGCTTTAATGGTACTGCTTGAGTTATTGTACCCCTCTGCTGTAGATGAAAAGTTTTATCTCTATTAGTGAGCATATGTGACATTTTTTCCAAAATTGTACATTTGTTACTGGTTGTTCTCCCAGATGAAACATCTTTTAAAAACAACTAAGGACTAACTTTATAAAAGGAAAAAAAGATTAAGATACCTCAACAAAAACATTTCAAAGACACTGACGATGCCCGTCGACACAGATGATTAGTCTATTAAAGGTGTATGATAAATTGGTTGCATTCCAGACTTCAGGTCACACCAGCCCTTTGAAATGAGTAGATGATGAAAAGATCATTTGTAATCATTAAGATAAAGTCATTGGTAAGGATGAATATTGTGCATGAGCAGGTCCTTTCAGGAATGGGAGCCACTGTGTTTAGCAGAATTCCCTTCAAAAAGCAGCCAGGAATGGCCAAAATAAAGCACAGCTGCCTTACAAATACAAAAGGATTGCTAGACAGGGATGCATTTTGTATTTCCAAACACTGTTTCTGCAGCAGTAACAAATTCCTATCCTGCAGGATTAAGTGTGACTTTCCAAATATCGGGTGTACCTACAGAATGCAGTAAGAAATCCCTCATCTAGAGTGTACCTGCAGGATACAATGGGACATCCCTCATCTAGAGAGTACCTGCAGGATGCAGTGGGACATCCCTCATCTAAAATGTACCTGCAGGATGCAGGGGACATCCCTCATCTAGAGTGTACCTGCAGGATGCAGTGGGAATCCTTCATCTAGCGTGTACTGCAGGATGCAGTAAGAAATCCTCATCTAGAGTGTACCTGCAGGATACAATGGGACATCCCTCATCTAGAGTGTACCTGCAGGATGCAGTGGGACATCCCTCATCAAAATGTACCTGCAGGATGCAGTGGGACATCCCTCATCTAGAGTGTACCTGCAGGATGCAGTGGGACATCCTTCATCTAGCGTGTACCTGCAGGATGCAGTAGAAATCCCTCATCTAGAGTGTACCTGCAGGATACAATGGACATCCCTCATCTAGAGTGTACCTACAGGATGCAGTAAGAAACCCCTCATCTGGAGTGTACCTGCAGGATACAATGGGACATCCCTATATAGAGTGTACCTGCAGGATGCAGTGGGACATCCTTCATCTAGAGTGTACCTGGAGGATGCAGTGAGGCATCCCTCATCTAGAGTGTACCTGCAGTATACAGTGGGACATCCTTCATCTAGAGTGTACCTGCAGGATGCAGTGGGACATCCTCTTCTAGAGTGTACCTGCAGGATGCAGTGGGAATCTGTCATCTAGAGTGTACCTGCAGGATGCAGTGGGACATCCGTCATCTAGAGTGTACCTGCAGGATGCAGTGTGACATCCCTCATCTAGAGTGTACCTGCAAGATGCAGTGTGACACCCCTTATCTAAAGTGCACCTGCAGGATGCAGTGTGACATCCCTCATCTAGAGTGTACCTGCAAGATGCAGTGTGACACCCTCATCTAAAGTGCACCTGCAGGATGCAGTGGGATATTCCTTCAAGAGTGTACCTGCAGGATGATTGTGACATCCCTCATCTAGAGTAAACCTGCAGGATGAAGTGGACATACATCATCTAGATGTACCTGAAGATGCAGTAACACCCCTTATCTAGAGTATACCTTAAGATGCAGTGGGGCATTCCTCATCAGAGTGTACCTGCAGGATGCAGTGGGACATCTGTCATCTAGAGTGTACCTGCAGGATGCATGGGGACATCCGTCATCTAGAGTGTACCTGCAGGATGCAGTGTGACATCCTCATCTAGAGTGTACCTGCAAGATGCAGTGTGACACCCCTTATCTAAAGTGCACCTGCAGGATGCAGTGTGACATCCCTCATCTAGAGTGTACCTGCAAGATGCAGTGTGACATCCCTCATCTAAAGTGCACCTGCAGGATGCAGTGGGATATTCCTCATCAAGAGTGTACCTGCAGGATGCATTGTGACATCCCTCATCTAGAGTAAACCTGCAGGATGAAGTGTGACATACATCATCTAGAATGTCCTGCAAGATGCAGTAACACCCTTATCTAGAGTTACCTGTAAGATGCAGTGGGGCATTCCTCATCTAGAGGTGTACCTGCAGATGCAGTGGGACATCTCTCATCTAGAGTGTACCTGCAGGATGCAGTGTGACATCCCTCATGTAGGTGTACTTGCAAGATGCAGTGTGGCACCCCTCATCTAGAATGTACCGCAGGATGCAGTGTGACATCCCTCGTTTAAAGTGCACCTGCAGGATGCAGTGTGTGACATCCCTCATCTAAAGTGTACCTGCAGAATGCAGTGGGACATTCCTCATTTACTACCTGCAGGATGCAGTGTGAAATCCCTCATCTTAAGTGTACCTACAGGATGCAGTGCGACATGCTCATCTAGAATGTACCTACCGGATGCAGTGACTTCCCTTATCTAGAGTGTACCTGCAAGATGCAGTGTGACGTCCTTTATCTAGAGTGTACTTGCAAGATGCAGAGTGACTTCCCCTATCTAGAGTGTACCTGCAGGATGCAGTGGGGCATTCCTCATCTAGAGTGTACCTGCAGGATGCAGTGGGACATCCCTCATCTAGAGTGTACCTGCAGGATACAGTGTGACATCCCTCACTAGAGTGTACCTGAGGATGCAGTTTGACATCCCTCATCTAGAGTGTACCTGCAAATGCAGTTGACATCCCTCTTCTAGAGTGTACCTGCAGGATGCAGTGTGACATCCCTCATCTAGAGTGTACCTGCAGAATGCAGTGGGACATTCCTCATTTACTACCTGCAGGATGCAGTTCGACATCCCTTCTAGGTGTACTTGCAGATGCAATGCGGCATCCCTCATCTAGAGTGTACCTGTAGGATGCAGTGTGACGTCCCTCATCTAGAGTGTACCTGCAAGATACATGTGACATCCCTCATCTAGAGGGTACTGCAGGATGCAGTTTGACATCCCTCATCTAGAGTGTACCTGCAAGATACAGTGTGACATCCTCATCTAGAGTGTACCTGAGGATGCAGTTGAACCTCATCTAGAGTGTACCTGCAAAATGCAGTGTGACATCCCTCTTCTAGAGTGTACCTGCAAGAAGCAGTGTGACATACCTCATCAGAGTGTACCTGCAGAAGCAGTGGGACATTCCTCATTTACTACCTGCGGATGCAGTACAACATCCCATCACTAGGTGTACTTGCAAGATGCAATGCGGATCCCTCATCTAGAGTGTACTGTAGGATGCAGTGTGATATCCCTCATCTAGAGTGCACCTGCAGGATGCAGTGTGACGTCCCTCATCTAGAGTGTACCTGCAAGATACAGTGTGATATCCCTCATCTAGAGTGTACCTGTAGGATGCAGTGTGACATCCCTCATCTAGAGTGCACCTGCAGGATGCAGCAGTGTGACGTCCCTCATCTAGAGTGTACCTGCAAGATACAGTGTGACATCCTTCATCTAGAGTGTACCTGCAGGATGCAGTTTGACATCCCTCATCTAGAGTGTGCCTGCAGGATGCAGTTTGACATCCCTTATCTAGAGTGCACCTGCAAGATGCAGTGTAACATCCCTTATCTAGAGTGTACTGCAGGATGCAGTGTGACATCCCTCATCTAGAGTGTACCTGCAGAATGCAGTGGGGCATTCCTCATTTACTACCTGCAGGATGCAGTGCAACATCCCTCATCTAGAGCGTACCTACAGGATGCAGTGCGACATTCCTTATCTAGAGTGTACCTACAGGATGAGAGCATATTTAGTAATAGCTCTTTATGTTGGTCCCACAAATCTAATTTTTTTTTTGGGATGAAAGTATGCAGTGTGACTATGTAATTAAACACCATGGTATGGATAAATTAATATGGGTCCAAAGAAAGATTTGGGATATGGATGCAGTGAAATCTAATGTCCTTACTTAAAGGGCATGTCCACCCTTAAAACAAAAATCTGGTGACTTGTCGGTTATCTGCCCAAAACCCCAACTGCTATTTTTACCAGTTTTTTACATGTATTTGTAACCAGATATTTAATGATACATTACATTCCTTTCTGGCAAAGGCAAAGTGCACAATATGTCAGTTGGGGATGGCGGCAGGTAACTGACATTTGTACATTTATTTTTTTTAAGGCTGAAAATGCCATTTGAGCAAAAACAAAACAAAAAATTAAATTAAAGGGTAACTTGGCAGAGTCATCATAAATCAAATTCCCAGACGTAAACTTAATCAGCCCTCTGACACACACAAACATATTCTCAGATTTTATATGAACCTTAACAATGGGGTCCAAAGAGAAATGGCAAACAAAGAACTATTTCTACACCTACTAGGTGTATTTATTATTACTCAACATTCAACCTTCTGGACAACAAGACATTGAATATTGATTCACATTCATTCACGTTTGATTTGTCCAATGGAAAGTCTTGCTTCTTGCAGTGTGCATCTTCCCACTGATCAGGTCCGAGACCTGAGTATTGTGTTAAGTATGGTGGGTAACAATGGGGAAATCCAGGGGTAAGGATATAATGTTTTTAGGACCTTACCCTGGGTTCTTAAAATGAGAGAGCGTGGTTGGTGGTGCTTAGGAAGTGCACATGGATGCAAACCTCCTAACTTGCCAAAGACAGGGACAGAGCCTAATTATCTCCTCTCCTGGAACGCTACCAAGCATCACAACCACCCTCCCAAATGTCACAGTCTCTCCCCCGGAACGTCCACGA
Organism: Hymenochirus boettgeri; assembly: GCA_019447015.1. Lineage (NCBI taxonomy): Eukaryota > Metazoa > Chordata > Amphibia > Anura > Pipidae > Hymenochirus > Hymenochirus boettgeri. Next base: position 149,012,964 of record CM033476.1, read on the forward strand.
TTTTACTTCTCTCAAATTGTAGTTTCAGATAATGTAAGGTTGTTTGAGTGAGTATTGTGACCCTTTAATTTAAATAGTAAAACCAAAATAAAGCCTAGGTTCTCACCTATTCATTTATCTAGGATATAGATAGGTAGGGATATTCAGCTAGGATATAACATATCTTTTACCCTTACATCCTTAACCCAAACATTTACCCATTTATTAAAAGAGCTACATGTAACCTGTGTGAGCCCAACAAGGGATCTCAGTATTCTTAGTGTTCTAACCCCCCGTGTTCAATTTATAATATGCATATCAACTAATGTAAATCTTATCTCCAGAGTCCTTTGCATCAAGAAATGCCTAATTTTTTTCTGAAATTAAAATGATTCTATCGGTTAATTGAGACACTGTGTACAGGAAAAGGTCCTATGTGGTTTGCTTATAATTACTGAGCGCGTATTAGATTGCCTACCACTTGTATTGACATGCTAATGTATTCATATAAACTCCTTGGAATGTGAAATTGTTTTAAGGCCTACCGTAAAGTCAGGTTATGTTTCAGATGACCACCTGACCATTTGTACCTTGTTTTAGTGGCCATGTTATCTGGGGGGGGGGGGGGGTTCTGACTAAATAAGAGTGTGCTATATGGGAATCCATAAAATTCAATGTATTTACTATTACTAACATGTTTACAATTACATACTGATGATTGCATAGACAATACAGAATAAGAAAAACTATTAATGATCCTACAAAATTCTCATAAAGTTTGTTTTTTAATCCCAAGGGTGCATTTGCTGTGAGCTTCAATATTTTGCCCCTATATATTTCTGTGGGCCACTACAGGGGGAAAGAAGCAAGAGCATCTATCAATCTATATCATCCGAATAATCATCATACAGTAAGTTTTACCGTAATACAAAGTTATTACATCTTTTCTTCACTGCTCAAATAGGTGTGCCCTGTACAGATGTAACAATCTCCCATAATGTTAGAGATAGGGCAGATAGTCGCACATCAAAGCCAGCAGTGAGCTTTCTGCCCTGCATGCACAGAACATTGAAAGCCCACCAATAGGGTGAAGGGAATAGGATTTCCTACCTCTCAGGGATAGAGAGATTTCTTTCTCTTTAAAGGATAACTATACTCTAAAATGTAACAGTTATAATTTGCCAGGTTAGTCCTGGACTAAAACTGTATTAAAGAAAGTGCTGAAGCCAGGAAAGTGCAGAATCAGGTTTCTTTGGGCTGGTGCTCCTCACAGAAACAATCTTGAGAGGTAGGAATTACCAGTCTTGTATTCCTGACTTTTTTTTTCATATAAAAAGACTTTATACATATGATAGTTATCCTTTAAAGTGCATGTCCACTCCAAAAATGAAAAATGTCCTGCAAGTAAAAATACCATACTCACCTTTCCCATACTTACCATACTTGTAGGCTGAGATATTCTTACCATTTTGTACCACACCCCTCTCACCTCCTTCTCCGTGCTGTCACATACTTCTGGGTTTACTCTGAAGTCACGACCAATGACTGTTGAAAGAGTTTTCGGAAAGGCTTGTATTCTGAGCGTCAAAACACAGAGAATTTACAGCGAACAGAAGAGGAGGGGGAGGGTGAAGACCAGGAAGCATATCTTGGCCTACTAGTAAGTATGGGAAAGGTGAGTGTGGGTTTTTTACATGTCTCTACCTGCTGGTCAATTTTGGTTTGAACATGCAGGGGTGTACCTGAAGGGGCCTGGGCCCCCCCCCCCCCCGAGAGTTTGGGGGCCGGGCCCCTGACTCCCTCCGCAGACTGCAAGATCTGTGCGGTGACGTGCAGGTTTTAATCAGTTGATTGGGTGAATGAATGTAACTTAACGCGCAATCAGCTATTTAAAACTGGATCCAAACTTCCGAAACTGAACCGGAAGTTTGGGTCTGGTCTTTTAAACAGCTGATTGCGCGTTATGTTACATTCATTCACCCGATCAACTGATTAAAACCTGCACTTCGCCGCACAGATTAGGGGCTTGTGGTGGGCCCTACTACCGTCCTGGCCCCCCCGCGGTCGCTGGGGGTGACGGGGGTGGTAGTTATGCCACTGTGAACATGCACTTTAAGATTGATATTTGAAGTTATTTACTACATGAGTAAGTAACACAAGTTATTCATTTGGTATTAACAATGTATCAGGAAATGTCAAGTCAGTGGTCTAAACATAACATCGCTCGTCATCTAAATTGTTCAAATTAAAAGGTTCATAATTTCCAACACAATAGCTCTGTAGTGACCTTGTAAATAGAAAATGGATACATTTTTACTGCTGTTATGATTTCTTCTTTTCTATTTTTCTATTCTGTCAAGCATATATCCAAGCCTTTCTCTGGTTGCTAGGAATCGGGTCGCAGTTTTAAACTGAGAAATCTGAGATTCCCTAATAACAAAACTGCACAGAAACGTTTATCTTGAATGTGGCCCTCCAGATGTTTAAAATTACAACTCCCAGCATTCCCTGACTTCAAGTCTCTGAATTCCAGCCATTTAAGCCTGCTTGCCATATATTTAACTAGACTTGGTTTACCAGCCATTTTACAAGTCTCAGATTGCCATCCAATTTACACTTCTCCGAGGGGGCAATGCAATATTGGGTGCAAAATGCCCAAGTCAGTGTAAAACCAACGCTACATGATGTATTATTGTGTTAGCATGGGTTTTACACTGAGTCTGTGTTTCCTGTGACATTTCCGAAATTGATTTGTAAATTCGAAATTAATTCGTAAACGCGCAGGCGATGTAAAACCTCCTTAGTAAAGTTTTGCTCTAAACTTTACGCCTTAGAATAGGAGGCGTAAGCCAGCGCAGTAACCTCAGAGATCCACCCGATGTACGATGTATCTCAATAGGGTTTTTTGCACTGTGGGAAATTGGGTAGGTAAGTTATTGCATTGCCTCCTGAATTCCGGTCATTTTACCTGTCTGCAGCCATTTCACCAATTTGGGTTTTCAGGAATTTTAGTTGTCTCAGTTTGCAAGCCGTTTCACCAGTCTCATTTTTTTAGCCATTTCACTATTCTGGATTAACCAGCTATTTTAACATTTTACATTTTCCAGCCATTTCATCATTTATAGTTTTTCAGACATTTGTCCCAGTGTGCCAGCCCCTTCACCAGTCCCAGATTTTCAGCTATTTCATACTTCCAAATGACTGATCACTTTGTCCTTATATCTAACTTGTATGACCCCATTGCCTTCCTGTTGGCTTTGTTTGTAATCTGTCCTGCAGGATCATTTTCAATTTTACATGTGTATAAGGCTTTTAGTTTGCTGCCCATTTAAAGTCTCGGTCTGATGGAGGTAGAAGATTGGGATGGAGGAGGAGAACAAAATGGACAGGAAGCAGATTAAAAGGAGTGAGATAAATGTATTGTTTGAAGATGGGGAGCAGGTTAGATGGAGGATAGGGTAATTGAGGAGGAAGAGCTAAATGGAAGATTGGACCATCTATCATTTTTGTGTCTGCTAATCACATGTTTTCTTACAGCTGTCTGTATAGCTATTTGTCTTTTCTGCATTCTGAAATGAGTATGAGTTCTGGATTAAGTCATTGGGGATTATATAATAAGTGGTACAAAAGTTTGCCTGTGTTGCCGAAACCAAGCAGATTTCATTAAAAGTTTTCTAAATCTAGTTGACCATTGAAAAGGTATAATCTGATTGGTTGCTGCAAATAAAGACAGGCACATTTTAGCACCTCTTATCAAATAAGCCTGATTATGTCCTATTGCCCTTTATATATGATAATGGGATACCCTGGATCTTTCAAGACCCTAGCAATGCCCCTATAGAGGAGACTTATGGCAGTTCAGGAGCTGTCTTCGGACCATACCAATTCATACAAATAGATACATCCAAATTTCATTTTTAGCCAGAGGAGGTTCAAATACATTTGCATTAATAAAAAATTTTTTCATCTAAACAACAGGATCATAGAATTCAGCTCTCATTGTTTATAAATCGCGTCTGCTGAGAAAGCAACATGTCCGCCCCCACTGGTTAAAAAAAAATGCAAATATGCAAAGATAAAACGTGCACGGTTATTGCATACACCTCTATATATGCAATAAGGAAACTAAATTGACACCATGAATACTGTCAGAAGGGTATAAATTATCTCTTAATTAGACCAAGTACTAGCATCTCGAATAAAAACGGCACAAGCAATAAGCCAAAATACGCTCCAAAATGTTTCCTTTTTCGGTTCATTTATACAATACTTAAAAAGCAACAACCCTTTCTGCCCGTCCCTGTCAGATGTGTTTCAAAGCAAAGTGGTGATAAAATAAAAATGAGTTCAGCTGCTAGATGAAATACAAGCTCCCTGTCACCAGTGATCCAATTAATTTGTTCTCCTATCTTCCGCTGTAATGGTGAGAGGTCTGAATAGGTACATCTCTCATTGTAGCTGTTCTCTAGAGATTCTTTATACCTTCATTTCCTGGCTCTAATAATCTTCCCGGGATTAGAAATCGGGACAGCACTCATTGGACACAGGATCTTTCCCTCTCTGCCTGTGTATGTGTTTACCCTTAATTCAGTCTGATGGGTAGTAATATCAATCTGCCACAGGGAGGCAGAGGTTATAGATGGTAATTGCATTTCTGATTAAGAAAGGATGCTCTGTGCATGATGATTGCACAATCATGGTGACTGTAGCAATAAGTTTGCCTTGATGCAGCAGGTACTTTTCTGCAAGTGTAATGAGCATGAATGTAGTAGTTTAAGCTCTTTTTCAAAGGTTTGAAGTAGTCTGCTTAGCGTGTGGTGCATTAGGCGTGTTGGAGACGTCTGTAATGTAGAATAGCAAGATAAAGAATGAGGCCTACAGGCAATGTGGGGTGAATTAACAAACCTGGACCATAAATCAGTTGTGTAAAATGGGGATTATGTGGCCCGTTTGTAAAAAACAGCAAGAGGGACAGCAAGAGAGCAAGAGGGATATTACATAAGAACATCAGTTTAATGGTTTGTTCTTCAGGAAAGGTGTGTATTCATAGATACCCCCTAGTTTCCATGACATCACCTGCTCAGGGCAGACATACTATTGGTACGAGTGGCTTTGGGCCTGCATGGATGATTTGTATACAGAGATAAAATAAGGGAAAAGCTATTTTCTGTAATTTCCTACAGGCTGAATTTAAAAGGGTATGTAAACTGAAAAAAATGACTTTGCCTCATTTTCACCTATAAATGAATACATGAAAATGTATTTTAGTGTGTGTTGCTTTATGCCTTCAATACAGTATTTGTTTTTCTCAGCCTTAGTATCCCTCTTCCCACTCTTAGCCGATACCCCCTTTATTAGACACAACTCTGTCTGAGAGCAAGCATGCACAATAATCACTATTAGCCAGCACTGGGGGGAGGGTACACCCACCAATGGTCACCGCCAACTGTTGATTGGCTTCAGAGGTTTTGCGATACTTCATTCTCCATCTCAGAATTTATTGAAAATTATTCTTATAAATATGCTTGTGAAGGTTCTCATTCATCCAGGTCATGGTATATCTGTTGTATTCAATTAGATCAACTGGACTTGAAATGTAGTTCTTGAAGACGTTTCGCTAGTCATCCGACTGGCTTTCTCAATTCAGAATGACTTGTACAAGAATCTGTGGCAATTATGTACCCTGGAAAATCCCAATTAGCATATCACAGCCAGGTGTTAAGGGTGTGATTAGATAGTGGCTAAGAGGTGTTATAGGAATTGGTTAATTCCTACATGGAATTGGTTAATTTCCCTAATGTGCAGGGATTAGGCCATACGTTTAGAATGAACCGATTGAAAAAGGAGACAACAGAGATTTTTCAGCCCAATCTACCGATACATCCGTGTAATGGTTGGTTGCGCGGAAAAATATGTGCTGCTTTCGTCCGCAGCTGGCCAGCTGCAACCAATGTCTGCCGCCCATTCGTCCGGATCAGATGTGTCGGTAAATCAAGGCCAATCGTGCGGTTCCCTATGGGACTGCAAAGCACAAATAGTTAGAAATCTGACAGATGTAGCGCTAATCAGTTATGCAGCAAAATAATGTTCTCCCTCTTCCCCAAAAGTTTCCACCTCCTCTTAAAGCTCTCTAAGCTTATTTACAAGCTTAGAGGCAGCTCTGCTGAGGCAGCTAATGGAATAGCATTAAGGGTATGTCCATCCCCCTAACTAAAATGTAAATCTAACTTACCACCCAAAACCTAGATCTCACTAGTTTTAAAAGTGTGTAGGAGGCTCCTAATAATACTTACCTGGACTCGTTCACTCAGTTGTCTGATGCTGCTCTATGCCTTTTCCATGCATGGCAGCAGCTGGGGGCAGTCTGGCAGTGGCATCAGTAATTGTGTGCCAAGCATTTAACCAGTGCCTGGCTGTGTGCAATGCCAGTTTCCCAACCAGTTTATCAGTGTCTGCATGCCATGCATTTAACAAGTCTTTGTGCCAACTATTTTACCAGTGGTTATATATATTTTACCACTCTCTGTGTGCCAAGCATTTTATTAGGATCAGTTGGTTAGTTATTTTAGAAGGTTTGTGGATATAAGTTTAGAAATGTTGTTTAAAGGATAAGTATACTATAAAATAAAGTTATGGTCAATAGGAAGCCGCAGCTTTAAAAAAAACATTTGCCATATTTTTTTCTCCCCTAAACCCCTCCAGAGCCTACCTTTGTAGAGTTAAACCACGCGCACGGACCGATCGTGCATTAACTAACGAGGCTAGCAAATCAGGAGCTAGATGAAAATCTCAGAGGGGCGGATCTAACTAATCACCTAGTGACAAACAAGAGCAATCACATAACAAAGATGTCAGCAACTTTAACTATACAAAGGTAGGCTCTGGAGGGGCTCAGGGAGGAAAAAAATATGGCAAACATTTTTTTAAAAGCTGCAGCTTCCAATTGACCATAACTTCATTTTATAGTATACTTATCCTTTAATTCTGATTGAATAGTTTTGCTGGGTGTATCTGTTTGCCTGTTTTAAAATGAATTTGGATGTTTTATGGAAATTATTATTTGGTTCGGCGGTGTTGGGGGGCCCATGGCCAAATTTTGCATCAGGGCCCATAAGTCTGTAGCTATGCCCCTGGTTGCCCTTCTCTGATCCTTCTCCAGTTTCAAGAATTCCCTTTTGTATACAAGATTCCAAAACTGCACCATATACCCCGTAGTGTTTGGCCACACTGATTATCTCTATGATATTAAATGTTGTTATAAAATACAAAGGGATAACTAATAATAAATAAATTCCTTTCTCTGCTATTCTATGATTGGGTCACATAGGGAATGTGACTGTATCATTGACATATTTTGCTGTTCTGTATAAAAATAAACCACTTTAGGGACAGGAAATAAAGTAAATCGGGGTTGTTTTTTTGTAAAGCAAAAATACGACGAAAATGGTATGTCTATCTCTACCTCTATAAATAGTTATATGTATTGATTGTGCTGTCATTCTTACCAGATGTACCGGTATACAGCCTTATTATACAGTTACATAGTTAAATTTAAGTTGAAAAGAAGACAACAGTCCATTAAGTTCAATCCCTCCACCGATCCTTCTAATGCATTCAAAGCACTTTAGCTGCTTCTTCTCCAGGCATTCTACAATCATGTCTGAAGAAGCTAAAGTGCTTGAAATGCTCCAATCAAAAGATTTACCGTACTTTATATACAAGATGCCTTTGCTTTCATCAATGGCTAACACGGTACAACTCTTTACTACTACTGTACTATAAATCTACCTTCATAACTCACATTCTCCATTCCTTTACAGCTTAGTTGCCCGTACTCTGTACTAATTAATTGATATCTTGTAACTCCTGCTTTATTGAGTCAACAACTAACTATATTTAATTTAGGAAATATACAGGTATTATTATAGTGATATAATTGTAGCAATCAGTTGGAACACTTAAAAATTCCCAAGTATCCCTTCAGCTAAGATACCCAAACCTTACCGCTATCTTAAGCTTTAGCGCAAGGTATCTGAGCTGAACCTGGGGATACTCGAGAAGTCCGAATCAAAACTGAAAGTAATAGGCACAGGATTTGCTGGGTAAAGAGAAACAAAAGCAGGTTAATGAACAGAGCCAGAGGTCATGCCCGGGAGATCAATCAGCCAAGTGCGGTACCAAGGGTTCAGAGAGAGAGTAAACAGATAGTAGTCAGAACCAGAGCTGGATTAGGGATAAATAGGGCCCAAGGCAAAATGACAGATCTGGGCCTTCAATACTTTTGTTGGTTTTGAGCTAGTGCTAAACAGATGTACAATTAATTGTATTACACTCAAACTCTATACATAGTAAGAGCAGAGAGTAATAGCTTAATACAGTTTGAGCAGTGAATAACGGTAGTGTAAATACAGTCAATGCTCAGTACAGAGAACAGGTGAGTGCCATGCACAAACAAGTTACAAACAGAAATCTCTCATGTAACATTGTTTACAACCATGGTGGACCACAGCTCAGTTTGGATAAAGTCAATGTTCAAATAGATCTAATATCAAGCCAGTGTATGGCAGCATAAGTTTACCCCAGTGGCGTTACTGCAGGGGCCTGAGCCCCCCCGCGAGATTGGAAGGTGGGCTTGTGACCCAACCCCCTCCCCAGAGGTCCACAATCAGATTTCTGTTCTGGTCCGGTCTTTTAAACAGCTGATTCTGTTTAAAAAGATGTTTCCGAGCGATCAGCTGAATGCGGAGGTTTTTGCGGCACCTCTTATTGACCGCCCCCCCCCCAAAAAGGGATGGTAATTACACCACTGCTTTACCCTATTCCTTCCTACCTTCCCTCTCATTCACTTCAGAAAGGGAGGCACTGAGACTGAGAAGTAAATTCAATTTTATATATATATAATGTTTATAGTAACCATTTACTTTCTCCTTTCTGCAACCCCCTTCACCTCACATACTGTATCTTTCTTATCCTCTAGACTGTACAAGCTCTACAGTGGCTGGTAGTGTACACCCAGCCAGTGTCAGACTGAGCACATGGGACCCACCAAGGAATCTGACATGAGGGACCTACCAAGCAATTAAGCCAACACATACTACCTACATATATACATACACTGCTCTACACATTTATATGCACTGTGCCACTCACACACACCCTGCTTCTCACATAAACCACTACATGAACATTTACAACCACACACTTAATATTACACTGCTACTGTTGCACACAGACACTGCCACAAACATACTATACATACCACACTGCTACAATCCTACACAAACATTGTTGCATATACCGTTTTGGCCTCTCCATCCACACACTTAAAAGCTACATATACTGTAGCACTACACTACACACATTCACATTCCACTACACAGGTACACTGCTACAAACACAAACTCTGCTACACACATGGTATACAAGGAGGTTATATTTATATATAGTTGCAGTGACAACAGCAAAAACAAAATTGGCTTGTGTTGGCCAATTGGTCTGGCCACACAAGATGCTTCTGTATCTGTTTGGCTGCAACCCACTTATCTGCATGCGCTCCTATAACGGAATATTACCGGGATTGAAGCACAAGCGGACAGCAAAGCCCATAAATCACATGTTGTAGTGTTGCCTCAGCCTTAGTTTCATACAAACTAGTAGTGCAAAACTTAACTTCTAAGCTATTGCCTTGTGGTTCTGAAACGTTTCAAAAACCCACACAGGCCTCCCGTAGATCGGATCTGTGGGTTTCATCCTGATTTTGAATTTATTGCTTTGCCCCCTTCGCCTATAAGGAGACCCACAGTTCTACTTAATGTATAATATTTATTTAAAAAAATGGGGCACCACCACATTTTCTTACAAATCTCTCCTCTTCTGAATTACCTAAATGTTTAGATATTGAGATATCCAGTTTTCAATCATAGAAGTTGTTTGTGCTTTTGTGGTTCAGGTGCTGTAAGTACGCATTTGCAGGTTAATTCTATATTGATTCATACACATAAAATCATGTCAAAATATTTTAATGTACTACCCCTTTATTTATTTTTAAGTTAATGTGGATAAAGTGTGCATCCTAATTACACACGCTATGGACTGTAAAGTAATTGGTATAATTGAGCCCTAAGGTGTCCAGTTCTGCGAAACCACACTCTATACTGGGACCCTGTTTTGATTTTTGATCGGTCAATAGCTGCCACATTATTGGTACTGACTCACTTATGGAGAAAAGACAAAGAAAGAAAATGAGTTAAAGTTAAACCTTTCAGGCGAAGAGGCAGAATGAATTTCTTGGTAATGTAGTGCAAGGATCCTATTTATTATAAACGCTTATTCAGATTAAAACAGTGGTAGCTGGGGAATATATTAGCACAGTTACTATGGAATGAGTCCAAAACGAAGCATTAAATTGCATTCAACTGCCAATTGTATGTGTTTCTGCGTTCTATCCATGAAGATTACATAGCGTGCAAACCCATTTTTATATCGGAACATAGTTTTATGCTTTCTGCCTCTATGTCTCAAGGTGACCTTTACGTGAACTAGGCAAAAGGAAATCTATATTAATAGCACATACACACAGGATAAATTATAATGTATGTGTTTATATCTACCGTAGTTTGAATAAGGTGCGATTCAGATCGCATTTTGCGTTCCTTTTTGCACTTGCGTTCCATTATTGGAACTCAAGGGAGCACTGCTTTTTGTGCGTTCTAATAACACAGATGTGTACAGGAGTGCAGCACAAATAGTATATCACATCAGCAGAATGGCAGATGAGATTCAATGTTGATAAATGTAAGGTGATGCATTTGGGATTTAATAATCCCTGTGCCACCTACACCATAAATAACTCTGTGTTAAGTGCATCTGAAATGGAAAAAGATTTGGGGGTTCTGGTAGATAACAGACTTAGCTGTAGCAAACAATGCCAGGTAGCAACAGCTAGAGCTAGCAAGATATTGTCTTGTATAAAGAGGGGAATGGAATCAAGAGAGAAAAATATTATTCTCCCTCTTTACAAGGCACTGGTAAGGCCACATTTGGAATATGCGGTGCAGTTTTGGAATCCCATATACAAAAGGGACATCTTGGAAATTGAGGCAGTTCAGAGAAGGGCAACTAAATTAATAAGGGGAATGGAGGGGCTTGAATATGCAGGCAGATTAGACAAGTTAGGGCTGTTTACATTGGAGAAGCGGCGGTTGCGTGGGGACATGATAACCTTATACAAATATATTAATGGCCCATACAGTGAACTCTCTGGTGCATTGTTCACTAATAGGTCATATCAGAGGACTCGTGGACATCCTTTAAGGTTGGAAGAAAAGAAGTTTCATCTTCAAGTTAGGAGAGGTTTCTTTACAGTGAGAACGGTGAAACTGTGGAACTGTCTTCCAGCAGAGGTGGTAATGGCAAGTTCATTGAATAACTTTAAAAAAGGCCTGGATAAGTTTCTAAAACTAAAAAATATTGAGAATTACTGGTATTAATGCATATAGATCTGGTTGATCCAGGGATACTTTCCGATTGCCGTTTGGAGTCAGGAAGGAATTTTTCCCCCCTTTTTTTAGCTGGGGTTTTTTGCCTTCCTCTGGATCAACTGTTAGGTAGGGTTAAAAAAAAAAAAAAAAAAGGGAATAGGTTGGACTTGATGGACGAATGTCTTTATTCAACCTTAATTACTATGTTACTATGTTACATATGGCAACATATTGCAAAAATCCTGCATGCACTGGTGTGCATTATAGTAGGACATAACCTTACTATTGATTTCTATCATATCATAACCTTACTATTGATTTCTATATAATTTCTAAGTTTTAGTATAAATGAACTTGGCATATCTTGATTATTATGTAAATAATGCACCAACCTTTTCCTATGTATTAAAACAGCTGTAACTCCTCCTGACCACTACATGGTGGTGTTATACAAATGTCTATAAAGGATGCCTCAGAAGAGGCAATGTATCACCATTGATAAACCCTAACAAGGTTATCACGGGCAGTGGTGAGCTCAGTGCACCACTAATTTAGCCACACCATTTTTTTAGAAATGTGTGACCAGTACAGTGGTTTCCTAATCATATTGATGTTTATATATCTTTTTTTTTTTAAATCCCCTCCCTTGGAGGAACTTTATTAATATTAAACAGGATAAGGTGTTACATACATTTCAAGGTATATTGTTGTACATATATAATGTATGTATAATTTACAACTTATAGCTTCTGTGTGGTTATTTACCAAATAAAGCAAGGATCTGCGTATGGTAGTTATTGCATTGTAACACAATTTGACAGTTTAAATCATTCTGTATACACTTGTTATGGAACGGTAGATATAACTTTAACTAACAATATTAACAAACAATATTCCATGGTTCATTACTTTCTCAAACCCCTAGTGGGTCAGCTGTTTTTAAAGGTTTACTACTTGCTATGCCTGTGGGTTATTCCCTCTCATATATTTTGCGGTACCTTTTTTTGTTTATTTATTCGTCCCCAATCATCTTCAAGAAGTTAGAAGATGAGGCACTTATGTGTTTAAGCTTGTTTGATTTGTGTGTAGTTTGAGGAGTTGTTACATGTTGTTGGGGACATACACCACCTGTCCCAGATTTTATTACATTTTTTTTTGGACAACCCCTAATCAGGTATACCATTTTTATATAGGGTATACGGTCATTTATGGCTGGTTTCCATTGAGAAATCAGTGGGGTTTGACCTTGCATCCATACTCTTGCAAGTAGTTTTTTGGCTGTGAACAATGTGGCGCAGAGGGATGTTCTATGATAGCTGTCCACGTGGAGATGTTCTGTTAGGCACACTTTTGGGTCCATTCCCACAGCCCATTTCCTCATGCAGGAATCTGACGATTTGTTTCCAATAGCTTTCTACCTTAGGGTAGGACCATAATATGTGATAGAACGTACCTGGGTGTCTTTGGCATTTTGGGCATAGTGGGTTGCGGTTTGGGATAAATATGGATAGTTGTATTGGTGTTAGGTAGGTTCATTGTAGGGTATATAGGTGTGTCAGTTTGTCTGTGGTTTTTAGGGAAATCTGTCCTTGTGCCGTCAGGGCTTCTTGCCATTCTGTGTCTGGTGGGGGACCTACAACTTCCTCCCATATATGTTTTTAAATGTAGGGAGTTCCTGTGAGGGCGTGGATTGTAGATCTCTTTATATGGTGGTTATGAGTTGTTTGTGGTTTGAACCTGTCAGTTGGGAGTTTAGTTTGTTTGAGGGTAGGTGTATAGGTTGTCCTTTAAACTGAGTTTGTAGTGCGTGCCTAATTTGCAAATATCGAAATAGCATATGGTTGGGTAAGTCAAATTCTTTTTGGAGTTGGATGAATGTTTTTTATAGTGTTGTTTAGTATTAGTTGACCTAGTTTGGAGATACTTAAATTGAACCAGATTTCTGCCTGTGGGATTGTTTGAAATTCTTGCAGGTGGTTGTTATTCCAGAGTGGGGTCTGTGTGTTGATATGGTGTATTTCCATTTTTGTCAATGCGGTGTCCCAAACTTTTAGAGCAATGTTTACATATCTTGAAATTTGCTGTTTCCCTGTGTAACTGTATAGCTGGTTCCTGTGCTGTTGCATCTGCAGCAACAAATTAGAGAGAGCCCCAACCGCTGTATTAGTTTTAGCAGAAACTCCCCAGATCATTACTTACCTTACTTCTCTCCCCCGGCTATACTGCCGGCAGCCGCGTCCGTGATTGGCTGCCTCTCAGCCAATCACGGACTGCTGTCGGTCCGGCCCCCTGCTTGCAGTTTCATGCAAGCAGAATGCCGGAACAGTACGCCGGAGGAAACAGGTAAGGTAAGTAGAGTTTGGGGAAGTTTCTGACAAAACTAATATGGCAGTTGGGGCTGAGGGAGGGAGACCTACTGTACCCCAAAAAGTTTTAAAAAGAGGTGGACATGCCCTTTGAGCCTGCATTGTAAATAAGCCTGATCAAGGAGCTGCAGCCTCCAGCACGATCAATAGAAAATTTCTTACCATGTCCTTTCACCCTGGTCAAGCTGGTCTTACACAGATTTATTTCTTTGATTAATTTCATACTGAAACAGAATTTGTTTGATCAAAAGGTAAACGGAAATACACTTATAACGGTTTGTGATAAGGCAAATCAATCTGTGTACGGCCATCTTGAGAGAGAGAAACTCTTAAGTATTGCGTCTTTGCTGGTATGTGCCCCACACACAGGTTCTCATTATTATATAAACCTCAAGCAGAGCAAATTTTACAAACTATTTAAAACAGGAGGCGTGGAAACATTCTACAAGAAACCATTTTAAATTAAAATACAATTTCTATTTTTTAAATAAAACTGTTCAGAAATGTTGAGGTTCATGGAGGCGCCAATAAATAAGACTAAACCCCATGTTACATCTGGTAGCTTAGATATTAGATTGTTTTATGAATATCCCCTATGTCTTCAGCCCTGGGCTTATTTTTAGCTGCAATATGTCAGGGATGTTCCCAATGCTGGTCCAGGATCACTCTTACAGAGTGTGTCTTCTGATTGACAAGGCCCCTTAAGGGTGCAGTGTCAACAGTCCTATGCTTTGCTGTGCTCAGAAATAGGATGAGAGGTTAGATTTAAACTTGTTTATTAAGGTTTCTTGAGAAAGAGAATAGAATTCCAGGAGATGAGAGCCACAAGAGAAAAAGTTTAAGGCGAGAGGAGGCAGTGTGAGTGTAAGGGGTGTCTGTTTAAGAGATGGTTCTGTAATGAGCGGATGTACGGGCAGGGACATATGGGGACACTAGAGTAGAAATATAAGAAGGAGCAGCAGAGCAAAGGGATTTAACTGTTAAGAGTACCAAGAGGACCATGTTTAGGTGGGGAAATGATTATTTTAAATTTAACCAGGTTTAGTTTGAGTTATCGGTGCGCTATCCATGAGAAGACAGCACGGAGACCGTCAGAGATACGTGATTGGGTGTAAGGACTTAGTGTGGGGGTGGAAAAAATTATTTGAGTATCATTGCCATATGCTTGTGAAGGTTCTCATTCATCCAGGTCATGGTATATCTGTTGTATTCAATTAGATCAACTGGACTTGAAGTTTAGTTCTTGAAGACGTTTCGCTAGTCATCCGACTGGCTTTCTCAATTCAGAATGACTTGTACAAGAATCTTTGGCAATTATGTACCCTGGAAAATCCCAATTAGCATATCACAGCCAAGTGTTAAGGGCGTGATTGGATAGTGGCTAAGAGGTGTTATAGGAACGCCCAGAGTAAGGTGTCAAAACAGCATTGTACTTTGTAACATACAAGGTAGCAAAATACCTAGCCAACATCTTAGGACCATTGGTGGGAAGTTCTAAGCATCACATCCAGAACTCTCAGGATTTCACCAACAAGATTGAAGATAAAGTACTTGGTGCAGAAGAAACTATGGTGTCCTATGATGTGACATCTCTCTTCACCTGTATACCCACCAAGGAAGCTGTTGACATGGTGAGAAAACGGCTAGGCCAAGACTGCACTCTTACCAGCAGAACTGATCTCAACCCAGAACAGGTGTGTTCCTTACTGGACTTGTGCCTGAATACCACCTATTTCAAATACAGGGATAAGTTCCATAAGCAAAAACACGGATGTGCTATGGGATCTCCGGTTTCACCCATTGTGGCCAACCTTTACATGGAGGAGGTAGAAAAACAGGCGCTTTATACCTTTAAGGGCATAGCACCCAGCCACTGGTTCAGATATGTGGATGACACCTGGGTTAAAATCCATCAGAAGGAAGTACAAGCTTTCACAGAACACATCAATGCGGTAGACCAAAACATCAAATTTACAAGGGAAGAGGTACAA
This sequence comes from Hymenochirus boettgeri, assembly GCA_019447015.1. Taxonomy (NCBI): domain Eukaryota; kingdom Metazoa; phylum Chordata; class Amphibia; order Anura; family Pipidae; genus Hymenochirus; species Hymenochirus boettgeri. The sequence continues at coordinate 149,028,780 of CM033476.1, forward strand.
AACAACAAACTGGCTTTCTTGGACTGCTTGGTAGAAGTTAAGAAAAATGGTAAACTGGAAGTAGAGGTTTACAGAAAACCAACACACACAGATCAGTATTTGATGTTTGACTCCCACCACCCTTTAGATCACAAGCTGGGTGTCATCAGAAACCTGCAACACAGAGCTGAGAACATCCCCACTAGCACAGAGGCGAAGGCTAAAGAAATGAAACATCTCAGAGGAGCCCTTAAAACTTGTGGATATCCAGACTGGGCCTTTGTCAAAAGAAGTAGAAGGAAAGAAAAGGAACGTGACTGGTTCAAGAGAGGTGTTAAGGAGGCCATTTATGTGAAAATAAAGAAACCAAGCCTAAATAGAGGTGGGGGGGTTCGACACCAACTGTCTGCCATGTACAATGCTGTTTTGACACCTTACTCTGGGCGTTCCTATAACACCTCTTAGCCACTATCCAATCACGCCCTTAACACTTGGCTGTGATATGCTAATTGGGATTTTCCAGGGTACATAATTGCCAAAGATTCTTGTACAAGTCATTCTGAATTGAGAAAGCCAGTCGGATGACTAGCAAAACGTCTTCAAGAACTAAACTTCAAGCCCAGTTGATCTAATTGAATACACCAGATATATCATTGCCATACAAATTATAGCTAAAATCAAACGAGCTAATGAAATCTCCCAGGGAAATAGTATAGAGGGAGAACAACAGGGGTCCAAGAACAGAGCCCTGTGGAACCCCTACACTAAGAGAAAACAGAGAGGATGTTTTATTATCATATGGCACAGAGTAGGTTCTGTTTGAGAGGTAGGGTCGTAGCCACGATGCCGCTTCATTCTGGATGAAGTGAAGAATTTGGATTAGGAGGGAATGAACAACTGTGTTAAAAGAAGAGGGTAGGTTGAGAAGGATGAGAACAGAAAACTGACCTTGGTTTGGCTGCCTGAAGGTCTTTCACAACTTTGCACAGAGACGTCTCCGTGGAGTGGATCAGGACGAAACCCTGATTGCAAGGGGTCCAGTAAGTAATGAGAATTAAGATAATTAGCAATACGGGAGAAGACAAGATGTTGATGAATGATGAAGACCTAAACTGCTCCTCTTCTTTGGCCAATACAAAGTACCTGGGATAAAGACCTAAACTGCTTGCAAAAAATAAGTTTGTTCGTGCTTTTTTTGCGTTCCCATAGACTATTATTAAAGTGCGATTCTGACATACACGGAACAAAAGTCGTGCATGCATGCAGATAAAAAATGGACCACATAGATTTGGAACGTAAATTATTCAGTGGGAACTGATTCTCGCTGTTTCCATTATATTTTACATTACATCTTGATTTGCAAGACACACCTAAAATGGAATGCGATGCGCATAGTGGGACCTAACCCTTTATGTCCTCTTCAGAAGAAACCTTTTTCCATAATGAAATGACCCTATATAGTGTTGTTACGCGTGATACGCATATCATTTATCTAATGTTAGAATATATGTTATGGGATGTGATAGAAGTAGAGTAGCACGTCTCTGCCTAACTCTTCTGGGTCAAGGCTCTGCTGCACTAAAACACTGTCATTAGGCTACATAAAGAAACCTGTTAGAACCAATAATTCACTCAAAAACTTCATCCCATATAAAAGACTTTGAGAAGGAGGAAAAGTTACCCTGGTGACCTGCCTTCTCCTTCAGTGATTACTGCCAGCGATTCTATCCAAACAGCTTGATACCAATGAATGTCCCATGACCCAGAACAATTGAAGTCTTCAAAACCTTTGATAGATCATTCAAACAGAAAAAGACAATTCACATGATGTTCAGGGAAATTGCGCTGCCTCTTGGGAATATTCAAGGGCACCTGCAGGCCTGGATACAAATAAACTTGTTAATGAGACGCCCTATTAACTGTTGAAGCCAGGCAGACAAAACAGTTTTAACTGCAATAACCGGGGGGAAGCAATTTTCTGCATAACATCCTACATTAAAGGGGAATTTCAGTGCAAATACATATGCTTATAAGAAAAAAGAGCAGTATTTTTCCATCCCAATGACCTTACCCTGCCCATTCTGCATTTTGTCTGTGCATAAATAAAAGCTTCTGAAATACTGACTGACCCAGCGCCTGGGATAATTCAGTTGGTCAGTAGAAATCTGAGCATGTCTGACCCATCCAACAGCCAATCAGTAGAAACTACTGTTAGGAACATTCCAAGGCAGTGGTTCATTCTGGGAAGAAGAAGGACTGTTAGAACCTGAAATGTCGGGTCATTAATGTCAACAGCAGGTAATAGCGGGTATAAATTTTAAGGGTATCTCTACTGCTCAAATAATTTTTTTCAATTCAGTTTTATTGAAGAATGGAAGGTAAAGAAACTGTGTCTTACCTCCCATTCTTCAATAAAACCAGGAGCTGGAAAAAAAGTTACAGAACTTACCTGGTCCCTCTCTCCTCCGCTTAAAGGACAATTATACTCACCTCCCCCTCGTTCCTTTCCCCCCACTCCTGCAAAGTACCCAGGGTGGTGAGGACCTAAAACGCTAAGTCCTCACCTCTGGGTACTTTACAAAAGTCCTGAAGTACTTACTTGTAATCTCCCTCGGCGCTACAGTCCGATCCTCCCCATTGGCACTTTGAGTGACAGGTCGCGAGGCAGCCAATGGGAAGACACTCTTCCCATTGGCTGCCTCCTGGACTGTCACTGACAGTGCCAGTGGGGAGGATCCGACCGGAGCGATGAGGGAGATTACAAGTAAGTACTTCAGGACTTTTGTAAAGTACCCAGAGGTGAGGACTTAGCGTTTTAGGTCCTCACCCTGGGTACTTTGCAGGGGTGGATCGGGGAAATGGTAAGTATAATTGTCCTTTAAAGGGTATCTCCACTGCTAAAAGTCACCTGGGTTGTAAGGTGACACACACACACACACACACACACACTCACACTCACACTCCAAACTACTGAGTTCACTGCTGAATGGAGGAATAATCACATGACCATCACAGCAGCTTGCTGACCTCACTAATTAATGGGGGAGTAATCAGGTACTTCCTTTTTCTCTCTCCCACTCCCTCCCATACTAGATTGTCTCATATTCCCAGCATGAAAATGAAATCAATCTTAGAGTTAGACACAAACAAATCTTTATTAAAAACAACACAAGTTCCCCTGTATTTGTTACAGTAGTGTGGGAAGAGGGTTTAACTTTTCCTCCCCTGTCTCTCTCTGCATAATCAACTGGAAAAATGAACTTAGAGAGTCAGGGAGGAAAGGATTTCTTACTGCAGCCAAGTGGGTGTGTCTGCTAACATGATGATGCCACTTGATTGACAGCACTCCCAGCACAGGGGAAGACACACCCCCAGGAACCTGCACAACTTTCCCATGCTGCTGCAATCAAACGAAAAGGAATTCTGGGGAAAAAAAGGTAGGGGGAGGGTTGGGGGATGGTGTACTTTAAAATAAACCAAAAAAAAAAATGCTTTTTCCTCAGTGGAGATACCCTTTAAGCTGAGTACACACAGGACACATTTTTGAAAAATGACAGTCTGTCATTTTTCAAAGATCAGGCTACACACAGTCGCAAGCATTCTCCCTACACACACCATATACACAGCATAGGGAGAATGTTCTGGACTGTGTGATTCCCTCGGCCGCTCATTCGGGAAGGCAATATACACACAGTACCGATAAGGCTCCTATACCATTGCTTTATCGGTACTGTGTGTACCTAGCTTTAGTATGCTATGTGCATGTTGTTATGGTGAAGGCAAAATGGCCCTTTGTCCCGTGTATATCCACGTTCATTCGTTGGTCGCCATGTGCCCAATTTATGGTGTCTATGAAGTTTAAAGATGGAAGAACCTGGGGGGAATTCTGTTGTGGGTCTCTCTGATATTGCTGCAGATTTTTGACGGGCAAAATCACGGAATATCTGATTTTGTGTAAATATTATGTCTGTTTTGATTGATAAAAGTTATGTGGTGGACCTGGTAGTTAATCTATGTGGATCATTAGTAAGCAGCAGATGAAGCAATGCATTATGGACATTTTGTGATTATTTTTTTTTTGTACTGAGGCTCTGAGAATGATGATACCATATTTACCATAAACAATGGTCATTTCAGTTGTTCTATTTGATAAAAATGTAATTAAGTTAATTTATTTTTTATTTTATTTGGGATCACGGAAGACTGTGTATTTCTCTGTTTTATTCTCTCTACCTTCGAAATGGATGTGATTCCATGCAATGTGTCCTTTATTTGTTTTGTTTTTTTAAAACTGTGCATGATGGGAAATGGAAAAGTGACATGTGTCCTCTGTGTTCATTTTGTCACCTCTGGTTGTAATTGATAATGAAAGGCAATGCAATTGTTCTCTCTATACAGACCCTGCGCACAGGCAGAGGTAAGTGTCGTTCCAAATGGTCTGGTTCCCTTTCTTTCTTTGTATTCTGGAGAAAAGTTTGGTTACTTCTGGGTCAGCAAACAAGACAATGAAAGTTTTATAAAACCTGAAGCACCAACAGGGGTTAAAGGCTAAAATCTGATTTTATTTTTTTTTTTTTACCTTTAAGATGAAGGACTTTGCAGAGACAGGATTTTTTTGTTGCTGTTGCCAGATGTCCAATAGATATGTTTCTCCTTCATAGCTGCCATATGTTAGTGTTGATTAAAAATCTTCATTAATGAGTATGTTTCAAGCACCAGGTGACAGATCTGCAACACAAGGAATACGTTTTAATCCACAGTAAAACCCACATGTGGTTAGGAGGACACAAGAGTGACATCATCGTGGTGTTAAGGTTCTTGGTGACATAAGTGAAAATTTGTGTTGCAGGCTGTAACTCCATACTCCAGGCCAATGTACAAAGAGGAGCACTGCTCCTGCTCTGGAGTTGAAGTCACGCTAACCAATTTTATATAAAAGGCTGGCATTAAATGTGGCAAAATAGTAACCAATCCTTTGCAATGCACCAAGAGCCACTATCAGCATAAAGTATAACATTGCCTGAACTATTGCACCGGGATCCAATAGTGCCCGTTTAGTCTAACGTGGGCAAACATTAGAGTGGATTGGAATTTAAACCTTTTTAGCAGTGTCTCTTGTCCGGATGGATCCTGCCTCTGCTGCTACAACAGTAAGTAGCCACTGTGGGCTGATTATGTACAAATCACTGCGGGCAAACGGTTTACCAGCCCTCCAGTCAGTGTTAAGTCAGCCCACCAGTCAGTGTTAAGTCAGCCCACCACACCCACCTTTTCAAGCCACACCCTCTTTGCCAAATAAAGCCATGACCACTTTACCACGGTGGGAGAAACTCTGTGCTGTTATGTGATTGACTGTCAGCTTCTAGGAAGCAAGGCTGAAACTTCCTCGTTTAGATCCACTGAGCACTACAGAGCATGCGAAGTGTTCTGCGGACTGCGTAAACTCAGCTAAGGTGCATTATGGGAGCTGTCATCTAGTACCCACAGGTTATTTTTATAAATCGCCCAGCAGCCACAGCAAAGGGAGAGTCTCTCACCTCTCCCTTTGCTATTGCTGCTGGGTGATTTATAAAAATAAATGAGGTGAGACACTGCTTGTTGTATATTTGGGAATTTGCTCTGTCTATTGGGACAATGTTGTCTGAAGACTTTAGTTCCCCTTTATCTGGGGCTGAGTAGGTCAGATAAAACTATGTATGTCTCTATTTCTATAATCACACCATAAGTGGCATTATAATATAGGCTTTTCCTTGATGACATGTCTTTTATCAAAGCAGCCCTAAAAAGCAGAACCAAGCGACCTTTATACCCTTGATAGCATTTGCAAACAATAAAAACGTAGAATGCTGCCACATACCTAAATGGAAAAACAAAGGAAGCATATAAAATGAAATGGTCAGCACATGTTTTTACTTCAGTTCAGAAGGAATTGCACCCCAAGTTATTACTCAAAATGGATCTATTTGTAAATACGCTAAGAATAGATTAAAAAAAGAAATAAAATAATAAAACATACATACACAGAAAACTCCTTAGCAAAGTGCCTTGCTATAGAACTCTCTGTTTGCTGTAAAGCTGTAATCAGTATCTAAACTTGAAGACAGACAGGGAGATTTAATATCCAACGGTATGGGGTAAAATGGAGTTAAACCCACCCTTCCTGATAAAGACATCCGACCCTGCCAAACCGGTTTTCCTTCTTTTTTTTACGTCACAAAAGAGGCGTGTGGATTAGTGTGGATTAACTCCATTTTTCTTGGCCTGCACCTTTTGAATTAATGACACAGTCACCCAATGTAATACCACTAGCGTTCATTTTAGCGCTGGATAGTAGCACAAAAACAAACACCTTTTAAAGGGTAACTGGTCCAAAAATGGCTTTAGGTAAATTGACAGGAATTGCTTTCCTGAATATTTTTGCTTTTATTTATTTATTTTTTTACATAGTTTTGAAGATATTTACATTTTTATGTGAGATATGGCAGCAGCATCACCAGATCCCCTGCACTTCCTGCTCTGAAACCATGTGACAGTCAGACCTCTTCCCTGTGTCTCCTATTCCTTGTGGGCCCCCATAGCCCCTCCCCTTGCAGTCTCCTTGAAACCCCCTGTGGCCCCTCCCACATCTCCTTCTGTCACTGTAACTTAATCTCTTCCTGGTTTCTTCTGCTTTCTCCTGCACAGAGCATGTGCCAACCGCAGATTAGAAAAAGGGACTAGTATTTGTGACCACAGATTCTGAACCTCTCACCCCCTAACTTTCTGGTCAGTGATTTCTTCATATCTTGGGATGTGTGGTATGTAGAGAGGTGGTTGGTAGAACGGTAAAGATGACAGATGGGCTTAGGAATAAGAACTGGTATCTTAGCCTAGAGAAGATGATGTGAATAACTAGGTTAATGTTATTAGAAAATGTTATTGTTAATGTTATTTAGAAAACCCACCTTGTAAAAAGTTATCATGTGTAACTTTGTGTAAAAGACAAGGACTGCATGCAACTCTCGAGGGCTTTCGGAGGCTTTATAGCACCATTTAAATGTTGTGGGGGGAGGGGGGATGAAGTAGAATCAACTAAAGACAACGAAATACATTTTTAGCTGCATAATTGTCTTATCAGTATAATATTCCAAAAAGAGTATAGAAGTCCTTTAAGTTTTTTTTTTCCAAAAACTGATTCTTTTTATTTTCAAAGATTTTTTTCCCCCAAGGGAGCAATAAATGAAAATAATAACAGTTTTCCATTCTGCTTCCTGATTATAATTTAACAGTCCACTGCAAAGGTCAGTCACACTATAAAAGTGTCAGAAGGACACAATTCTTAGGAATGTCAGTATTGCCGTGCAAGATTTTAGATATTATGCTGCTTGATTATTACTATTATGGAAAGCACAATATGCAATCCAAATATTTTACCTTTACCTATGAACCACAAAAACTCAACACTCATTATATATATAATCCTAAGAGCATATATATGGATATAGAATAAGTTAATAGATTATGTGCAGAGAATGGTTGTCAATTGTGGTGGTACAGGGTTTTGCCTTGTGTCCATTCTGTTTAATCTATTTATCAATGAAAAGGGTATTGAAAAAGAGATTGTGTTGATAAATGTAAGCTGATGTATTTGGGGGTTAAATTTGCTGCTTCTACAATAGCTGGCTCTGTCAAAAAACAATCTTTTAAATAGCAGGCTTAGTTTTATCAAAAAAAAATGGCCATAGTTATAAAGTTGCGGCATACCGCGCCTTTAACAATCGTTAACCTACGATCGGTTTATCGATCATTAATTTATGATTATTATCGTGAATTAAAGATCGTAAATTACCAATAGTGATCGTAAATATATGATAACGCGGTTGAAGATTTATAATCCCAATAGAACACCATTGAGGTAGTTTACTATCGCTAGAGATGTAATGTGGGTTCGAATAGAACCCAGTTTCGAATTGAGTCTGAGGGTTTCGAAGTCCCAATCGATAGTAGACGATTATCGAAAATCGAATCCTCGAAAGTAATGATCAATTTGGGTAACTCGAAAATAGAATGCGGAAGCTCAAAAACAGCCCGATCGTGAGGAAAGATAGTTTTAAAATAAGTTTTGGTTATATTTAAGGGTTCCCCAGGTCTCTGTGTCATTTACAGTAACCTACTATTACTATTCGTCCCTTAAAATGGACAGAAACTTTTAAATTTTTTCCCCCCATAGACTATGGATCCGTTTTCGAATTTTAGAAATTTCCGAAAATTTCAAAAATTCTAAAACGGAACGAAACTCAACAGTTTTGAACATCTCTAACTATCGCATGGTATTCTATGACTAAACGTTTGTTAATTAATGAACATTTCCCACAGAGGTAAATAAAGGGGAATAGATTCAAGAGAGACAAATATTATTCTCACTCTTTACAAAGCACTGGTAAGGCCTCATTTGGAATATGCAGTGCAGTTTTGGAATCCCGTATAAAAAAGACATATTGGAAATAAAAGGAGCCTGACTATGAAGACAAATGAAATAAGAGGGATGGCATGGGGGATATGACAACTTTATACAATTACATTAATGAGCCATTTAAAAACCCCTCTGGTACATTGATACTATCAGAGGACATGTGGGGATAATATCCAAGACCACATTGAAAATTGAAAGAAAAGACCTTACTGTTTTCTAGGCTATTTACACTCTAGAGGATCTGGCCGTGTTACTGTACCTACAATACTAGGGAAGTTATTGCAAGGGTAAGAATGAAAAAAAAACGATGTTATTTAATGGAAATGTTCTAATGGATTTTAATCGAAAAAAATATTATTTTGAGTCTTTGAATCCATTATTTATCAGGCAGTATAATTTTACATTCAGATAAAAGCTGATTCGGTGCAGAAATGCAAGTTCTTAGATGTCATTATGTCTGCCTTGTCTCAGGAAAACTCTATTGCTGTAATTTGTTTTCTGATATTCTTCAAACTGTTTATATTGAGCTGTACGTTAAGAAGAAACAGTATACTCTAAAATGACTTTAAAACTGAAGACTCAGCTTCAAATATCTAATATGTCTGATGATTTAGGATAGGTATATAATTCAATTATTACAACGGAACTTGGAAATATTATTCATTGTGTTTGCAAAGTTTGGATATTCCATGCAGATCCACCAGTGTTATTGAAGAGTCCGATTCTATTTCGGAATTCCGTCATAACTCTCGGATTTTTTGTATTGAGGAACTTTTTTCTGGATTATCAATAATTTGCAAGTTTTGGAATATTAAAAAAAAAAATTTTTGGAAAATTATTGGCTACACGGAGGCAATTCAAAGAAATATTGAATATGTGAAACATCAATTTCAAATATGGGAGAAATAGTGAAACACCTCTAGATTTTGAATATTTATATACTGTCAAATATGTGATGCCAGATCCTTAAGCCATTTACGCTAATTTAATATTGTTATTTCTAACAATATTAAGTATATTAAGTAAAGTATTTCTTTTAAAATGAGACGACAATCACATCTCTTGCTGGAGCCTGTGAGACATTACATTGGGATGAATGTTCAAACTTTCTGCTTCCAGTAGGTTTAGTGACATCACCTGACCTCTGCCTGCCCGTCCGCCCAGGGGGAGAAGCATGCACAGTTAAGACTTGATGCTGGGGAAATCAGGAAGTACCAGGGGGAAAAATTGGCAGTTGAGAAGGAGAGCCTATTAATGCAGGCTGAGGCTGGTCACATGACTAGAAGCTGTCACATGGCTGAAAACAGGAAGTGTTCAAGCAGGAAGTAATATTGCTGAACTTTTCCAGCAATAACTTCTCACAAATTTAATCTAGAGATGTAATTTAGGTTTTATTTTGAAGGTACGATGGAAGGTTTTCATATTATCCTTACTAGTTTGGAAGAATTCAAGACCACAGTTATCCTTTAACAGGGGAGGACTGGGACCTTTTCACCTGGGGGGCCAATACAACTAAGTGGCCCTTTCATGGCAGATTGCAAAATGTTTGACCACACCCACTTTGCTATGATCACACACACTTAATAAACTGGAGGCTCACTTAACAATGGGTAATGATCTTGAGAGCTGACAATATTGGTTAATGAACTGGAGGGCTGACAGAACTGGGTAATGATCTGGAGGGCTAATAACACTGGCTAATGATTTGGAGGGCTGATAACACTGGCTAATGATTTGGAGAGCTGATAACACTGGCTAATGATCTGAAGGGCTGATAACACTGGCTAATGATCTGAAGGGCTGATAACACTTGCTAATTATCTGGAGGGCTTACAACGCTGGGTATATATCTGGAGGGCTACCAACACTGGATAAGGATCTGGAGGGCTGACTAACACTGGCTAAGTATCTGGAGGGCGGCTGACTAACACTGGTTAATGATCTAGAGTGCTGACAATGCTGGCTAAGGATCTGGAGGGCTGACATCACACTGGCTAATGAACTGAAGGGCTGACTTACACTGGCTAATGATCTGGAGGGCTGATAACAGAGGCTAGTGAGCTGGAGGGCTGATAATACTGGCATAACAGAGGCTAGTGAGCTGGAGGGCGGATAATGCTGGCTAATGATCTGGAGGGCTTACAACACTGGGTAATTATCTGGAGGGCTTCCAACACTGGATAAGGATCTGGAGGGCTGATTAACACTGGCTAAGTATCTGGAGGGCGGCTGACTAACACTGGGTTATGAACGGGAGGGCTGACTAATAATAAATGTGATTATGTACCTGAGACCCCCCCATATATGCCCAGACTCTCAGTAAGTTATCTGTTGAACTGTAGACAATGCTGTACTGTTTCTATTAATCTGACAGTCTGGGGCAGGAGTTTGAAGGGAGCCAGGAGAAGTTTGAAGGGAGCCCCCCCCCCCCAAAAAAAAGAAAGAAAGAAAAGAAGAACATTTTTGTGTGTCAAGCAAGGCAGGCAAGGCAGCACATAGTTTAGCTTTAATCTGAGGCAGTGTTTCCAAACCCCCATTACTGACCTCCCATTCTCATAAATCATTTTAGGGCTGTGGTGCATGTCAGCTCCTAGTGTCAGTAAAGGAAAGAGGTTTGGCAGCAGAGGAGTCTTCTGTTCCCTGCCCGTGTTAGATCTAGAGGTGTGCGCTGTACCGTTTAAGTGCATAACTTACTAAAAGCTTCTGTGGCAGTCCAATTTTTTTTATTGGAGACCAGCCCGGGGGGGCATTTGCCCCTCAGCCTACTGGGCCAATCCTCCCCTGCCCTTTAAATGGAACTTGACTCCTATTGACATCTATGGGTCTGTTCAGATTTTTTAATTTTTTAAAAAAAATTTTTTTTAAACTTGGCAGTTCTGTTCTCCTCTAGTCTGTACCAAATATCCTTAAAATAGATTTGAACCCTATTAGCAATTTTAACTTTCTTTATGTTCCCTCTACTATTTCAGCTACAAGTAAGATATAAGTCCGATATGCACTAAATAATTGGAAGCTGCTTAACCTTTTGATACTTGTATTATTATTAGTCCTTCTATAGCAGAACCTACAGTATACAGAAATTGTTCCCTCACTCATAGCCCTGAAACAGCTTATAATAAATAAATGGGAAAAAAATTTCAAATTTGCCATTCTCAGTTATTACTAACCAAAAATATACCTGTGGGAAATTTGAAATAATATTCACACCCCTAGATGAAGCACACTAAGCGTGTATCTCCCACTGGGAGAGGAGCTAGTATAGAATTGCTAAGAAAGTGGTATTGTGTTCTATCAATCAGAATAAAGTAGTTCTCCTTTAAAACCAATAGGAATGCTACGCATATGAACGCACTTTTATGCTTTTTAGCATGTGCAAACCTTACAGATGAAATGTAGCTCTAACTCTTATATGTTATGTGTTTTGTACTCAAAATTGAAAGATATTATCTGTTGTGCCAAAGGCATACCCTAGGGCCAATCGCTGGCTGTGAACATCAGCTGGTACTGTCATAAAAGAATCTTTGAGGATTTAATTTTTTTGCAGTAATGAAATGACAGAAAGAAAAAAAAAAGACATATTCCATATGTTTGTTAATCCAACTAAAGAATATTTCTTTTCAGTTCTAAAACAACATGGAGTAAGAATTGCAACAGAAATTTCTTAAAGGTATTTTTATTTTTAGCTTATAATTAGACCTCCGGGGCACTGACTGCATAAATCAATGCGGATCTTTAAATCAGAACATAAAAGAAACTGGTGTTAAATCCCACTGTCCCAGGTCACCAAGTAACAGCACAAGTACAGATCAAGGAAACAAGTGTATGTAATTAAATGGAGTCAATATTTTCTTAAGCTATAATCGTCATAATAACGAATATGAGAACAAGATCAACACATCACAATATAATGGACTCAAACTGTTTGGAGTCTGCTTTGTTACCATATGGATGGTGTGTGAGTAGCTTATTTTTTTTTGTAATTTTAAAAAAATGATGTGGCTCTGGTTTGACATTGAAGGGCAACTTTGGTCTCTGAACAAATTGGGGTTAAAGAAAATCCTGCAATCTTTCCTTTGAATTGAGCCCTGGATCACATCTCTGGCTGCAACTTGTGAGAAATGATATTGTGGATAATATTTAAACTGCTTTCAGTAGCTTAAAGGGCATGTTCACCCCCAAAACCAGAATGTAACCTCATTCTGACCCCACTGTGTAGTTAAAAAACATCCCTACCTTACATTCCTGCTCCTTATGGTTCTCCTGCAGTGCTTGTCCAAATTCCAGGAAACTGAAAAGTAGTGGCTGTCTTACTGTACAAATGTCTCTGCCTCCTGTCTTGCCTCCGGGAGGGATGGTATCATGCACAGGGGAGCCCTTTCCCCGTCGCTCCCTCCCACAATCCAGATCCATCGTCTGCATGGATCTGGATCGCTACATGTTCTGATCGCTACTTACAGCCCTTCCTTCCCGCGGTGTCTCCATTGACGGTAGGTGCGTCTGTGATTGGCTGACCGGCAGAATTAATGTTGGGAAATACAGGAAGTACCTGACAGTTGAGAGGGGCCTATTAGTGCAGGCAGAGACTGGTCACATGGCTACAAGCTCACAAGTTTACCTTAAGAATTTTTTCTTGTTTTTGTTCACCCCACATTTAAAACAAAAATCTGGGCAATTGTCAGATACCAACCCCAACTCAAACATTTTGCACTTCATTATCTGTGTTACTCACCAAATATTTAAGGATTATTATTGCCTGTATTCTGGCAGAGTAAGCAGCATATTTGCTGTTTCATTTATATAATGTTTTCTCAACTCTTTTTTTTTAATCTTTCTTTTTTCTTATCTTTCTTTTTTCTTTTCTGCGTATTAATTAAATGGTGAAATTTTAACAGAGGTGAAAAAAACAATATGAAAAATACATTAACGTGACTTTAAGACACAGATAGCCGATAACGTCTTTTGGTACATAGCCCTGTATATCGCTATAGCGTTCTCTAATTTGTTAATAGGGTAACACATCTTGGCTAAGTTTTCATATAGCTAAATTTCAGAATGACTAACTTTCCTGCAAGTTTCCTGCCAGGTCCCCTTCACGTCTTTGATGTTCCTATAAAGGCTAGGCCACACTAGTGCGTTTTAACATCTGATCCGATCGTGCATTAGAAGGCGCACCCTAGTATTGGCCAATTGATCTGGCCACACTAGCAGGGAGATTCAATAAAAGTTCTTACAATTAAAAATGGTGCCAACTTGTCCCCAACCAATCAGATGTTAGCTTTCAAATGTTAAATAAGATCTGATTAGTTGGAGCAAAATTAGCACCATTTTTAACCATAAGAACTTTTATTGAATTTCCCCATAGGTGTATGGCGATCCACTTTTCAGAGCACATGCAATCATGTGGCCTCAGTCTTAGCAAGGTCACAAATATCTTCAATATGCATTGGTGACTTTTTTGTGGAATAGTTATGGCGAAGAGCAGAGAAAATAATTTGCCTGTTTATAAGGATTTAACTTTCATAATTGAAACAGATCTCACCGCTTTATAAATAAGTCCTTAATGTGGCCATATACTTTATTGATAATGGGTAAATACCGACCGGAGTGCCAATGAACAACCATAGTTGGCATTAAGTTTGGTTGGGAATGACAGAAAATTTCTGTCTGTCAGTGTCGGCAAAAGAAGCCACTCGTACTGTGTATGGCTGCATAGCCAACCGATCCCCATACCGTGTTTGGGGATTGTTCGTGTCTTTGTGTGAGATTCCTACAGCATGTGTGCCGACAGATACCAATGTGATCTGTCGCCACACATGCTGTGGAAATCGCATGAATATGGCCACCTTTAAAAGCCAAGGTCACATACCCAAAGTTGTGTTACCCTGGTCTGCTTTAACCCACCCCATTCAACGAAAAGGCAGGCAATCAAGAACACAATGCCCATAAAAATCTTTGGTATTAGGCTTCCTTAATTTTATAATGGTTAAATATAATTTTTTAACTTTGGGATGGACCCTTGCTTTGTTCCTAACAGAGTGAAACTGAACTGTTCACAGGGCAGGGGAAATCTACACCTTAAATGTTAACTGATCACAAGTTCATGTGAAATAGATCCTAACATAACTAGACTGGTAGACTGGTAGGTTTGAATGATGATTGTTCACTTGTATTGGGTTTATGAATATGAGACCCTGGTTGGTCTACATAAAAAGTCTCATCTAACCTTGAAATTCAGAATCTATATAACATATTGTCTGTTTAATAAATAAAACATAAATCTAAATGATGGTGAGTTTATGAATTTATCAAATGAAAACTTTCTTTTATGTTTAGCGCAGTGATATTATAGATCTGAATTCTTTCAGGCATCTGTCTTGACCCTTTCCTTTGCCAGATATCTCTATGAATCAGAAATTCAATTTTGCACTTGCTAAACATATGCAAGCCTATGTAATAAAAGTTTTTATCATTAAAAATTTTGCTAATTTTCAGGTGTTATTTACCATTTCAAAGCTAACATCTAATTGGTTGGAGCAAAATTAGCACCATTTTAATGATAAGAACTTTTATTATTTAGGCCTGATAGGGCATGCAATAAATGGTCTTATTGGTTGGTGTATTATTCTACACCAACCAATCAGACATTATCTAACTTCAGAAACCCAGCAAACAAACATCTGATTGGTTGCTGCAAATTAATTGCATGGGCAGACTTTTGCCGTTTTTAAGCCTGGTCCATTATTTCGAGACAAAACATCTGCGGTAATTACTAACATGCTCTGATGTCAGAGGAAGTCCTCTGATGTCCTGGGATCCCCTTTTCACTGTGGCTCTGCCAGGGTTCATATAATTTTACTTTAGAGATTCAATTCTCTGATGCCTACATCAGTTTCCTAATACCAATGGGCTATCCAGGGAACAGGAGGGCACTCAAAATATGCCCTTTTGGTTACTTCTAGCTGAATTGCAGGGCAGAGACCATACACTGTACGATCTGGTGCACTTTGGTCCTTTCATATGCAGATTGTACAGCATACCATGGAAAGGGTTAAAGTCCAGCTATGCAATGTTCGAAAACAAACTAGGATTAATGAAAGATGTGTGTCAGCATATAGAAACACCCTATTTATAACATTCCTGTTTTGTCCTTTACTATTAATCCAATAATTAATTAATACAATACAAGAATGTAGAGGAAAATAGAGACAGAGAAATGTAAAGGAAAGCAGGGCTGGTTTTCTTTTGAACTAAGCAGATTTTCTTATAGAATTAGAACATTTGGTATCCATCTGTCACAGGATGTTCGAGATTGAGACTTGACTGTCCAAGTCCATCTAATATCTTTTCCCTTGGGGTGAACTTAGGCAACTAAGCTGGATAGAAGGTATCAATTAGATTAATTCAATCAAATTGGACTTTTTTTTTGTGTTTTCGATAGACTGATCTGTGATATCGATCAGACTATCGGAAAACAAACTAATCGGAAGACGGTAAATTTTTCATTTATCCAGCTCGCTTTTAAAGATTTTCAATGAACTTGCCATTACCACATCTGCTGGAAGACAGTTCCACATTCTCTATCATTGACTTCTCCTATTAGGGCATAATCTACGTTACCATTATTGCTTTCTCCTCATCTGGTATCATCAGTCAATTCTAAAATAATAAATAACAATTTTAATTTAAA
Source organism: Hymenochirus boettgeri (assembly GCA_019447015.1). Taxonomy (NCBI): domain Eukaryota; kingdom Metazoa; phylum Chordata; class Amphibia; order Anura; family Pipidae; genus Hymenochirus; species Hymenochirus boettgeri. The sequence goes on from CM033476.1 coordinate 149,044,898, forward strand.
AAAAAAAAAAAAAATTAAAGGAAATAAAATTGATTGTTGTACTTTACAAATTGAAGAAACATTTTGGGTCACTTATTAATGTTGCCACCTATGTACGGCTTTTAAATTTGGGACTATAATTTCAGTAATAAACGATAAGGGGAAATTCTTACAATGCCTCTCCACAAACCACTTCCCTTTAAACATATTATGACTAGAGATGGACAAACTTCAGTTAGTTCGGAAGTAAAAGTCAATGGGGAGATAATAGTTTGGAAAGTTTGGATAAATAACAGATAAAATATCAATGGTAACTTACTGTAAATGGTTTTGGCACCTGGGAAATTATCTGGGGAACATGTCACTATCACCAAAACTTGTTTAAACATTTCCCCACGATCGGGCAATTGTCGGGTTTCCGCATGCTTCATTCAAGGGTTACGGCCAATTATAGGGTTACAGAACAATACTTTTGAGTGTAACAGAACAGTGCTAAGAAATCAATGGCTATATTTGAGGGTTAGCGAAATCGACGCTACATTCTAGAGTACCGAACGATACTTTCGAGGGTTACCAAAATCAAACAATACATTAGAGGGTTACTGAAACTGAACACTTCATTCGAGGGTTATTGAATGATACATTCATGGGCTACCAAAAAAGTGCCCATACATGGCATGATTATCGGATGAAACGGCCATGCATGACCCCAAAGTGAACTTATTTAGCTTTTCATTAATGTTACATTACATGTATAAGAGGCAAGTTTAATTCCCACTCTATCAGTAAGTGGCATGTTAAAGAGTTGAACATGATGTATAAATGGCCTTTTTCCAACTCCCATGTAACTTGCAAGAGAAAATAACGTGTTAGTAGAGAGTCTACTGCCTTTTCTTGTGTAAAGATTATAATGTTGTTACAGTATTATTAGCAGCTGTTTTCTTTCTGGCTGCTCTCGAATCTTTGCTTTGACTAAGGGCCAAGCTTGACAGTAACATCTCGTCTCCTGCAGTCACTACCACAGTTGTTTTTCTCAACGTGAGAACTTTAATCATCAGAGCTTATGACTGGTATTGCTATTAGTTTAACTGGAGAGTTACAGAGAAGGACAACATGTAAAAAATTAATGAGTCATATCATAGCAACATACAGAATAAAATTGCATATTTTAGTTTTCTTTTATATTTCCAGTTAAGGTCCTTTTTGTTGTGGAAAAATGACTAGAGCCTTATTCAATAAGAGGTGTAATTTTTTTTCCTGTGTTCTTACCTTGTACCAACCAATCAGCTGTTATCAAATGTTTTTTAACTGTGGTAGACCAGTAAAAATGTATCATCTGATTGGTTGAGGCAAATGTTTGCACTTACCAAATAAGCCTGTAAGTCTGCAACACTGATGACTTGGAAGACACTGCATTGGTCTTGCACCCATTTATTCCATTTGTCTTCATCGAAACTCGTTTTCCAGTCAAAACTATCAGTACCTCTAAAACTGATTTTTACTATGTGCCTGGAAATGGCTATAAACCTCGACCTTGTGAGGATTATAGCAGTGACAGGTCCCCCCAAATGTACTTACCAGCCTTCGTTTCCCCGACGCCTTCTGTTTGACATCCATGCCTTCTCCGTGCATGGAAGATAAGCAGGAGAGGCTCGAGCGGTGTCCGTTCCTGTGAAGGCATGACGTCCCCCTTTAAACTTCCCTTGAAAAAAGTCTTTACCTTCAAATTAGTATTTCAGTGTTTCTAGCTTCTCTGGATCTTATGTATATAGTTTACAGACTGCCCTATCTCTGTACCTCTTTAACACATGTGTTATAAGCTGTGTCATAAGCCCCACCTGCCAAAATCAATCTTTTCTGAAGCTAGTTACAGACCTGACTATTCCCCTACCTGTGGACACCTTTTGGAGAGAAAAGGCTTTTCAGGCTTGTGGCTAGCTTAAAAAATTATTTAGAAGTTCGGCGCGGGGCTTATAATGCAACTGATGATGCTCTGTGGGCATGCTCCAACCTTAAACTTGGGGGCAGACAAGTGGTGCTGATGATGTCACACCTCACGTGCTAACAGGAAAATAACCTTTTATACTGCTGTAACTGGATAAACTGCAGCTAGTAGCATGATCCTGAAGTCATTTTAAGTGTAGGTGTGTGCCCTTTTTAATAAAGGTCACTTGTATGGAGACCACAGTTTCTCTTTAATTAATCCATTTTATGTGAATAGACTCTGTCACTCACTCATGACACCCCAATCGTTTTATAAAATATAATTTAGATTGCACTGTACCCTGATTAGCATTCTAGCCTCATGCTTAGTTTTATTCTGTCACTTTTTTATCCTTTCCATTCATAAGTAGAAAGCAACAGACTTCTCACAACAGTGGAGTAAAAGTAAAAAAATTGACTAAAGTGGGGATGTAGCACGGATTGTGTTTTTATTGGGAGGCACCTGATTGGTTGAATTAGAGACATAAAAGGGGGTTTTGTTGATTCTCTTGGTTTTCTTTTGTTTAGCTAAGAAATAGGAAACCTCCACATGGTTTTGCCATGGTGAAACCCCATTACAACCAAGGAGAAGTTTCTGTTTCTTGTATTCCACATGGTTCAATTACAGTGTAAATACAAAACAGTATGGGAGGTTAAAGGGAAAATATCATTATTTTTAAAATTCTTAATTTATATTATGCATACCTAGTTATTCTGTTGACATTAGTGAGCTGACAATTCAGGTTCTGTAATGGTCCTTCTTCTTCACAGAATGCACACTTCCTTTGAATGTTCCAAAAAGTAATTTCTACTGATAGATCTCTACTGAGCAACTGAATCAACCCAGGCACTGGGTCAAAGGCAAGACCATAACGGTCTCTATTAGGGGTCCTGCAAACAGGAAGTCAGTATTTCGTAAGCATTTATTTATACACATATACACATGGATAGAAAAATACTTCTCTTTTCTTTTTAAAGGGTATCTATACCCTAAAAATCGAATTTCCAAATATAATACCTTTGGATACAGTAAGATCACACAACTTCAAAACTCGGATTTTATATCTGAGCTGCAGATTCTGAGAAATCCTCATTTGAAATCACAGCGTTTATAGGGAAATACCTGTCACTCCAGAAGCAGAAACTATAATATGTGCCCCGTTTCTGACCTCTTACTTGGATCTTTGGCTGCCTGGCAGCACACTTTCTGCAACAATTTAGGAGAATAAGTTGAGAAAAGAAGGCAGGGATGTGTAAGCAGAGCAGTGTTCATGCTGAGGCTGTGCAGAACCACCATTTTACTTCTCTCATATTGTAGTTTCAGATAATGTAAAGTTGTTTGAGTGAGTATAGTAACCCTTTCAAAGTATATGTATTTGCACTGAACTTCCCCTTTTAATTATACAGAAACTATTTTATTTCATATGGTTAGTTAACAATAAATGTAACTTTAATTTATTTTAATGTCAGATTCTACTGTGGACTAGACAGTGTGAAAAATGTTTCTGCAATATCCTATTTTAAACGGATTGTCTACCCCAAAATTCAATTTTCTATCCACGTATAGCGACCCCCCTATATATATCCCCTGTGGCGTAGCCGAGTGTCTGTTATAAGGATACATACTGTATGCACGTATTCATTTTATTTTCCATTCAGAACTTTCTGACTTTCAACATTCCGAGTACTGTCATTCAAGAAAACATTTGAGTTTTTGCAGCGCTAAACCATGTAAAATTGGCTACAAGTTCCAGTCCTAATTAGAAACTGTGACCCTTTTATTCCTGTGTCTGCGTTCTGTGCTTTTCAATATCTGCTTGTTTTTCTCATTCCTCTCTGGTAAACAAGATGAATGTGTCTCTCATTATCTGGGATTTTCAGTAAATGACAGTGAAAAAAATAGCTTCTTTATGTTTTTTGTGAGACAATTCATCTATACCCGGCACCATCCTTCCAACAACACGTGTACTTGTACTTATCTGTGTTATCTAATATCACAGGGGGTGAAATGCACAAAAATGGTTTCTGTGGTCAAATATATTAATCCCTCATCATAAATACAAATGGGTCTTCAAAGTGATGTCTGCAAATTCCATGCTGTATTGTATTACTGGATATACGCTTGTCTATGACAAGCGTTAAACAGCAACAATTTTTTATTGGTGGAGATCAAAGACCAATATAGTAATGACCAACTAGTAAACGTGATCGCTAGTTTGTCTGATGGGATTAAGTGTGGGCACACACCATCAGATATTTCCAGCCAACCACCTGATAGTGATGTGTATCGGTTGGTTGGCTGGAAATGTCTGATGGTGTGTGTAGGGCGGCCGTAACCAAGCTTGGTCGCCCGTTTTTCTGGATCAGAGAAATGGGTGATCGTGCCTGTTTCCTTTAGGACCGCACAATCGGTTGCCTGTGCCGAACGCAGGACAAAAACTGTAACAATCTGTCAAAGATGACAGCCTATAGGGAAGTATAGGAAGAAAGTTTGTGACTGCCATACTCCCAACAATTGTGGCCGACTCCCTATACCTTAGTACAGGGAGCCAACTGCAAACGGGGGAAATTTTTCATCTGTAACGACCATTCCTGGAATGGCGTCGGAAGCGATCATTTCGGCCGTACACGCTTGCCTGATAAGTGACCAATCCCATCGGTGCCAACAGGATTGGCCCTTTATTGGGAATGTGTGTACCCAGCTTCATCCACCTAACCAAAATTGGCCTAACCAATGGTTCCGTAAGAAGCTCTTTTTGCTGCAGATGTTTTGGCACGGCCCATCTAGAACTAAGCGGTCAAGTGAAAATTTCTGCAGGGTCACAAATCATCCCAAAGAAAAGGTAAAGCAATATTTTGTCCCGATCATCCAAAATGTTGGTTTTAGCAGTCGATCAGGTGACTATACCAGGCCATATGTACACAGTCTTAACTGAACAACACCGCACAAACCCATGGTTATAATTATCTTGGTGTACATCGTTTAGAGTTTGTATGGTTTTTTTTCTTCAAATAAATTAGAAGGACCAGTGTCTTGTCAGAACAGGAGGTAGGTACAGTGGTGTTACTAGAAATCACTGGGCCCCCAGCAAAACTATTATGAGGCCCCTATCCATGCCTTATCCACAGTGGTTTTCTTGGAGGAGGATATATCTGACATAGGAAAAATAAAAAGATGGGGCCCCCCTGCGGTCGCTCCCCCTGCTCCCCTGGTAGTTACACTCCTGTAGGAATACGAGACACCACCTTTCCTACAAATATACAATTAAGTTACACTTTTTGATTATCCTTTGATTATACTTATACTTTATGAATGTCGTTAGGAATGGTTGTTGGTATAGAAGACTTGAATTGTAATTAATGATTATTCAGTATTATACATTTCTGTTCGCTAACCAAAGCTATGGAACTGCATTAAAAGGTTAAAGCAGATTACAGGATATTTATGAAGGACTGTACAAATATAGTTAAAAATAGATTTTGCTATTATCCTAAGGAAGAGAAGCACAATAGCTCATGCTACATGACTGGGAGCTGCTTATGAGCAGGTGGAAACATCAGTGTTCCTATATCCTGACGCTGGAGAGAAAATGTCTTTTGTTTTTGAGCACTGTATTCAAAAAGCTGTTTAAACCTTTTTACGCCGCAGGCTATTTCCTAACATATGCTCAGTGCCTGTGTAACGGCACTTCATGATAGGTTAATCTCTTTCTTTTCACGAATAGCAAATCCTCCCACAATTCTTTAGGAGGCTGAAAAAGAAAACACGACAGGGGCTATAAATTGGCACCATGATGGGATAGGGAGCATTGCTTCAAAAACAGTTTTTAGTAATCGGGATATTTCAGCCTAGTTATTTATTTAACTAGAAGAGAATCTCCATATCCCTAGGCAATGTGTTAGAATACAATTCGTTTGTTGTAATATTTCCGTACATTTAGCATAGTGTTAACAGAAGGAAAATCTAAAGCTGAAAAAGAACCAGTCTAATCCTCTACGGTTTTATTGCTGAAAGTTCTAGTAAATTGCTCTAAAGGATTGTAAGATCTTTGGGGTTCTTCTGTTCATTTAAAGGGCATGTCCACCTTTAAAACAAATTGTCACCTTGTTACCTGTTCCCGACGCCAATTGATATATTCAGTTCATGATTAGATGCATTACTAACCAGATATTTAATAATGATTATTGCCTCCATTCTTGCAGAGTAAGCTTAATCCTCCCATCACAGCCAATTATTGACTGCTGTTTTCCCTTCTGCCTCCTCTGCACATGCTCAAGCTAATAAAAAAGCTCATTGAGCAGAGGGAGGAAGGAGGCAGATACTTTTGCCAGAAAGGAATAGAAATTATCATTTAATATTTGGTTACAAATGCATGCAATAAACTGGTAAAAATAGCAGCTGGGTTTGCAGGCAGATAACGAACAAGTCACCAGTTTTTTGTTTTTACATTTTTATAACAAAGTTATTTTGCATACTGCTGCCTTACATGTATTTAGTTAAGAAGTCCCATTAGCAATGTGGTGCTATAGAACTAGACTTGCGTACAAAATACATTATGAAGGTTTAAATACTCAAATTTTAATACTCAAAGTTAATAATTCAAAGTTTAAATACTCAAATCAAATTTATTAGTCAAAGTTCTAAATAGAAAACAAATGACAAAGTTACCACGGTTATTCCCTTTACAATACAAAAGCTTGGCACCGTGCAGGGAAAATACACAGTATGTAAAAAATAAACGGATAATGATAATTACTGCACTGAACCGAAATACATAGCAAACATTGCCAGCATTTGCCATGTCAGATAACAACATTTGTCTTTGCTGAACCATTTCCAAGGAAGCATTTTAACAGATTGCTGGGGTCACCCCCTATCAACCAGGGAGAATTTCAGCCGGATATGTTTCCGCTGACTGAAGGCCACAAATTTGTTCCTCAAATAACAGTGGTTGTATTAAAAAAAAGAAATAACATGCTATGTGCCCTTTTTAATGCTTTTTACAATTTTACAAATAGCGTGCGCTGTCAATCAAACGTGTTGAACAGTAGAGTACAATTTTTTGATAACATTTTTTGTTACAGTGCCCCCTACAGGGGTACGGGGAAGAAAATTTGCAAACAGTGCAACACAGGATGTCTGCAATTTGTACCTGATTATTATACATATGGATAATGGAATGTGCTCACTCTCAGCGGAGGAAGTTCAAACTAAACGTAACCAAGTTTCTCTATAGTATATTATGTTTTTATAGAATTTTCTGTATTTGGGCTTTATCGAGACTGCCCCCCTAGAGTGTCTACACATTGTTGATAGAGTGCTTGTAGAGTTCACGTGGTGCCCCTACCTTCATGAATTCATCCATCTTATTGTTCTCCTGTGTTGTCAGTCTTTCTTAAGACTTACTTCACCATTTCTCTGGAGATCTGACAATTTCGATGGGTGGTTTTTTTAAAGAAATGTTCAAAATGGCAGCAGTCAACAAGACGCAGGTGACATTGGCCAGTCTCCCAAGGCCCTCAGGGTAAACCAAGAATCCAATGTTTTCAGCAGTTACACCAGGAAGAGGTCCTTGGACCTGCTTCTAAAGTGGTTATATGTGTGGGCACAGCTGAAAATAGTTTTTTTTAAAAACCCATAATTCTAAACTATATATTTTATTCAACTAATACAATGATAGACCTTTCATTTCCTTAGATATATAAATTCCTTGTTATATAAGTTTTATACTATTCCTAGTGGGATAAAGGCCTATTTCATGCCTAGTTCGTGACCCATAGTGGTATAAATATGGTAAAATACACATCTAAGTATATGATATACCCGTATATCTAGAATAGGTAGTGCTTAAGCTTTACATAGTGGCATATCACATAAGTATATGCATCGGTGTAAGCAATATATAGCACTTAACCCTATAAATAATCAAAAAGATCTTGAGGTATCAATATATGTTATTAGTATAAATGCAGTAGAATGATGAATAAATATTAATAATACAGTGTAACATCTAAGTAGTAACAGTACACATCCTACATAACAGTGTGGCAGATCAAAAAAAAGAGCAAGATAGAGATAATAATGATACTTCACCGGATCCAAGTATTGAGGTTACTTCTGGGGAGTAAGTTAAAAATCTATAGCTGGATGTGTATCGTCTTAAACAAGACTTCATCAGCAGCAAAGTGTATTTGTTCTTACCGTCTTATATATCCCCAAATTTTTGTGCGTCTCGGCGTGGCGCCCTCATGGCGTCGCATTAGAGGTACGTCATTGATGTGCGACTTAAACATCATTGCATTAGGATATGCCCACATTGTAGATGTGCAAGTATGTAGAGTACGCCATATGTCCGCTATATGGGTATATAGGTAGGCGATCACATAAATAAAGCAAAAGGCACAAATTATAAATGAATAAACAAACTAAAAAATCTTATTGAGTATTCAGATATCTCGAAATATAATATTCATTGTAGTCTAAAGTGCATATAATGAAACAGATATATCTAAGTACATATATATATATATATATATATATATATATGGTATGAATAGGATGTAAAACTCAGGAAAGAAAGCAGCCTTACTGTAACATATATAGCAGATATAGCTCAGTTCTGGAGATCCATTACCCTTTCCGAAGAATACCCTTGGTAAGTCAAAAGCTCCTCGTCATTTACACAGTTTTATGCTTGTTGCTTAACTTCCAGGGTGATGTAGTACCAACAATGACATTTATCTGTATAAAGTAACATATATCTTATGCAGAGATCTATCTGCTTAAAGGCAGAAATTTCCAAATGTGCAAGAAAAATATTGAAGATATATCTATATTGGAGACATCAAATAAGTGTGGGATGTAAGCAGGTAGTAATTCCACTAGTTATCCTTAGTTCCTCAAAAATATTGCAGCATGGGAACGAATAGGTAAGTAACAATTGGTCATCCACGGTTTCCTCAGAAATAGCACGGGGACAGTCAGAAAAAAATAATACCAGGAAGGGGGCTCCGTAGACCAAGTAAGGCTGTAGATCTGCAGCATAATAGATGGTTTCTCGAAGTTCCATCTATGTACCAGTTACAAATTCTTTCTTATATATATATATAGTGAAAGCAGACAACAATGCACAAGAATTGCACACTAACACTGCGGCCGCACGGTAACGTGCATAAAAAGTGCTTGCACAATGCAGTGCAAATTCCCCTCCGCATTCTGCTAATGTTGTTATCTGAGTGCATGCAAATCATACATAAAATTGTGATCATGTGCATTTTGAAACCCCGCAGTTTTCCCCATAACTAGAGAGGACCAAGCACTTGAGAGTCATTACTCTGGTACCAGCAAACTCAGGGAAGTAGACAGAGCCCTTAGTTCCTATTTAATGTTTGAGTTATCACATTGTTCACCCTGTAAATTCTAAATCTATAGGCTCTATTGAATAGACTGATGACTGTTAAACAAAATTGGGGGACTGCCTGTGGACTTTTTGTAGGCATTATCATTTCAGTTCAATCTATCTCTCATAGACATTGTCAATAACCTTGTTTTACTAAGGAAGAAAACCAATACAAGACATTTCAGAATTGGCCAGGATAATGTCATTTTAATTGAATGTAGTTTTCTACTAAACGTAGTAGCTGGTCCCAGGCCAAGTTATCGTGTTTGATAAAGTAACTTCTTAGCTACTGATTAAATTAAGCTTTTCGCCGTCATAAAAAGAAAGATTTGAAAATCCAGAAGAGGTTATAAAGTTAAACCCACAGGTTTAAGTTTTACTGCCAGTTCGATAATATGGTATATGAATGTAGATAACGTATGAAATTGATCCATTCTAGGGACGCCTGAAACCACAAAAACTCCAGTAGCGATTGTCTTGATACCTATAGTTGTTGTAAACGGAAGCATGTACAAATTTCATTTTGTTACAACACTAAAAAATTACTTTTTAAAAATGTTTTTTGGTTTGTCTTTATGCAATATCCAGAGGGAAATAAACATTTCAGGTTTTAATAAAATTGCCCAGGCCATGGCTATTTTGGCTAAATTATTATCCTTCTGCTTTTCACCAGTCTCCTCCCCTTTTTATCTTCCTCATTATTTCCCCATTCTACCAATTTCATTTCCATCTTTCTCTATCATCCTTAGGCAAACCCTCACCCAATATTCCCTTTAGAAAGACTACTGATTGAGAAACTGGTCGGTTGTCTTTCTCATTTCTGTTAATTTCGTAAAGACCAGATATGTGACCTATTAAAGACCAAGTTATTGGCCAAAATTTAACATCATGTCCGACCCATATTTCCACTGATATGCTGAAAAACTGGTTGCCAAATGTCAGTGGCAAGTGGCACTTTTCTGTTTTTATAGCGGTTTCCTGGTATAGATTGGTGGCTACATGTGGTGTTTTTTCAGCTGCTAAACATCTGAAACCAATGGTAAAACACATTTATTGGAATAATAGGGCAGCAGATGGTTAAGTCGATGTGAGGTGCAGTAAAAGGTGTTTTCATTTTCTTTTGCTTATGCTTAAGGCATATCTCACCTAGAAGGAAACCCAACCATGTGCACATTCTATTTAAAATATGGATGTTTAACAGGGTGGTCCACATTCCTCCTGTGTTCTTTGTGACAGAGCTGTGCCATATTCTGGTATTACAGGTACATAAACGTCGACTTTCTGCAGCCTGAACTCAAAGGGAAATGAGGGAGAAATATTTATACCCATGTCAGCAACTTAATTTAAAAAGTGCTTCACACATGACTTGCTCAACAAAAACACAGGTATGGTCAAATGTGACTGAGAGTCAGATGTACTCATGTGAGAAAGATAACTAGATAGGCTGTGCTCATGAGCCTGAATAATAAGATCAGACACAGCGGGTAACCATAGTTCCTTCTACCCAGAGCAATAAGCCCAGGGAATCCCATGCACACCTGCTAATTATACAAAAGTCTCAGGGGGGTAATTAAAGATGGCGGTGCATTGTAAACTCATACATTTTACTAAACAAACCAAGTGATATTAACAATGAGTTCCTAATTCAGTGTAATTAAGGGGCTGGTGCAAGAAAGTGTGCTAAATTATGCCAGTGTTATTAATCTGTAGCACATAATCAGATGTCCTCTAACTGCATTAACCTAGTAGAAAGCTAACATCTGATTGGCAGCTGCAAATTAGTAACACAAGTTTTGCACTATTTCTTGCACTAGCCCATTATTACACTGAAGTAGGAATTCATTGTTAATATCACTTGGTTTGTTTAGCAGAATTTATCTGGTTTATGAATCTACACTGTACCTCCATCTTAAATCCTATTCGGATTTTTATCTCGCCATCCGTTTTTCGATTTTTTAATTTTTATAATATTCCAAAAATCTGTCTTCGTCATGGAACTTGATGGTTACAAACATCTCTAGAGAAGATGAGCAAACTTAATTTGGAAACCAGAGAAGATATACTGTATCTGTTTTATTTAAAGGGCAAGTAGACCCTGAACACACAAATTCATACAAACCATCAGGACCCCACAAACACCAAGTCTTCCTTTGAACGGCTCTTCCAAGTAGCAGCTGTCACTAACTTCCCAAGCCACTTTCTCTGTGGTTGAGGTTCTAAACTGATAGGTAGTCTGTCTGTCAGGAAGAGAAACATTACCAGATATTTTGCTACAACTGATCGTATGGCCAATTGTAGACTAATCGATTGGCTAAAATTGAAAGATGAGTCCGCTCCGGTGCAGATTTTGATGAAAAGTGTTGGCTACGATATTTCATAACCAACATACGAATGACCAACTGACCAAAATATCAGACTGGGCAGGTGGTCTGGCCACAATACCCACACATGTGTACCTACAGTAGCCTTGCTAACAAGATCCAATGGCATTGCACCCAGCTTTGCTGCAATGCCTGATTACTTCTAGAAAGCAGAGAAGCCCTGTAAGCCCTGATAAAAGGTCAATGAAAAAGTATTAATAGAACCTAAGTTTCTCTTTATAAATTAGTCCAGAAGGGTGTATGGAACACCTGGTGGAAGTATGAAACCCTTAGGGGTATATGGAACACCTGGGGGAAGTATGGAACACCTAGGGGAAGCATGGAACACCTGGGAGAAGTATGAAACACCTGGGGGAAGTATGGAACACCTAGGGGTGTATGAAACACCTGGGGGAAGTATGGAACACCTAGGGGTGTATAAAACACCTGTGGGAAGTATAGAACACCTGTGGGAAGTATAGAACACCTAAGAGTGTATGGAACACCTGGTAGAAGTATGAAACCCTTAGGGGTATATGGAACACCTGGGGGAAGTATGGAACACCTAGGGGTGTATGGAACACCTAGGGGAAGCATGGAACACCTGGGAGAAGTATGGAACATCCAAGCAAGGAAAAAAGGTAGAGGAGCACACTACTAGGGTGAATGCTTCTTTATTAGAGCAAAAAACAACAAACAACGTTTCGGGACTCAAGGCCCCTTCCTCAGGAAGGGGGGAGGGAATCCGGAGGGGGAGATAAACGACTACAACCAAACTAGTTTTTCTCACTGGAATGACGTGTTAATACTTAAATTCCACTAAACCAGTATCCATACAGCTTGACCTACATACCTTATTTTATTGTTTTATGTCTTAATTTTAAATGTGGCTTTTGATATAAATCGGTTGCTTAATTTTCAGTCCACTATGTATAAAATTGTAATCACAAAAGATATTGTGGCCAAGTAGCTCAGTTAATTAGAAAGACAAAATAATTCTTTGCCTCGCTTGATTGCCTAACAATTGATTTGAAGTTTACTTTGCCTTCAAATGTTATCAGTCTGCGACATCATATATTGATGGTTGGTAAAACTGTTTGCCTGGCTGCTGAGTTTACATAGTGGGTCTGAAAGGATTTCTTTGCTAATTGCACTGCTGATAAGCTTCCTCTTGTAGCGCTGACAAAAAATGTATCTCTAGGGACTACAGTATATCCGTCCCCTTATTAGAAAAGCCATAAATAAATAAGCAAGTTAAAAATAGAATGGCGCAGACGGAAATTCGTTCTACCAGGTACAGATTGCTGGGTTCTACATGGAACATTTGTAAGTCATTTTAAGGTGTGGGGGGTGTAAAGGGTTATATTTGCATTATGTGACAAAAGTCTAGAATTTGCATTATGTGCCAAAATTCTAGACAACGTTTTTGGCTGGCAGCCAATCACAGACGCACCTGCCGGCTATGCACACAGCCTGGGGAATGGAAGTCGGTAAGTATTTTTCTGGAGCTTGTTTTAGGGGGTGGTATGGGGTGCCCTACACACAGAAAAAAGGTTTTATAGGTGGAGGATGCAGAAGACAGAAGGGATTCGGGGGGGGGGAGGGCGGCTCCCTCCCCTGCACATGTCACTGTCCTTATTGAATTTCAGGAACCAGCAGGGACCAGATGACTCACTGACAGCTTCTACTCTTCACTTTCCTGGACTTTGAACAAGCACTAGAGGAGAACCATATGGAGCAGAGATGGAAGGTAAGGATTTTTGAACATTACACAGTGGGACCAGGAGTGGGTTCAATTTTAGTTTTGGGGACAGCCATGCCCTTTAATGGGCACAAAGTGGTTAATAAATTTCTGGAATGAGTGCTGGTAGGTTGCGATTGCAAAATTTATTGCATCTCCCCATGGAATACAGAAAACCACAAAAAGATAATGAGGCAAAACAAAAAAAAAGCAATGTAAAAAAAACAGTAGAAAATAGAAATAGAAAACAGAAATAGGACGTTTTCTGCAAGGTTTTTTAGTGCTTTTTATTGTTTTTAATTGCTATAATAAAGTTGTATTTTATTAAAAGAAGTATTTTTTACTTCTTGTTTTAACCCTTCCCCTACCCATACCCCCAAGCGCAAGCAAGATACTTTAAAAGATTTTATAAACAATTCAGTGGACAACTTGCAGTGCAGCCACCCTACTTAAGGAGACATTCCCTACCACACCATAGCGCGGAAGTAACCCAATCTACTAGATTAATAGAGCGTATCTTCTGCTATATGTACTTTCTCTGCACAATTGATAACACTTGCATGTAGCCAAAAGACTGGGCGCTTATCATCAATTTCATATAGCGATATACTGCTTAAAGGTGTAGCAGGAAACCCCTACACACAGAATAACTAAACAAAATTTGAATCTGCCGTGAATTTGTGCTAGTTCACAGAACTATTCAAACCCACCTCAATTACTGCTTTGAATTATTCTGTTTACCATACAAATGCTACATTGTAGAATAGGGAGCCAATAACAATCAATGGAAAACGGATCCTGTGTCCGAATGCGATAGTTTGGGGAAATCGGTCCATACCCATGGCTGATAACAACCCATTCTCGGCATGGTGGCCCAGTGCAATGCAAGATTCAAATGCTCGCTTGGCCAATCTGCAGGGACCACCATGATTTTCCTATGATCGGGCATATGTACTGTATGGTAGGGAGTTACATATTCTTTTAAAGAAGAACTAAAATATTTAAATAAAACTGTGTCTGTGAGGCGTACTTTCCTCCCTACCCTGATGTGCCTCCTTCTTCAGTCTCTGATAATTTTGAGTCTTTTCTATTCTGTTCATGGCAGGTCTATCATTTGACACTTCTCAATGGCTAGAGGTGATCATTTCCTATACATAGACTATGCTAATTAGGTTACAGGATAATAATTAGCATATTTCACACCCAGCCTCCATTGGGTTTCACAAACAATCGTATAGCAAAAGGCTGGCAACTGTCAGTAGGTATTACTGAAGAAGGCAGACACCGTGAAAGCTAGGAAGCAGTACAGCTTACAGTTAATACACTTAATAGGAACATTTTAGATTTAAGGCTGGGTATACAGATTTTTTTTTCCGACCGACCGTTCTCCCAAAGCTGGGATGTCGGCCGTGGTGAAATTAATCGCAGCCAACAGTTCGCCAAGAACAATTGTGCGGTCCATAAGAGATTGCACAATCATCTGTGATTTACCAACATGTCCGATCCTGGTGAATAGGCGACAGATTTTTAGGGCTCAACCAACTGATAAACACTTTATAGTTAAAGGGCAACTGTGGTCTCAAAGCAAGTTAGGGTTGAATGAAAGTCTGTAGTATTTCCTTTAAAATGTGCCGACAGTAACATTTCTGTCTGGAGCCTGTGAGAAATTACATTGGGGTGAATGTTCAAACTTCTTGCTTCCAGTAGTTTGAGTGACATCACCTGACTTCTGCCCCACCCATCCGCCCCAGGGGAGAAGCATGCTCAGTTAAGACAGTTTTATCTACAGATGTGATTTAGGTTTTATTGTGAAGGTACAATGTAAGGCTTTTTATATAATTTTTACTAATTTGGAAGAATTCAAGACCACAGTTACCCTTTGAAGAGATTCAAGTTTCCCTACTACTGTGCTTGTTGTCACTATCTACACTCAATAATTTCAGTACAGTTTGGGCATGCTATGGTGTTTTCTGGTGATGTCACAGCTCATTGTGTAAGCAGGAAGCACCACCCTTTATACTGTTTTAAATTTGGATAGTTAGTGGCGTAACTAGGAATCACTGGGCCCTCCAGCAAAACTATGATGGGGCACCTATCCGTGCTTCATGCGCAGTGGTTTACCGGGTCATAGGAAAAATAAGAAGATGGGCCCTCCTTGGCTCTCTGGACCTCTTCAGTTGCTCCACCTGCACCCCTGGTAGTTACACCCCTGGATAGACTGCAGAAACATGCATGATCCTGGAGTTATTTTAAAAGTAGGAATGTGCACTTCATAATAGAGGGAACTTTCATGGAGACCACAGTTCCCCTTTAATAAACTCTAGTAACAGGCAGATGAAAATGTACTGCACATACCTAATTAAAGGACTTCCTGTTCTCTCCATCTATACTATTTCGCTAGCCTCCTGAGACAATGGTACGGCATTTTTAGATCCAGATATGTGAATCACATATTTAGTCCATTTTGGCTACAAAAAAAAAAAATGTGATGTGGAATTCAGCAAATACATTTTTGTCATTATGCATAAAATATAAAGTTTGCTTTAGAAGTTAATTCCCTTTGGCTTTCATTATCCTTCTCTCCAGTGTTTCTACTCAGTAATAGTAAATTTGATTTATGAATAACCATATTTTCCTTATGTTTTGACCGATAAATGATAAAATGTTAGCCCTGGTATCTGCAGTGACCACGGATAAACAACAATAGGAAAACCCTTAGATAGGGTGGCAGCCCCATAATTAGGTCATGAACACTGAATCATGTTATCTCATTATAAAAGGGGGATATTTTAATATTTTCATTTATTATAATTACAAAACTCTTTGCAGGCTCTGAGCTTATATAAAGGCAACCAAACTCCAATGATATTATTTTTGTTTTTAAAAGGTTAAGAGTAACTTGCAACATGATGTCACCACTAAAGATTCATTACAACTGATGATGTAGTTAATCACCATTAAATAATTAGAATTACAAACATGACTCTTGTGTATTATAAATGTACACATGTTCGTACACCTTTTTTTCCATTCGAACAATATTGATTTGTTATTTTATATTCTGTGTTATTTTTGTGCATTTAGCCTCATACCCTTCCAACCAGTTTCGTTAGGATAGTCCTAGTTTTAAGGGAACCAGAGTCTTGTCCTGAAGTGGGAAGCTTGGGCATTCCCAGAGTTGTACCCACGTCCCACGTAGCTGCTGTAGTTGTTATTTGTGAATAAATCATCAAAAAATTTCCATTTGAGAACACTTTTTGGATTTAGGGTCATTTTTGGACCAGTATGTCTCAGATTTGTTGAGAGCTGCAATACCAAATTTAAAGGACAACTCTGCCCTCATAATAACATATTTTAGAAAGAATGGCCTCTTAAAAGATAAGTACCGGTATGCTGTAAAATAAAAAAAAAGTTTAAGTTAAGTTTGAAGCTGCAGCTTTAAAAAAACTTTTGCCGTTTTTTCCCCCTGATGCCCCTCCAGAGCCTACCTTTGCAGCCTCAAAGTGTGCTGTTGCACAAGCACGGCGCAGCAAGATGACTTCATGCGCACTCACATCCGTGCACGCAACGTCACACACACACTCGGAAAAAACGAACATTCCCTTTTGAGACTAATGCAGTAGTAGGAAGCAGCAAACTTTGGAGGGGCGGAACTACACATCCAATTATCCAGATTCAAGATGTCAGCAACTTTGAAGCTGCAAAGGTAGGCTGTGGAGGGGCATAGGGGAAAAAATACTTATCCTTTAAAATATGTTGAGATTTCCTACTTTGTCCTCTGAATTCGATACTGTATGCCTACTATGCTTCTTGATGCTTCATGGAAACTGAGCAATTTAGTGACCTGTACTGAGCCTGGGCATGCTCAGAAGAGGCAGACAGGGGATTAACATTCAGTCATTGGCTGTGATGTCAACTGTCAAATCCATAACTGACAGTTGCTAACTGGAAGAACCAGGAAGCAGAAACAGGGGCAACAGGACATTGTGCAGGATTTCAGGGTTAGACTTATATATTTCACATTTCAAACTATTACAGTTTAGGGTTTTTTGGGGGGTGATTTACCTGTATGTAAGTTTTCATTTGGGCTGGACTTGCCCTTTAAGCAATATGAGTTTAACCTGTTGTGAAATGTACTTGCATATGTTATCTTCATTGTGCAGATTTATTGAGTATTAGGCTATTGGGATACTACTGTACGTAGAATATAACCATACTTATAACCCAGCTATTTAGCATCTATTTAGTTGACAGATAACGAAGGCGTAACTCCCGCCCCCATCACCCGGATTGTAGTAGGGCCCGCTACAAGCCCAAGATGTCCTCCGTGATCAGCCAACTTAAACAGTTGAATGCGCATATTCAGTTCAGTTCCGGAAGTTCTGGTCCGGTCTTTTAAACGGCAATCAGCTCTTTAAAATGGCTGATCACGGAAGAGATCTTGGTGGGAGGAGGAGGTCAGGGGTATGGCCTCTAATCTCCCTGCAGGTACGCCCGTGCTGGATAATTGAATAAGATATGTATTGAAGCCAGTACAATCAGAAACATAGGAAGGAAGGGGTGTGAACACATTTGAAATAAAATTATAATAAAGCCAGCCTTAACAGGAATTCTTGTTACTGCCATGTTGTTTTACTTACTGTATGTACACAAACTGCTCTTGACACGTACAACTTGTCCTTGTAAATATGGGTGAGCTATGGAGATACGTAGAGAGAAAAAATAGATACCAATAAGACATGTAGAGATAGAGGCAATCGCCTTGTGTAGTGACCTGGGGCTCCAGTTCCTAGCAATATGTTTTGCTTCCATGATACCAGTAAGCAGGGGGGGGACATGTCACCCAAGCATGTAAAGATGAATGTATTTTGGAGAAAATGAAAATATTTTAGTACAAACTGATTTTACAATGAATGTGCATTGATGCAAGACCAGAAATACAGCGTGACAATGTGTAATAGGTTGTAGGGATGCTATACGAATCCTCTGCATGATCACCTGACTTGTTCTATATTTTGCTGTATCCACAGTCTGCACATAATAAGATTCTAGAGCTCGGATTCCTCCAGGCAGACCCATAAATCACGAGAATGAGTGTGGTGCACTATTCAGCCTCTGGGAGCAGGGGTCACCATTAAAAGACTCTTTTTGTAACTCAGCATCTCATCAGTAAGACTAGAGGAAAAACAAACAAATATATTTTATTGTAAGCCGATGATGAAAAATTTCAAAGACAATGAACCAGGTATAATGTATATATAGGGAGACTTTTTATATGTCTGAAAAATTGGAAATTATACTGTGCAGCTTGTATGTACCAAAAGCTTAAAAACAATATATTGCTTAATATATAAGACTGATTTAAAGCAACAAAAGGGGGAAAGTATGTCGAAAATCTTCTGTTGACTATGTACTGGAGATTATTACTACAGCAGGTCATTTAAGCTGAAATATGCACAGCTGGTGCTATTTGTGAGAAAACCATTTCTCACAGCAGGGTACATCTGTCACTAAGGTAAAGCAGCCATCATGGCCAAGTGCTATCATAATAATAAACAAACTGTAAACACAGTATGTGCCCCAATCTTTGTGTTTTTGCAGTGATGAGTCCTGGTTTTTAAACTAACCTGGTTTCGTTTCGGAAACCAATCTGATTTTAAAAAATTCTGTGAACCGATAGGATTTTCAAAATTTAAGAAACTTGGGACTTATCGAAAAATTTAATAGTAGAAAATCGAAAATTTGAGAATTGTTTGAAAATATTAGAAAAAATTGGAAAAGGTCCAATTCAATTGGGTTCAAATAAGATTTTTCATAATAGAACTTGACATTTTTCTTCATGTCTGCATTGGAAAGTAAATAAAATAGATAAATTGTTCTAGTAATTCAGCAATGGGCCTCTGATCAAAATTAACAGGGGATGCTGGGAATGGTCTACTATAAAAGCTGAGGCAGTCTAAGCAATAAGATTAGGACCATGGTCTAGAGCTGGGTACACACATTAGCAACAAATGCTCCTTCCCCTTGGTACTGACAGGATTGGCTCTTTTGGAACAATGTGTGCACCGCAGTTTGAGTGTTCACGAGGGCCAACAAATGTTCACCCTCAGGATCGTTCAGAACTACCCAAACATTTTCCTCAGCTGCGTCATCTCCCTTATTTCAGTACAGGGCCGGATTAAGGTTGGTGGGGGCCCCTGGGCAAAACATTTTGTGGGAGCCCCAAGTATCCATGACATATAAGCACACAGACATGGGTAATTTGCTGGGAACACATATGGGTAAACTGCTAGGCACACAGATATGGGTAAACTGCTGGGCACACAGATATGGGTAAAACTGCTGGGCCCACAGATATGGGGCAACTGCTGGGTACACAGGCATGGTAAACTGCTGGGCACACAGGCATGGGTAAAACTGCTGGGCACACAGATATGGGTTAAACTGGGCACACAGATATATGGGTAAAACTGCTGGGCACCCAGATATTTAGGTAAACTGATGGGCACACAGATATAAGGGTAAAGTGTTATCTGCACACAGATATATGGGTAAACTGCTTGGCACACACAGATATATGGGTAAACTGCTTGGCACACAGATTTATGGGTAAACTGCTTGGCACACAAATTTATAGGTAAACTGGTAGGCACACACAGATTTATGGGTAAAATCGTTGGCACACACAGATTTATGGGAAAACTGCTTGGCACACACAGATTTATGGGTAAACTGCATGGCACACAGAGATATATGGGTAAACAGCTGGGCACACAGAGATATATGGGTAAACTGCTGGGCACACACACTGTACTAATAACCCCCTCCTGATTTAGTCCCATTGGCAGAACAGGCCTACCACAGGGAAATAGGTTTCTGGAACTTATGTTTGTTGGTGTGAAAAGCTCCAAAAGTTCAGGAAACTGCCTGGGTTGGCAGGGGGCGAATCTCTGTGCTCCGATTGGCTGGAACATCCTGAAGCTCTGGCTGGAGGAGGGATTGCTGCACACAGACTCTGAGTGATCCGACCCCTGCTCACGCCTTGCTGGAAACAAAGGTAAACTCTGGGCTGAATGATAGGAGGTGCTTTTTTTTCCCATTGGTCAGTGGCAACAGAAAATATTAAATTCTGTGGTGGGGGTCCTGGGGCAATTGCCCCTTTTGCCCAATACTTAATCTGGCCCCTGTTCAGTATAAGGAGTCAGCGTTCTCTCTATGCTTTACCTAGGGAAAACACTCGACTGTGTGTAGGGGGATCTTTCAGATTCTGTCTGTCATCTTTTAAAGGTCTCTCGTGTACCCAGCTTTAGTGTTTTGGTAAAATAAACTCTAAAAATGGAACTGAATATGTTCAGAGGAATAAATTCTCGTGGGGTATATAAAATGATTCCTTTCTATTAGTTTTTAATGTAGAATTTCCCTTTGCTGCTGAATTTTTTTTTTTTTTATGCCTTTTTAGGAATCTTGCCTTGCCATTAGGATCCATTATTACCTTTATCCGTAAATATGCTACTCCAGTTAAATTGGGGCATAGTCATTTTATATAGTTAATTAGATTGTTGAAAGCTCAAAAATAAGCAATCCAAACAATGAATTTTCATTAATAGATATCTATGTGGGATCCATGTTTATACCTGTGCAATCTCCTTTGGGAGCGAAATTCATAAACTTGCTATTCAATTCCAGCTGGAAAAATTGTTTCCTTTGTTTACTTGGTTGGGCTGTCCTGGTGTCGGCATCTCACTATTGGATTGATGATCTGTAAGTCTTCCTCGTTGATGTACGGTGCCAGACTGGCCCACAGGGTTACAGGGGAATCCCCAGGTGGGCCCACAATCTATTCACCCAAGAAAACAGAAAACTGCTAAAATTTAAAGGGTACCTCCACCTTCAGTTTAAACCTTTTCTGTACTGTAGGGGACCCTAGCTCCAGACCTTTGTTCTCCCACCATTCTGATGGGAGAAATCGAAAATTTGAGAATTATTTTATAATAAGTATTATAAAAAATTTGGAAAAGTCCAATTCATTTGGGTTCAAATAAGATTTTTCATAACAGAACTTGACATTTTTCTTCATGTCTACATTGGAAAGTAAATAAAATAGATAAATTGTTCATATCTAGTAATTCAGCAATGGGCCTCTGATCAAAATTAACAGGGGATGCTGGGAATGGTCTAATATAAAAGCTAAGGCAGGCTGAGCACTACTTGGCTAATAAGATTAGGACCATGGTCTAGAGCTGGGTACACACATTGGCAACAAATGCTCCTTCCCCTTGGTACTGATCCTCTGCTTGCAGGAAATTGCAAGCAGGGGGTCGGGACGGCAGCCATGTCTGTGATTGGCTGCAATCACAGATGCAGCTGTCGGCAGTTCAGAAGGGAACGAAAAAATGTAAGTTCATTCCTGATGAGTTTTTTTTGCAAACGAACATGGTGGTTGGGGGTGGGCTAGGGTCCCCTACACTACAGCAAATGGGTTTTAAGGTAGTACACAAGGCAGCAAAAGGGATCCAGAGGGGGGAAGGCTCCACTGCACATGCCAGAAACCTCTCAGAGAAATTGTAAGGGGCAGAAACCTTTTTACACACAGACAAGCTCTTGTTCTTCATTTTCTGGGACTTTGGCTATACACTGTGGAAGAACCATTTGGAGCAGAGGGGTAAGGTAAGGATTTTTTTTAACTCTATACAGTAAGGCCAGAAGTGGTTTAAATTTTAGTTTTGAGGGTGGACATACCCTTTAAACACAGAGCCAACAATAAGAGTAAGTAGAATTAAGATTTATAAATGAGTATTTATGTGATTAAAAGAGATATGAAATATAATTTAGGCCCCAAAAGCCATCCTAGTTGGCCCCTGGTCTCAAATTTCCTGGTGGGCCCCAACACTGTATAAAAGAAAAATAATTTTATTGTCTTTTATTGTGAATTTGTGCACTTATAAATATATTGCTCTATTTATGAATGCTTCACAATTGAATTTTATTCTGATTATGTATTATCTAAATGTATTAATGTACCAATGATTTGCACAATGTCACTTTTTGGCCTAGCCTATCAAAAGGACCATTTACCCAGGAGGGGCCGTCCTTAGGATGGGTGGACCTATATAGATGTGTTGCACTTGTGTTGAATCATCACCTGAGGAAGGGGGCAAGTTTTTCCCCCCGAAACGTTGTGATATGTGTGGTCTTCAATAAATTTAAGTTTACTTTACTTTGGAGTGCTACCCTCGCTTTTTGCTAAAAAATCTCCTCCTCCCAACACTGTATACAACACCAGCTCAGTCAAACTATTTTCCCTGTGTTTACACTGTGCAACTGTGCAGTTATTATGAAACTTTATTAATGTGAAAATCTGTATTTCTAATAGGAGAATATATTCGCTAGATTTGCAGAATGGAGGACATCCATAACATATGTAATAAATATAGCTGCATATTTTCCTGTTAAACTAGATCATCGTTAGTGATGACTCCTGGTTTTGATTCTGAACTGACCTTTTTTCAAAAATCTGAAGGATTTTTCTACATTTTTTAAAGGGCAAGTCCAGCCCCAAAATGAAATTTTACATACAGGTAAATCACCCCCCAAAACCCTAAATGGTAAAAGTTTAAAATCTGAAATATATAAGCCTAACCTGAAATCCTGCACACTGTCCTGTTTCCCCTGTTTCTGCTTCCTGGTTCTTCCAGTTAGTAACTGTCATTATTGGATTTGGCAGTTGACATCACAGCCAATGACTGAATGTTAATCCCCTGTCTGCCTCTTCTGAGCATGCCCAGGCTCAGTACAGGCTCAGTATAGGTTTCTAAATTGCTCAATTTCCATGAGGCCTCCAGAAGCATAGCAGACATACAGTAATGAATTCAAAGGACAAACTATGATATATCAACATATTTTAAAGAGGCCATTCTTTCTAAAAGATGTTATTATGAGGGTGGAGTTGTCCTTTAAACTCAATTTAGAAAACCGAAATCCGAAAACTCCATTTAAAAAATTTAAAAAATCCTATCAGAAACCCGAAAAGTGCTACTTGTGAATTGCAATAGAAAATTTTAAAAATTCCAATTCAGTTGGGTTTAAGTCGGTTCTGTTAAACTAAGTTACGAAAATCGCCAGTTTGTTTATTGCTAATCACTGCTGACAACCTTGTTGCATGTGATTTTGAAAGGTTTCCTCTGCTGTGGTGATTCCTACGCCCTTCGGTGGCGCACACATATATATAAATTACAATCAATAAAATAACATTAGGTGGTATTTCTCCTTTATCACATATGGCCATGGTAGGAGACATAATAATGTTTGTCACAAACATAACAAAAATAACATTCTTAAAACCAAAGGGTTGATTAAAAGAAAACTGTCATTACATAATTAGCTTTTATTAAGTACCTTTTCATTATTGGCCAGCTGAATGTATATCGCTAAATTACATTACATTTCCCATTACAATTATGTTTCCATTTATATGCGTCCCTACCCTGAAGAGCTTACACTCTACATACGTTATCAATATCTCTTGATGCAAAAAGCAAATCATTAGATTGGAAACTACCGCCTTTTCAATGGAGGCATTAGACTGGCGCTCCTTACCTTCCGGGTTCCTGTGTTGCGGTGAATCTGGCTACATGATTACTGAAAGGTAAATGAGCACGTTACATCTCTCTCTATCTCGCTCTATGAACCATACTATGAACCATATTTCTTTGCTATGCTTCTCTAATCACTTCGCTGATAATTAAAGGGCATGTCCAGCATAAAAAAAACTTTTTACAGTCTGGTAGAGCACCCCAAACCCCATTTTTGCATTATGTAGAATTGCCAAAGATGTCTCTGAAGGGACTTACCTGATCTGGTCCCTCGCTTCTCAAAACAGGAGCAGGGGTGGCGAGTGACCGGGTTAGATAAGTCTCTTCAGAGGCATCTTTGGCAATTCTACATATTGCGAAAATGGGGTTCGGGGGGTGTTCTACCAGACTGTAAAAAGTTTTTATGCTGGATATGCCCTTTAAGTTTTGGTAATTATAGATATGTAAGTGTCAAACAAGAACTGTCACAAGGTTTTAGGCTAGGTACACATCAGCAGAGTTTTTGTCCGACCAAGCGCTCGACCAAGACTTGGTCACGGCAATATTGGCCATGGCTGACAGTTCACATGATCGATCTTGCCGACCATCCCACACCATAAGATATTCCCATTTGACTGACCGCTACATGTCACGGTCGGCCAGCCGGAAGTATCTTATGGTGTGAACCCAGTCTTAAAGGGCATGTCCAACCCTCAGTGTAATCTTCCACTCATATGACCAGCCCCAACCCTTAGGCTGGGTACACACCAGACAATATTATGGCGCGACCGACGGACAGTTTTAGCGAGCACTCGGTCGGGACAAAAAGTCCCTCCATGTGTACCCAGCCTAAGATTGCAATGCTTACCTTGGTCCCCAGCATTCTTGTACCCTGTCGGCTATTCTTCTTTCCTTTTGCAGCTGCCATCAGTCACAATTTGTCTACTGTGATGGTGACATCACAGCTGATGACTTACTGCAGCTTCCCAAGCCGCCTCCTCTGATATAAGATCATAAAGAGTAATCTCCTGCAAAATGTTGGGAGGAATGGCCTAGGGTGTCCAGTTACTGCTGCAGAAGTAGTAATATGGTCATTTTGTTTTTTCTTAGTGCTCTAGAAGCCCAAATCAGGAGATGTTTACAATAATAGAAGAGTAAATAACATAGTAATGGAGGTTAACCAAAGACATATGTGCATTTAGTCCAAACTCCAGGGATTCTCAAACGGTGTGTCCCCAGATGTTTGTAAACTAAAACGTTCAGCATTCCTCAACTAGGAAGGGAAGCCAGGGAATGCTGGGAGTTGTAGTTTTAAAACATCTGGAGGCACACCCTGCAACACTCATTAACCCTACCTACCATTTGTTCCAGAGGAAGGCAAAAAAAGTGCTGAAAAGGGGGGATTCCTTCCTGATGACAAAAGGCAATCGGAAAATATTCCTGGATCAACCAGTACTATTATTTTCAGTATTTTTTAGTTTTTGAAATTAATCCAGCCCTGTCTTTAAACTATTTAATAAACTTGACATACCACCTCTGCTGGAAGACAGAAAGAAGCCTTTCCTAGCCTGAAGATGAAACTTATTTTCTTCCAGCCTTAAAGGAGGTCCTATGAGTCCTCTGAAATGACCTATTAGGGAAAAGTGCTCCAGACAGTTTATCATTTGGCCTATTAATATATTTGTATAATATACAATATAAACAGCTCTAATGTGTCGAATCTGTCTGCACAGTAAAGCCCCTCCTTTCACCTTATTAATTTAGTTGCCCTTATTCCAAATGAGGATTTACCAGTGCCTTGTAAAGAGGGAGAATAATATTTTTCTCTTAAATCTATTCCCCTCTTTAAACAAGACAATATCTTGCTAGCTCTAGCTGTTGCTACCTGGTATTTTTTTGCTACAGCTAAGTCTGTTATCTACTAGAACCCCCAAATCTTTTTCTTACAGAGATTCACCTAGCACAGAGTTATTTATGGTGTAGGTGGCACAGGGATTATTAAATCCCAAATGCATCACCTTACATTTATCAACATTGAATCTCATCTGCCATTCTGCTGCCCATTTTGATAATCTATCTAGGTCTGCTTGCAACACTTGCACATCATTTGAAGTTTCCAAAGCTCTTCATAGTTTTGTGTCATCAGCAAACACAGAGACCTTGCACTCAATAGACAAATGTCTAACCTATTATCTTAATACTGTATGGCTACCCTAAAGGGGAACTGTAGTCTCCAAACAAGTTGAGTTTAAATGAAAGGCCAGTTTCCTACCTTTAAAAGGAGCCACCTCTCTACGTGCTCCACAGCCCAAGATGTAAAAAAATGACTGACCAGAAAGTTAGTGGGTGGGAGGCTGACATGTGACATTCCAAAGGCTTCTCCTGCACAGTGCCGCCGGCAAGCACAGCCTCAGACTCCCTCAGTGTGTGAGGGAGACAGGAAGTCCCTCCTCCTCTCTGCTGTGTGAAGGACCTGCAGCTGCAGAGAAGGTAAGGGAATCTACAGCCCTTCTCTCTCACTATGTGAAAACAGCCTTTTCAGGCAGAGTTCTCAGAGTGTCCCACAGCACCTGTGAGCGGGTGGGGCCACGGCACCCGTGAGTGGGAGGGGCCACAACACCCATGGGTGGGCGGGGCCATAACATTCGTAAGTGGGCGGGCCACATTGGGGCTGTAAGGGAATGGGCCATGGGGGGCCTGCAACTGGAGGGACCATGGGGTCCATGAGTGGGAGGGACCAGGGGGGCTGCAAAGGGGAGGAGACACGGCAGATTGACTGACAGGTTTCATAGCAGGAAGTGCTGCTGCCATATCACACAAAAATGTAAATATCTTCAAAACTATGTAAAATAAACAATGAAAATAGATTGCAAAAATTCTCAGGACAGCAAATCCTATCAATGTAACTAAAGTAATTTTTGGACCACAGTTCCCCTTTAAGTAATTTATAAACTGATTAAATAGAAGTGTCCCCAGTACAGAATCCTGAGGCACTCCACTTAGAACTTTATCCCACATGGGTCAATCTCCATTCACTACTCTCCGTATGTGAGCGAAGAACCAATTCTCTATCCATGTCCAAATGTTTATTTCTGGGCCAACAGACCTCAGTTTATACATAAGTCACCTAGGTGGAACAGTATCAAAAGCATAAGCAAAATCTAAGTATACTACATCCACTTTGATTTTGCTAAAACATTTGAAACTGTGCTACAGAGGCAACTTACAAGTAAGGAAAGGAAGATAAAATTTGTGAGTGGCCCCTGATTTAATACATCCTAATGGTTTAATATTTCACGGTGGGCCCCAGCAACATTGCAATCCACTAGCTCATTAACCTCAGGCATGTCCACTGGGATTCTCCAAGAAACAGAGAAAGATAGAAATTTTCCATCTCCAATCAGCTACGTTATATCTCCCTGTTCTAAAAGGGAGAGGGAAGTAAATATGGCTGTGAAAGATTTTATTGAATTTAAATAGAACAAGTGACTTCATTTTAACTTCCAGTTTTCTAAAGAACAACTGTAGTGTCCAAGCCCTGCCCCTTCTTTAATGTGGTATCCAATAGAAATAAGTAATAAGGTGAACGGATTTACCGTTTCGTAAATGAATATAATATGCATACCGCAATGAAGGAGGTCATTCCAAAATCAAAACATGGCCTAAGCCCCTGTACAGATCAGAATGAATTAGTTTGGTTTTTGGTAAGTACAGAGGTTCAGGTCTCCATTAGTTGTTTAGCTGTTTTTTTTTTACATTAATTATACTAAAAATCCTAAAAGATGATTATATAGCTAAATAAAGTATAGCTCCACTGCTCCACTTCCTCTGTAGATTCCTACTGTTTGGAGATTATATACAGCCTCTGTGTACAGTTTGAAAATAAGATTTAATTGCTTATTAATATCCTCCTGGCTTCTGCTACAGAAAAGGGGTTAAGTGCATAAGCCTAAAACCATATTCTGCCTGAGAGGCTAAATTTGATTATGTGCGAGATACAAGTTATTTTTATAGTCGTGCGCTTAGAAGCGCATAAGCATTCTTCAACGGCAAGCAAAAAAATATAACTTGTTTACAAGTCAGAAAAGCATCAGCTCTGAATAATTAATGTAATCCCTGGTGATTAGCTCATTTTAAAAAGTAAGGAAGGCCTCGCTAGATGAGACTTGCCAAATCATGAAAACCGTCATCAGACAGGCCTTCCAGTTAACAGTTCTGCAGAATTCATTTTATAGAACAATGCATGTTTGCTTGTTTAAAATTCTTAAAGGGGAATCCACCAAGTAGAATAATTAATGCCTTTTCTCCTAGCTTAAAATCATTTGGGCACATTGTAGCTCTCCCCTGCCCACCCCCAACCATGGAGTTATAACTAATTAAAGGTTCTGAATCATACTTACAGCCCTTCGCTCCCGTGGCTGTCTTCATAGCTGGCAGACATGTCTGTGATTGGCTGGCCGCGGCTGCCTGTCCGGCCCCTCTCTGCTGCTTCTGATTAGCAGAGATGGTTAGTGGGAGCGAAGGGCTGGAAGTATGATTCCGTCAGACAATCACAGATGTAGCAGCTGGCCTGGCCCATCTCTGCTGCTTCCTGTTAGCAGAGAGCCAGAGAAGACAGCCGCAGGGTACAAAGGGCTGTACTTATGATTATGAACCTTTTATTACAGATCTAACTTGGCGGTTGGGGGTGGGCAAGGGAGAGCTACACTATACCAAAAGTTTTTTCTAGGGTGGACATACCTAAACATATATACCCCAACATGATCATTACATTGTTTTTTTAGCATAATAAATCTTTTTTCTCTCTCTCTCTCTCTTTGCATAAATGTTTAATGAATTACCCCCTCCAACTCAATTCTGGTGAATTCCAATTCAGTTGAGTTGAGATTTGTTTTTTCTTACAAAATCCCTGTCTATATAAGGACAATAATAAGGACATGAGTTTACCTGCAGAGTTTAGAGGCATGATTGTGTCAAACACTGATGCAAAGATGTCTGCAAAAAAAAACCTTAAAGATTTCCCATGAGCAGTGTCCTCCATAGTCCTTAAAAAGAAAACATCTGGAACAGCCATGGCTCTTCCTGGAACTGGCAGCCTAGACTGAGTGAACCTTAGAAGGGCATTTGTAAGAGGAGTGATCATCACTCTGGCCGTGTTGTAGAGAAGCCATAATCTGGTACAGTAGATATTAACCATCACTGCCAAGCCTGCGATTTAGGTAAATGGCAAACTGGGCAGTTTTCAGATACCTGGAAGAAAATCCATTGATTCCCATTTTATTAAATAACAAGGATCTCTTGTCTAACAGAACCAGAACGAATGTTTTTGTTTTAATTATTAGTAAATCTCCTGTCCATGTGGTACAGGATGGTGGTGGCAGCATCATGAAAACTTGCTGCAGAGCCCTCTGGAATCTGACTTGAATCTTCAGATATGAGCAATGCTTCTGTACAGCTCTATTATCATACCAGCTGGACCAAAGGCTGCAATGTACTTAATGTGGGGAAAGTGTAGGTGTCTGAAAACTTTCCAGGTGCTCAGTAACTGCCACATACCCTCTCCAGTGTAACAATAAAACACTAGCAGGTCTCAGTGCATAGCAATCCCATGTTAACCTTTTAGATTTAGCTGGTGTTAAAAAGTTCCATAACAGCTGCAGCTTTTATTTTATTACAGATGTGCTAGCTGCTTTGATAGCTTTTGTAAAAGCTTTTAAGGACAACTGTATGGTTGTTACTCCACACCCCCTCTTGGGACCCAGGGCCTAAGCTAACCAATGGGAAGACATGTTCTGCATTAGGCGCCTTTTCCCATTGAATAGATCCCAGACTGCGGTAGGGGGCAGAGCTTAGACAACGTAGTTGTCCTTTATTAGGGTAGTAATGATTAGTGCATTGCCCTTTACATATGTATATCCGCACAACTAGTAGAGAGTTTCAGTCCTCAAAGCAACAAGATGTTATCTGCACCGTGGAAACAATCCTATTACACAATTGTGTTTTTATTGTACACTAAGAACATATTTCATTTGCTTGTTTGATCTCAAGCCTCATATGCAACCCCTGAACCCCTTTTAGGCGCCACCTAGTAGATTTATAGGCCACCTAGACTGAGTCGCCAATTGTCACTAATTTCAAACTGACTGCAATTAACTGCATTTATTGTGTCTCAAATGAATTCAGTTAATTTCAGTTAGATTGCAATCAGTCCAGTCCTAAAAAGGACATTACTACTGGAGGACTGGCTGTAATTCTGGGTAATTTGTTAAATGGAAGGATTACTATAACACTGAGCACTGAGTGATGGGGGAAGGGAAGGTGTCGTGGGGGTTTGTCCTGGATATCAACATTGATAGGGTGGGATGTCTGTAGAAAGCAGGTAAATACATTACAATCATGTGAGTTGTTGTGGCTCCTGTCCTGTTTTCAGCTCTCACTGACTGTGCAGCACAGTGCACTTCTCTAAAAAGAGAGCTTCTCTAAAAATATGAATCTCTTCCTCTGTGTAGATTTTTCACTCCTATCCAATTGGCTAGCAGAATTAGGGCATCTGATTGGCCATTTGCACTGCCCTTAAAGGCAATTTGTTCTGTGATTTGCTTGCTACATGATTTGATTGCGTATCACAGGTTTGGGTTGTGAGTTGGCCAATCACTCGATTCACCACCAGATGGCAGCACACAGGTCAGATCGAATCCCACATTAATTTATACATAAATTAAAAGGGGTAAGGGGTGGTTTGTAAAGTAGCCTATGTTTTTTTCAAAATCTCATCAAAATTGTCCCAGCCTTCAGAAGTGTTTCTGGAACATACATGCATAAACTTTTAGATATATATAGATAATAAAATATACATATCATATATCCTATATAATAAAAGCCTAACTGCTGCTTCCATGCTGCCATTTGTGTGTGTCACTGCAGTTCCTATTGACTCACCACTAGAGGGAGATGGTAAAATTGTCTCTGCAGTTCCCGATTGACTCACCACTAGAGGGACAAGCACAGGAAAGACGCAAGGAGGCAGAACATAGCAATTACACAGAGGCTTGGACACAGTCCACAGGTAATATTGCTTGGGACACTTAAGGTGGCCATACATGTATCCTATTTTACTTACCCAACTGACCGTTCCCGCAGCATTAGACCGATCCCGCCAGAACCGCCTTTCCCATTCTTCTATGCGACCGACATGCGTTCACAAAATAAATGGGATTTGCGATCACATGTCGTCGCATAGAAGAACGGGAAAGGGTAATGTTGTGGCAGCACTCAGTTGTGTGAGTAAAATCGTATATATGTATGGGCTGCTTTAGAGGAAACTCTTGACTTTTGACAGAGGAGGGATTCTGTCTTTGGGACACAAGTGGGACTCTGGATTTTGGACAGAGGGGGACTCTGGATTTGGGACAAAGGGGGATTCTGGATTTGGGACAGAGGGGGGACTCTGGATTTGGGACAGAGGGGGGACTTTGGCCTTGGGACACTAAGAGGGGACTCTGGCCTTGGGACATGGAGGAGGGGGTCTATGGCCTTGGTACACTAAGGGGGGCACTCAGGCTTAATTTCTAGTAGATAATATAATAATTTAATGAATTTGATGCCAATTTATTATTTGAAGGTGGTGGTCACTAACATGGTCGATATAGAGCTACATAGGAACTTCTTAGCTTTCACCAGCGTCAAACCTGAACCTGAGCAAACCTTTGCCACATTTCCCAAACCAAGGACATATACAGAAAGATTTTTTTTTTTTTTTTTACTAAAGTAATCGTCTTGGTGTAACCGTGTACACATGTAAGGATTTCTGAGAGCCAACAAGTTTCATTTTAGAATTTTCTCCAGTCTTTGAGGTTTTTTTTTCTTTACTCTCTGCTACTTTGAAGTGTTTAGAGATCAAACTATTTCCTCTCCATGTTTGAAGGCAGGCATGTTCTCAGCGTGGGACTTTTTTCTTTTTGCTTCTCCAGCCAAAGTAAGAAGCAGATTACCTCTTCCTTGTTCATCTCCGTCCGTGCTATCTTTTATGTTTGCTTGATTACTGAGCTCTTTAAGCCAGCCTATCTTTTCCCATGATGGAAAGATTATTTTGTTTCTGATCTGTAGAGTTTGCAAATATAAAGGGTATAATAGATTTAAAGAATACCTAAAGCTTAAATATAAATGAGCCTGAGCGGATATATAAATTTTAACTAGTGAATATCTGATGTTACCTCTGAAATTACCAGCATTGTGAAGAAATTATCAGCAAATCTACAGGTTTCTGACATTTTCAACCTCCTTCCTAGTAAATATTGTGGATGCCCAATCCTGATTATAGAGAGGTCGCAAACAGGTCATCCAGTAAATACTTGACCCTGCTCATGAGGCAGCTTAAGGCTAGATTCAGACGAACGGCTGTGTGCCGTTTTTGCAGCGTTGTCACCAACGGTTTCTGAGCGTTGCCGGTAGGAAAATGCCTAATGCGACATCTGGAACTGCTATTGAAAACACTGCATGAACGATGCCGTTCGTCTGAATCTAGCCTTAAAGGGCAACTCCACCTTCATAAGAACATCTTTTAATAAAAACGGCCTCTTTAAAATATGTTGATATATCATACTCTGTCCTATGAATTCATTACTGTATGATTGCTATGCTTCTGGATGCCTCATGGAAACTGAGCAATTTAGAAACCTGTACTGAGCCTTTACTGAGCCTGGGCATGCTCAGAAGAGGCAGACAAAGGATTAACATTCAGCCATTGGCTGTGATGTCAACTGTCAAATCCATAACTGACAGTTGCTAACTGGAAGAACCAGGAAGCAGAAACAGGGAAACAGGACATTGTGCAGGATTTCAGGTTAGACTTATACATTTCAGATTTCAAACTATTACCGTTTAGGGTTTTGGGGGGTGATTTACCTGTATGTAAGTTTTCATTTTGGGGCTGGACTTGCACTTTAAGAAAACCAAAAATAGGGGTGATGTCACCAGCCACATAACACCATGGTAAACAGGAAGGTGGCATAGGGCATTACATTAACCTAAACTACTAACTGTTTATTTCTACTTACAATACTTAACCCCAATGATCATAAACACATACCTCCTGACTGTACTGTTTTTGCCAGGATAGCTATTTTGAGAGGCCAATCACACTGCCCCAGACTGCTTAGCCTTGTCATGGAGTGAGCGATGTGGGGGAGTAACTAGGGGGTTCAGGGACGTAGTCTTGGGGGGTGTGCTGCTCTTTCTGTGTCTTAATGTTCTATGCAATCCATCCAATGCTGCGTGCAGACTATTCTAGATATCCAATCGTCACTGGAATACAAGTATCAACAGGTAACAGATTGAGGGTCGCACTCCCAAAAAAAAATTCATATTTTTATTGGTGTGCACACATCAGAACACAACATTTTGCCCCTTTTCTCAGGTGATATCATCAGGCACTGTTACACTGGCATCACCTGAGGAAGAGGGCACATTTACCCCACAAAACGTTGTGTTCTGATGTGGGGGTCACCAATAAAAGTTTGAAACTATTTTTTGGAGTGCGACCCTCAATCTGTTGCCTATCCTACCATGTCTTGTCTTAATGTCTTAAGGAGAGTTAGTCGAAAGGTAACAACTACCCATAATACTGTGCTATTTTCAAACTTGATGGTCGGGCCTAAATCTCCATTGTGCTTCTCAAGAAAAACAAGTTCAGTTGTGAATCACAGTTTGTTATCCCACTGAAAGTGAATCAAGCCTTTAACCAAGGAGTACACTGTCCCGGGTCACGGTCTATTTGACCTATATTATACACATAGCCCTGTCCCCTCACCCTTGTCTATACTATTGTCAAGCTACCTAACCACAAAGCTCATTTCAGCTGAGATATACTCAAATCAGACAGGCGTGAGATAGTTTGAAAGAAATGGGATTGCGGATTGTTGTTGGATGAACACCAGTTATTTCATGCAAATAAGAGTCACTAAACCATTACCTGTCTGTCTTATGCTTCTTGTGGCTACAACACAAATTTAAAGATTTGTTTAAAAATTAACATTTTAAAAAAATTGTCCACAAGTGAACAAATCCTAAAATATTTTAAATGCTTCTTTGCAATTGACTTGTTTTGCTTCCTTCTTGCCTTGAGCTTTTGTAGGAAAAACCCAGAGAAGTTGTCATGTGTGTGATACCTTGAGAGTTGTGTGTCCCATGACTGCACCACATCTGCAACAATTGTACTGAACATATAGCAAATAAACAATTGTTTATTTGCTATGTATTAGCATTTTTTTTACAGGAAAAGCAGCAGTGTCCAGGCTTGTTTTGAAGAAAATGCAGATACGAGACAAACTCTGTCCATTTTATGTAAATCTGTTTGTTTCTTCTCTGTTTGAGAGAAATGGATATTCCCAGCCACAGAGAGAGCATGTCTGGGCAAAAACCTTGGTTTCTTTTGGAGGGAAG
Organism: Hymenochirus boettgeri; assembly: GCA_019447015.1. NCBI lineage: Eukaryota > Metazoa > Chordata > Amphibia > Anura > Pipidae > Hymenochirus > Hymenochirus boettgeri. The sequence goes on from CM033476.1 coordinate 149,079,372, forward strand.
CCGCTTCTCTGTAGCGTTTTTTTATTTTTTTATTTTAGAGCAGATGGTAACGTGCCATGTTTCCTAGAGAAAGAATGATTAATGATGATTTCAATGAGAGAAAGCTGAAATGCCTTTTAACCAAAACAAATATCAATGGTTAGAAAGGGATAAAAGCTTAATATAATTTTCCTTTATCTTAATTTAATGGACTGGGGATGCCGTTTGAATTCTGGTCGAATCGAAATACAACCCCAAGGATTGCAGAATCTCCAGCCAGGTGGTATTTCACTATGTGATTATGAATGGCTCTTAATAAAGCCAATCATATTGGATCTACACATGTCAGATATTGGAGTGATGCTTAGAAAGCCTCATATAAAGCCATCCCCAAATGCACTAGCAGCATGTCAGAGAACAACCGTGCCGCTCTGCGAGGTCTTGCCTTACCCAAAATAAAACATCGGATTGGGAATGTTTATTACTTGGTATGTTTACCAAAGGCCTCCGTAAATACTGCAGGTAGTGTAGTGTAGTGATTTCAAGGTTTACTGGAACCAAACACCATGTTAACTTCAGTTTGGCTAAACAACTTTAACAGAAATAAGGCAAATTCTAGCAGCAATAGTGATAGTGGAATGGTTCCACTAAAAGCTAAGCGCACTTCCCACTTGTTACTTTCTACAGCGAAGTACTTGATCTATACATCATAAACTCTTAAGGTTCGTACAAACGCTCAATTTGCAAGCGAGCCACGCCCCCCAACACTGAGCACTACACGTGACTAACGGCCATTTTGGACGAGAATTGTCCGTGTGTATGCGTTCAGTCGGTGATCGTTCGTCAATCCACCGGGCGGATCAACAAACGACCCCTGAACGAACACAGACGATTCTCGGCCAAAACGGCCGTTCGTCGCGTGTAGCGTTCGGTGTCAGGGGGGCGTGGATGGCTTGCAAATTGAGCGTGTGTACGAACCTTAACAAAGGACAAATCTATTTACGGTCTTAAACTGGGAAACTTTCCCAGTTTGTTTATTACTATTTTAATGCAATCGAGTTAGTGGAATAAATAGTTTTAGAGATTAAAAAAGAATGTGATTCATCTTACATAAAATATGGGAAGGGAGAAGTGTCCCATGCAGAGTTAAAGCCATTAGTTTAGGGGGTGGGTGTCGGTTCTACATAGAATAACTCCTACATGAACTTAGGCCCTGAACAAACATGGAACATTTCCAGTTCTCACTCTGAGTCAGGCACAGCAATGTGATAGAATCCACAGTGATTCAAAGGATTCATTTCCTAAGAAAGTAGCATTGTCTGTGAATGTCTTTATGTTTCATCTGTTTTCCTACTTAATGTTAGGATCACATAGCTTTATGCTGTGAATTTTATCCACCATTTTATGCTACAAGTCTAATTTAATACTTAGCATCCAACTATCCTTGTCCCTTTCATTTTATCACTTTGTTTTTATCCATACAGCAGGTCTACAGCTAAAGTTAAAGGGCATGTTCACCCTTAAAAAGAATGGCCGAATGTTATCTGCCCCAAACCCCAACTGATAAATTTTGCACTTTATTACCAGCATTACTAGCTGTAAGGCATTAATTGTTAATTGTTATGCCCAACGGCGCAAAGATTGAAAAGGGTCCGGAAACCTCCCTCTGATGCCCTAAAATAGCATTGCTTGTACTCAGAGCTGTGCTGGGTTCCTTGCTCCTGTTAGAATCCTCTTTTGTTCTTGGACTCCTGCTGTTCCTGTTCCTGCTTATCCTGTTTGCTTCTTACTTTTGAACTTTGTGCCTGGATCCTCTTTATTGTTGCTGGACTGGCTACTTGAGCTGCTCCTCCATTTGCTGTACCTGTACCTGCTGTCTTCTGATCCTGTGGTGACGTCTTTCCTCGCTGGTCCCGGCTTTTTCCTGTCTTCTGAACAGGTGAACTTAGCACTAACCAGATATTTAAGGATACTGCATGTAAGGAGGATGCAGGAGGTAGATACCTTTGCCAGAAAGTAACAGAACTTATAATTACATTTCTGGTTACAAATACATGTAATATATTGGTAAAAATAGCAGTTAAGGGTTACAGGCAGATAACTGACAAGGGTGGACATACTTACTATTAAATGTAGGTTTTGGTATTGCGTGATTAGCTATTAACATCCCTTACAACATTCCTACAACGTTCTTCTGATGTTCATGCGACTTGCTGTTGCCAAAGGAATGGGTCAACATTGCAGGAACGTAACGGGAATATCGGATGGTGAGAACATCAGATCTATTTAATATCTAGGAAGTGTGTGGCCAGCAAAACTTTGTAGATGTGAGCTCTCACAGCATCACCAGTTAATAAACACTGTCCAGGGCAGAAAAAACAAAGGGTATTTATTGTCTATGGGTATTCTCTTGGTCTGGTACGCACTGCACCATATTTCCACATGATCACCCGACCAATGCTATATTTTAGTAAACAGAACGATCATTCTTGTGTGTGGGACAGATTCAGAAATATGTAACCTTGGACCACATGCATGGGAACCTTCACAGATACTGAACATATATGTATGGCTATTATACTGAACCCCCTTTTTATTTTGGTAATGATTTCTTATCATTTTATTTGCTACTCAAGAAACCTTTTTTTTTATTTCACTAACCTGTAAAAAGGTTGTATTGATATTAATTTATACATTGAGAATTATGACTACTCAGTATTTAATTTGGCCAATTACTCCAGGTTGAATTTCTTGTGAACAATCAGTCTTTTCCTTGTTAGATGCGTTCCCTGATGTTCTCTGCGGTTTTGCACTCTGGTGTATGTGTTAATTGACAACTCCAACCTCACAATAACATTTTTGTTTTTTAAAATGGCCTCTTTAAAATATGTTGATATGTCCTATTTGTCCTCTGAATTCATTATTGTATGCCTGCTATGCTTATGGATGCCTCATGGATGCCTTCTGAGCCTGATCATGCTCAGAAGAAGCAGCTTGGGGATTCGCATTCAGTCATTGACTGTGATGTCAAGCACATAACTGACAGTTGCAAATTGGAAGAACCGGGAAGCAGAACCAGAGGCAACAGGACATTGTGCAGGATTTCAGGTTAGACTTCAGATTTCAAACTATTACAGACTTTACAGTTTAGGGTTTTGGGGAGTGATTTACCTGTATGTATGTTTTCATTTAAGGGCTGGACTTGCCCTTTAAACAATATAAGTTGAACCTGTAGAGCCCTTTAATTAGACAGAGTTGTCGAGCTACTAATTTGATTGTGTCCTCCAATGCAATATTAACATATTCGCTGTAGAACGTGTAATCGATTTATTCAAGCAATACCCTATCTTACACATTGTTTTCTCGGTCATGTTTTTAGAGAGTTTATCTTTTCAATTCCTTAAAATTATAAGGAAAAGCATTGGATTTATAAATCCCATTACACCTTGAGAAACAGACATAATTGTTGTTCATTTTCATTTCTGTGAGTGCATAAAAGGAATTTGCTGTAATATCGAATATGGTTCTGCAACGGAAGGGGAAATGGTTACAGTGGACACTGAGCTATGTCTTTTATCTCTGCAATAATAATATTTTAAACTGACGATGTTTAAAACTGTTGCCATTATGCGTAAGAGATCCAATAACCAGTATGTAATATAAACAGAGAAGGAATTGCACAATGGTGTGGTTTCAAAAAACGTTAACTTTATTGTAAAGCGCAAGCCACACCCTGAATTTCTGCCTTGTACGATGGCCTATACATTACCATTGCAGTAGTCAACTACCACGTGGTATTGTAAGGCCAAATTAACATAAATGTATGATTGCAGCTGTAAATGTATGACTGCAGATGAACTTTTACTAAACCCGTGGTTTTTAAATACCACCCTAACCCTTGAAAAATTGGCTTTGTTAAGCTGGCACTGGCCCCACCCAATCACAGCCCAGAATTTGACTAATGGGAAGGACAAGGAGAATGTCTTCCCAGTGTAGTCCAGGAATATGACACACAAGCCGGACTTTGCAGGGCTCGTGCTCTACAGTTAGGTTAGGGGTGAGGACCCCAAAGTTTAGGTCCTGACCCTGGGTACTATTATATAAGGGGGGTTGATTGGTTTAATAAATCTTTATTTTTATTCTGGAGACTTAACAGGTGTCTTGAAAGAACATAAACATTGAAAGTATAAGGCAGCGATTCAGGATGTTGGATCTGTTGCATTTATCTGTCACTTAAGGGGACGACGAAGATTAGTTCATAAAGTTGTTTCGCTATTCTGCGTTTTCGTAATTCAGAATGACATGTACACTGCACTGCGTATGACGTCGCTCTTTGTGTGTTTCGTTATTTGGTCTTTTGGATGCACCAGTGGCTACCTCAGTTTGTTGCTGGGTTAAAAGCAGACAGGGATATGGCGTCTCTTGAAAATTCTTTCTCTGACACCCCCCCCCCCACATAAAGAGTGACCACCTTCTTTCTTGCTTGCTTCTGTCTTGATGCTTTTATTCAGTAAGTACCAGTATACACAGTAACATATTCCTAAAGTACTAAGGACATGTGTGAACCACACATATACAGAGGCCACTAACGTCACTCCCCTCCTTATCTGACTGCACTTCTGTGATGCTGTAACTGCCACAAAGTGATAACTGCATTGCTGGAGCAGTTGGGTAAGAAGCAAAGGATTGCAATATTACAATAATGTTCCATACCTAGTTTAAACATATGTTATGTACAACTCTGACCTACACCATAGTGAGCTTTTCTAATCCTCTGTCTCTGCAGCATAAATCCCATTCTGGCAGCCAGTAATAGAATTGAATGTTGTTGTCTTCAGGAAGCAGCAGCGTAGTTGCAGAAGAGGATGATGGTCAGAAATGAAGCTCACATCAAGGTTGAGGTAAATAAAATAATAAATATAAAGTTCTGTTTGCAAAATCAGATCAGCTAGAGTTGATTTTGGAATTGATTAGTAAAAGGATAACTAAGTAATAAACAAAAACATTTAATAGAACCCATGGGCACTAAGGCCAAAGAGTCAGTAAATACCCTACCCTACTTTTCTAGTGACACAGGCAAGGTGAGTGAATAAGGTGAGCCTGTCACAAGCACTTCCTCACAAGAAATCACCCCCCAGCAATACTATAATGGGACACCCTCCCTCTCTGCATCAATGGTTTTCTGTTACAGGATGCTGTGATAATTTGGGCTTCTCCCATGGTAGTTACGTTTGATTTTGGCAGTGATCATCTCAGGTGCCTAATGAATGAAGCTCATGCACCCATCACTATTACTGGCCCTGTATCTATCATGCTGTTCCTGATAGACAGGAGGCCAGGAATGAAATGGACACAGCCAATATTTAGTCCCTACCTGCCCAGTTAAATTGCATTGATTGGCCTTGAAAAATCGCCCCTGAATGATTGCTGGACAATCACAACTAAATATTAGCTCTTGGAGGTGTTGTGAAGTTTGGTTGCTATTTGTTATGTATATATTGCCCCAGTTTAGACCAATACACAGATGTCTAGCTCCTACATGTTACATGCAGTCTAGTCCAGTAAATACAATGTAATTGTTTATACATATTACCCCAGTAAAGGCCAGCACACAGCATTTGAGCATGTTACAGCTCAGTAAAAAACAGATTGATCAACAGGGGTAAATGCGGTTTCGGGAATCCACGCATATGATTTTCTAAATTCCTCAAACTCTGAATTAGATTTTTCTGAATAAAATTTTCGAAATTCTGAACTGAAGACTGTTTATAGGGTTTAATCAAGCTAGTGCAGATATTTCTCAAGATAAGTTTCACACTTGAATGGTTCAGTATAAAGCAGGCCACATTTGATGTGATGGGGACACTACAACCCTCAGCCCAGGGGTGCTCTGAGCACGCTTAGCTCACTGTGAAAACCCAAAAAACCCAACTGAGAGTTGCCCGTCACTTATATATATTTACCATGAACCATCGGTAACTGCCCCCAGGTGTGTTACCCAGCACGCACAGCCGTACAATTAAAATAATGACTGTTAATTCACTACCACGTACAGGTAGGAATATAACAGAATACAATAGAATATAATATACTGGTAAAAACATAGTGTCTTAGAGGCAGAGTTCCTTAGTTCTAATTAGAGCAATCAGAGATTCAGCTAACGATTTAAATATCGTTTAATATTAACAAAAACAGTGCAAACAACTACAGAAAAATATAACAGACAAAACACAACCCAAGTAACAGTAACACAAAATGGGATGAAAAAGTGAAATAATACTTAGTTTCAGTCCTTAATGTTCCAGGATGGAGTCCAGGGTTACTAGCCCTCAAAATAACTCTTATTAGTCCAATATTAGATGGTAAATGGAGAGCTAGCTCTTTGGGTTTCAGAGCCATTTTTCTACCACTGGACAGGGGTGTAACCAGATCACCAAACCCAATCAGAGAAAGGTATGGGTTGAGCAAGAGGAGTGTAGCGCACTCTAGGTGGTCTCCCTGACACACCCATAAGGTGGCTATCCCTGCCAAATCCCATAACGATGGGGTAATGCACCATAGCAGGCCAACTCACAAATCCATATCCAGGGCGGTTAGACGGATTTGTACATACCAAATTCAATATGGTTATTGCTTATTGATCCATAAACCAAACAGAAGTGTCTCTGTCATGTTCCATACAAAGTAGACAGTGGGTGTTTGGATTCACATGAAACGGCTTTTGCTCCTGAGTTTACTTTTAAAAAAAATTCACCTAAATTATGATCACAGAAAAAGATATGAATCCTGATATATGTTTTGCTTTCTAATATGGATATGAACTAGGATAAAGTATCTGAGATGTCTTGTATTTACCCCCTGCTGATTCAGAGTCAGTGTCTGTTTAGCACCTGACGACTGGGACCACAGGATGTCCTTTCATCCTGGCTAACTATATACATAGTGAAGTTACCTGTTGGTATCCACATTAACCAAATACACAAAATACCTTGTGCATACAGAAAATAATTCATTTAAAGGGTATGTCCACCCTTAAAAGTAGTTTTAATATGATGTTCCCCCATGTCTGCCAGCCCCAACCGCAATATTTTTTTTCCAAAAGCCCCCCAAACTCTTACTTACCTCCCCTCGTTCCTCCGCGCACTGCCGGCCCTTGCTTGCGAGAATGCAAGCAGAGGGGCGGGACCAGCAGTCGCGTCTGTGATTGGCTGAGCGGCAGCCATCACGGACGCGGCTGCCGGTCAGTCAGTGCAGCGGAGGAAAGAGGAGAGGTAAGTAAGAGTTTGGGGAGCTTTTGGAAAATAAAAAATTTGCGGTTGGGGCTGGCAGACAGGGGGAACATCATATTAAGGGGGTTTAAAGCTTAGGGGGAGGGATAGTAGAACGGGAGGGAGAGGGAGGGAGGGGGAGGGAGGGGGGAGAAGGACTGCAGTACGCATGACAAATATCTACCGGAGGCAAGGTAGCAGGCAGAGTCCTGCTAGCCTCCTGGTGGACAGTTTTTGGGACTTTAGGTGGGGTCTACAGGAGAACCCTATGGAGCTGGGATGTGAGGTAAGGATTACACTACACTACATGGTGGGGCCATTACTGGGGGGGATTATAGTTTTGGGGGTGGACATGCCCTTTAAGAGACGGGGAACTGAAAAATCACATAAAAAATACAGTTAAAAACATAAGTAATTGGAGAATCATATACAAATATACTGATTATAACATCCATTTCCCCATATAAACATACATTAAGCACATGATTGTGACACATGGGTTAATGTTTTTTTAAATTGATTCAATGGAATTGGTCAAAACTCAATACCTGTTCTTGTTTTGACCAATTATATTGAGCAGTTGGTTGAACAGAAGGTTCGGGCCGGTTCCCATCCACAGCCGCACAACTTGAGCAGATTTCAAGTTGGTGCAGTTTGATTGCTATTTCCCAAATAGCCTTTGCTCAGGAACGATCCTACAGCAAATGATCCATATCCTGTATGTTCAGCCCAAACTGCCAAGTCTCATATAGCACTGAATAAAAATGTCTCAAACTCAAATAATCTTTAGCGTGGTGCAGGAAGCAACTTTTTATGTTCTCATACTTATCAACAATAATATAGCAGCTATACAGATAGGCAGGGGTGGAAGACATTGTTCCCCACCCTCCAAAACATTACTGTAATCATGGCATATTTTATATTACCTGTTAAGTATTTATATTATTAATTATAGTAGTTTTATTATTTTTGGCTTTTTTTCCTCCGAGTTGCAATTTGGTGAAGACAGATGAGCTGCCCATGCATGCAATATAATGCAATATAGAAACATGTTCGGTTATGTGCACTCTGCTGTGTGGATGTCCATGTGGAATGGTGATACATTCCTCTGCTCTTGAATGGCAGGAATGAAGGATTGAAAAAAGGAATCGCCACAAACTGTCTACACAGAAATGGTTCATGGCTCCATGAAAAAGCTGTTCTTGACCTATTTTATGGGTTCAGCGTTTGTAATTGTTCTTGCTTGTACGGGCACACCAAGAAGGATCAGGGTCCTTTAAATAGTCTGTCCTCCATCTGTCAGGTAAAAGGCAAAAAGGCAGATGGAACAGAAAATCAATATGGCACAAGTGTCAAGGAGATACTTGAATGTATGTAGCCTTGAAGGGATAAATTTATTCTCACATGTCTATTTAAAGGTGCAGGGAAGCACACGGGGCCACCCCCAGTGTCTGGGCGGATATCCTACAATGACAATATTGTTCTCACACTCCATTATCAGGGGAACATATTAGTTCAGTGAATTGCCCCAAGCAGACTTAGAGCATTTTAACAGGGAATTCGATTCCTGGGATCTGTAAATTTGACTGGGTTGATGCAATGTTGATGTTCTCTATACCCCAGGACCCACAAGACCATAAATGTTAGAATAAAAATGTAAAAAAAATCATCTGTGAACAGATCAGCTACAGTAAGTGATGCTACAGTAAGTGACTTCCAGCAAGGTCACACTGCTCGCAACCAAAATGGTTTACCTGCTGCTGAACGGAAAAAAAATCACCGGATTGCTGCTTCCTCTGTGGACTGATCTAATATTTCCATTTCATTGGAAAGAGGTACCCAGGTTGCTTTACTGCTCGTACTTCATCAAAATCGCGGATTTGCTTCTCAGTGATGCAATGGAGTAAGCCGGAGGCTGTGTTTTCCTTTCTGTTTTAGGCACTGTCCCATTGACAATAAATTATATATATGGGCCACAGCTCTTAAGCTGCCTATGTACAGCACATGCATAAAAATTTCATCCAAACAAAATATCATGATATGCCTTTTGATTTTTCTTTCTTTTTTTTTTTTTTTTTAAAAAAGGTCAATGATCTGACATCTGGACCAGTTTGAACATATTCCAATCAGCAATAGATAATAAACAGTTGCGGTATTTGGAGAAAATGGGTTAACTCTGTTTTATTTACCAGGCGTTTTTTGCTGGTGGATACTGAATTCCATTTTGAGCTCCCATGTGGGGGAAACATGATCTATACCTCTGGGCTGTACTTTGGTTTTCTGCTGTGTCTTAGCCAAGATATATTGATTGGATAGTGACAAATGCTGGAGTGTAGAATCTTTATTTTTTTCTCTCCCAAAGACTAATAGCCTAGGAGACAAAAACAACCAGACTGCATTTTAAGCATTAAGATTTGCTTGATACGTAACGTTGTAACATATGGGTATATCACTTATTCTGAAGGCTACAACAGCTGCCTATATGCACAGAAGTAAACAACAGACAAATAGCCGTACACCGTGGCTAATGAATCCTTTAGTGTAAAGCATGAAAAAATACAACTGTGCAAGTGTAGAATATTTATGTATTGAAATACACACGACATAGAAGTAAAAAAACATCCACAAATTTCTTCATACAGATAAACACAAGCAGAAAGACATAGGAGGTAAAAACGGCATTTCACAAAAAGACTGATTGCCAACATCAGCCCAGACTGTATATTGTGTAGTGGTAAAAGGGGTTGGAGCAGGTGTGCAGAGTAGGTACTTACAGAGAGATGAATACCCCATGCTTAGGGGAAAAATAAAGGTTTGTACACACCATGTGTATGAACGGCCGACAGTGCATAATCCCATGAAAGGGATGTAACTGAATCCCAGTTTCGAATTAGAACTGCTGGTTTTGAAAATCTGCGGATTCAACATTGAACTTCTCATTGAAATATTGAAAATATGAAGATTCCATTGGCAAATTTAATCTTCTATTTGAAAATTTGGAAATGCTATTCAATAAGTATTGCAAAAAAAATTGAAAAATTCTGCATTAATCGAGTTTAAATCAATTTTCGGTATAAGTCCTGTAACAAAACTCAGCTCCGTTCATCTCTTTACACTGGTGAAAAATGATTACATAGCAGGAGTGACATTTTGTCTTCCAGTGAATTATTGATATAACTGCCTTGTTTTCTGGATAAACATGCCACATTTTAAAGGGTATCGCCACTCACAAAACTGACATGCCGTTATTCACTTTAATTGAAGAACGGGAGGTAAAGGTGCTATGCCTTCTCTTCCCTTCATCAATTAATCCATCGGAGCAGACAGGGAACCCAGCAAACTTGCCCACAATCTCACTCCTCTGCTGCTTCCTCTGACAGGGTCCGACATCATCCACACTCCCGCATGCGCATACTGTGTAAGGGAGCGTGGGTAAATAGTGAAGAATTAAATTGGTTGCGTTCATCTTTTAGCCTGTTTTTTTATCATCAGGAATAGGTGTTACATAAATAATCTAACTCAGCAAGTAATAAAAAGAACTTTCAGCCGGACAGTGATTCCAAACGCAAGTCTTAACATTCACCTTGTGTTTCCATTAAAGACAAAAATGTCTTCCGATGGCCCAGAGTAACAAACCCTGAGCTCAGGTGACCTGTTTTCAAAACATCTGGCTAATGGCAGCTGCCTGGAGCAAATCTACCTGATCCAATTCTAAATTAATGTGGATTAGATAAGTAGATGCTTGTATACATGTGCAGCCTAGTAGATTAGTTTTTTGACAAAATGTAAGACCTAAAGGATATGTAAACTGAAAAAAAATTACTTTGCCTCATTAATGAATACATGAAAGTAGTGCATTCTCTAAGGTGTGTGTTCTGTGTTGCTGCATGTCTTCACTTCAGAACTTGTTTTGCTCAGCCCAAGTATTTCAATACAAAGAAATTTTGAAGGGAGGCACACTTGAGCTAATGTAAATTCAACTTTTCATTTATTAAGTGCTATAAACCTATACACAATGTTTCGGGGAGATCTAGCCCCCTTCCTCAGGTGTCACTCTTATTTCCCTTCACACTCTTAACCGACGCCCCCTTTATCAAGACACTACTCTGTAATGGCTCTACGATCCCTATGTGCCAGCAATGGGAGAGGGAATTTCCAATAATGCAATTCACACTTACCAACTGTCACTCATAACTGCACACATCAGAAGGGTTTTTGGTAGTAAGGCACTTGATTGACATCTGAAATTTAAGATGTTCCAGATTGGAAATCTAAAGAAATGGGGGCAGATCAACAATAAAAATGGTACAGTAAGAGTTGGAAATAATTAGTTTTCATTAATGGTCAATTTTAAAAACACTGTTTTTCCAATTTAGATACCCTTTAAGAAAGCTTATTTAGGGTTATAGCACTTTAAATATATCTAAATACAATATGAAAGTCACTGTATTAAAACAAGAATCACGTCTGCATTTAAATCAACCTCCGCCAACTGTAAAAATATTTTCTCACGTCATGCGTTTTGATTTGCCTTGGAAAATCTGATCAGTGTCCATTAAATAAATGGAATAGATACTTACTGATCTGACCTATCGCACCCTCGTCCTCCTATAACTGCATATGTGGGCCACTTCCATCAGCAAATGGATCGTCCCTTCTAATCTATTCAACCTAATAACAGTGTTTATAAAGGAAGGTAATAAGTCCCTATTCCATTGGAGAATTAACTGATATATGGAGCACTGGTTCTTTGTAGCCCCAATAAAAGAAAGAGGTTCATTTCTCTTTTCTAATTCCGTGTAGTTACCCGAGGTGCAAAGGAAATCTGCGCCTGGTTGTTTTGCATTTAGGTTTATTTGTAAAGTAGATATTGTTTCGTGTGGCAATTTAGTGGGCAAGTAAAGCATTGCAGGACTCAGTGTTTTCTTTCTTTCCATTTAAGCCAAACTGTAATTATGGTCTATACTGCTCATGGTATACTGATCATCTAATGCTGCTGTATTCCATTCTATGGAAACACCCCACTCTGTCCTTGTGTCTGTTTCCTCCTAAATCCATTCAAAGGATAAGTTCACCCTAAAAAACTTTAGGTTATTTGCAAGATGTTGTTTTACAAGTAAAGTGGGCTAAAACATTTTTCTCTCTCTTCCCCCCAGAGCTTCCCAGAGTTTCTGCTTGAAACTTTTCTGGTTTCCTCCTGTATCAAGTCATCTTAGGGTCCGCCCCAACAAGATGTCCTGTTCCCTCTACCTTCCTGGGTCTCCAAACTTAATTTCCTGCTGTTCAATGCGCGTGACGCCATGTTTGGTCGCAGCGTGAATTCATCACCCACGTGCACATTTGGGCCTGCGCGCATGACGTCGCGTGCACAGAACAGCAGGAAATTACGTTCGGCACAAGGGAGTGGTCAGCTGGGAAAAATCATTGTTGGTCACGGTTAAAAAGAAACTTTGCAGTGATTGATCATGCAGTCCAAAGACAACTGCAAGATCGGCCGTGATTTAACGTTGCATCCAATAGGCATCGGTCGCTGGCGAAATCACACACTCTGGCGATTTTTCATTCCGGCCAAGAAATTGCCTTGTGTGTACCCAGCCTAAAGGAGAATTATACTCAAGCAGTTACTGACTGGCTCCTCCCCCTCCTTAATTTACATGTTTTCAAATGTTAGAGATTGGAGAATTGTCAGTGACAATGACTGTGGGAGGAGTCACACATCACTTATTAAACCTGTGTTCAGTTGGGTACACACAAAGGGACTTTCTGTTACTTTCCACTACTAGTGAGGACTCGGCCGTAACAAATGCCTGTCGGTCGTAGCAATAAATAGTGCGGTCCCATAGACAGGCGTGATTTACCAACAGATCCGATCACCCGTTGGACTGATCTGGACAAACGGGTGACCAACTTCGATCACAGCACACGGAAGTATCGTATAGTTTTGCTGAAAAATCTGTCTGCGTGTACCCAGCTTTAAATATATAAAATGAGCATTGTAAGATGAAAAAAAAAAAGATAAACCAATTGCATGATGCTATTCTACAGTTGAGCAATGTACGCCAAGGATATATATATATAAGCTCCTAAAAGGTTCAAATATTGAACTGAAAAAATATTTCCTGTCTGTACAGACAATCTAAATCTGAAAACACTATCTCTCTAGTCCCAACTTGTCATTCAAACACTTCAACATGAAATGTGATGCAGAGTTGGCTTCATTGTATAAAAACTCAACCACAGAATGTAAAACTATGCAGAGTCTTCCAGTAAAAGCAAATCCTTGTGGAGGTTCGACAGCGAAAAAGTTGTCACATACTAAGACGTTTTTGGCAGGTTTTAAACATAACACTTCCCTTTTAGAAGAGAGAGGAGGCTTTAACCATCAACAGCAATAAATGTGTCTAACATTGTGAATAAATAGTTCATTTTGGGATGTCCAAGGCATGATTCTAAATTAACCACCTTACAACATGAATTGATTTATTATATTGAATACAGGCATCAGAACTTACATTTACTATATTTATTAAAGGGCATCTATACTGACAAAATAGTTTATTTGAATTGCTTGTTACTGGAAACCATGATTCTTCCTTACTATCGCTGTACCGTTTCTTTATTGATTTGTCCCCCTTTTCTTTATATATCTGTCAGTCAAGTGTCTTATTAACATAAACTCTTCTGCTTGAGTGCAGTTTTCTGTAACTATAGTGACAGATGGAATGTATGCATTGCATGGTTTGGAAAAACCACTCCCAGTGCTGACTCATAGTGATTACTGAGCATGCCTGACTTCTCAGAAAGTCACTCCCAGAAAAAGAATCTGTACTAACCTTCCCCACTCCCCAAAATCCTGAGTTTATTATAGTTACTTACATTCCTGCACTCCCTGAAGCTCATAATCCTTAAGGTGGGCACACACGAGGGGACTTTATACTCCGACCGAACATTTGCTAGGGACAAATGACTGTCAGTCGCAGCAATAGCGTCCGTGGTCCGACATGTCACGCCACCGATCGCCTGTGATTTACCAGCAGGTCCAGTAGTCTGTCCGATCTGGCCACCCACACCATGCAATATTTCCGACCAACCGATACTTGCCACTATCGCCCAATATTATTGTATAGTGTACCCAGCCTTAACTTTAACTGCCACAAGAAAGCTTTCCTCTGAATTGGCAATGGCATGGCCAATGACTGATGCATTTCTCTTTGTACTGTGATCCTCCTCTGTAAAGCTTTCTGAGCTTCCGAGGAGGCATGAGCTGGGAGGACAGGCATGGCAGAGAAACAAAAGGCTGGGTGGGGCGGACGGCTGCGACCGACCTCGATCGTCTGTTCATCCAGATCGGAAAAAACAACGATTGGACGTGTCGGAAAATCCCAATCAATAGTGCTGTGCCCATAGTGAGCGCTCGGTCGGGACAAATAATCCCTCCATGTGTACCCAGCCAGGTTATGGGTTTTGGGGACTGAAGAGGGGGAGTATAGATTCTTCTTCTGGGGTGGACATACTCTTAAAATTCTTCTGCAGAATGGTCAGTGGCCAATTATAGAGTTTCTTTTTTTTCTGGGTGTTTTTTTATTGGATTCTCGTCTTCAGACCCTAGGCTTTATTTTCAGGACTCTGTTTCCTGCTCTTGACCTTTGGGCTTTGGATTCTTGGCTTTGATTCATGTTACTTGCCCTGACCTTGTGCTCTTACCTGCCGCCTGCCCCATCCTCTACCTGTTCTATCAATTTTCCTGTGCCTACTTATTTTGGACTCTATTTTCTCCTTGGTCCTGACCATTTCTTAACGTTCAATGGAGAAAAATGCTATTAGAAATTCCACAAATTTCAACTATAAAATTGTTTACTGTTATATGTCCTGCTGGATATGTTCTGGCTTCATTGACAGGTTTTAGTACTTTTCATTATTAAACTAAAATTTTCTGGGTTTTAAATTCACCATAGTGATGTCTGTAGTAGGTCTCTGCTCCTTTAAAAATATGAGGATTCCGCCACATTCCATTCTAATTTTCAGTTAGTCGCTTACAGAGATAAATCGCGCTTTTAATTTCATTCTGTGAATTAGAACAAGAACATATTTGGGAACTTATAAAGGAAATGCTCCTGCCTTGCGCTGTGCTGTAAATAGCCTTATATGAATAGTAATGATTACATCTATATTTAGTGAATGTATTCGTTTTATGTATTTTCTCCCCGAGGTAGTTTAAACACCAACAACATAGCGATGCATTGCACGCAAGGGAACATTTTCTCCTATGAAGCCTACGTAAACAAAAACAAAACAAAGCTGTATGGGTTATAGCTACAACTGGGAATGGCCGGCTATGTCAAAGGAAATGGTAAAGGTACTAAATGTTCTTCTAGGCAGCAGAGATACCCCCTGTCGCTAATAATGCTCTGAAGTGATTATTAGAATCCAAGACCTGTTACATGTTCCCTATTCTTTACTTCTAATTTCACAAAATAAAATGGTAGATGTGTTTGTTGGAATTAACCAAATGAAATCCAGAGTTTCCCTCCAAAGTCACATGGGCGCTATGTAAAAGAAGTGGATGCCAATGGTTTTCCATGGGAAATACTGGAAGTCATCTAGGAGTAACCAATTGTGGACCAATGAAATGAAATGATGGTCATACAGAACTATTGCATGACCACAATACTAGCTAGACTTATTGAATGTCCACTCTTAATCATGTTTCTTCACTTCATAGCCAAATAAAAGGTGTTATATTAACAGGAACATGAAAGAGTTCACAATGTAATTTACTGCCATTAAAATTAACAATAATGTATGATAACATAGCTTTATATTGTGCACACCAATGATCATTCACAAACCCTAAAACCAATCTAGTTCCCAGGTCTCTGTTGGCAAAGTTCCAGTTTCCATTAGGTCAGCAAAAAGCTCAGAGAGCTTAAGCACATTTTCTCCAGAGGTTTCATTGCACTGAAAGGACACCCCCCATGTAGACGGGCTTGTCATTGTCCGTGATGTTATCCTACCAGGAAGAGCTGGTAGGATAAAGACGCCAGCAGATAAAGATAGGCACTGGGGAGAATGTTTCAATTCAAGTACTTATATGGGATTTGTAAGTAGAGTGGTTGAAGCAGGGGCCCAGGGCCCACCGCATGATTGGAGGCCGGGCCCCTGACCCACCCCCCTTCATCCCTTCATGATCAGTTGTTTTTAAAAAAAAATTTCATTTGTTGTTTCTATTCTATGAGTAAAGGAAAATGGGTTGTATCCTTAAAAACTCCTTTACTAGTCCATAAAACTCATTTGGGCATGTGTAAAGATATGTTCACACTACATCAGTTTGTATCCGTTTTTCAAACGCAGGTGCATTTAAAAAAATGGACAGACGGTAAAACCCCATAGGATTTCATAATATCGTTCACACCTGCTGCGTTATAATCCGTTCAGTTCCAGTCCCTTTAAAAAACGCACTGCATGCAGCATTTCTGTCCGTTTTTTCATGCATTTTCTATAGAAATCTATGGAATACACATTGTTAAAAAATGGATACAAACTGACAGAAACGCATGCTGTGCGTTACTGTCAGTTTCTAGTGTGAACGAGCCCAAAGAGTTTTCATTTTGTTTCTATGTGGGAATGTTGATGGATTTAACCATGATTAAAAAAGACAATCAATTTCGTCAGCGCATACAATCAGGGAGATTTATAAAAAGTTCTTATTGTTAAAAATGGTGCTATCTTTGCCCCAACCAATCAGATTTTAGCTTTCAAATGTTAAAGAAGATCTGATTGGTTACAGCAAAATTAGCACCATTTTTAACGATAAGAACTTTTATTGAATCTCCCAATCTCCCTGAATTTCTTTTTACATGCAAATTATATTTTAACAAAAGTTTTTTTGAAACCTTTTGTCGATTGGTAGGATATATCAAAACCTTAAGCACATTAAACTTTAATTAGAGTGTCATTAAAACAAAACAGGAATTGGCCTGGCTTGTTCCTTTGTTTTGCGTCTCCTGTTTAATAAATAAGTAGATGTGGATGCCAGGCAGTGACTTTCTGGAGATAGAAGGACACAGGAAGACAATAACGGGAAAACAAAGTTTTAGAATGTTTATTTTCGTATAAGGCAAAGTCTTTATTTGAAAGAGACATTGTATATGAATATCATGGATCATATTATCACAAGGAGACCTACATAAGTTGCCCTCTCTCTCATATTAATATTGATATTTACAGGGCGATGCAGAAAAAACAAAAGTTGCGTCTTACCTGCTTTGTGCTTTAAAGTCTCTTGCGAGATTTACTGCATCGCGGGCAGGTAAACTTAACTTAGCCATTACAACATTTTTGGAGATAGCACAGCCAGTGCGAAAGTTGTTCAAAACCCTCGCTAACCTAATAGTACATCATGTAACGTGGGTTTTGGACTTATTTCAGGCAAAAACTGCCTATATAGCATCAGCCCCTTAAAGGGTATGTCCACCCTAAAATCGAATTTTTAATATATGATTGCCCCTGTCCCCCCAGCCCCAACCGCTATATTTATACTTTTAGAAAGTGCCCCAAACTTTACTTACCTCCCCTCTTTCCTCCGCCGCGTTGCGGGCCCTCTGCTTGCGAGAAAATGCAAGAAGAGGGGCGGGACCGGCAGTCGTGTCTGTGATTGGCTGAGCGGCAGCCAGTCACGGACGTGGCTGCCGAGAGTTCATTTCGGGGGGGGGGAAAGAGGGAAGGTAAGTAAAGTTTGGGGAGCTTTCTAAGCATATAAATAGAGCGGTTGGGGCTGGGGGGACAGGGGGAATTATATGGCTAAAGGAATTTACGCTAGGGGGAGGGAATCCTGAGAGGGAGGGAGGGGGAGAAGGGCTGCAGTACGCATGCCAAACTTCTCCCGGAGGCCAGGTAGGAGGCAGAGTCCTATATGGACTCTGCTATCCTCCTGGTGGGCAGTTTTTGGGACTTTGGGGGGGGACTACAGGAGAACCTTATGGAGCTGGGATGTGAGGTAAGGATTAAACTACACTACATGATGGGGCCAGTAGTTGGGGGGATTATAGTTTTGGGGGTGGACATGCCCTTTAATGGATTAAGACAGAGAGGGCTGATGCAATAGACGGTGCCAAATTTAATAGACAATTTTACTCACCTTTTCTCCATTCCATAACTGCAATACTTATATTGTAGTTCCCCCTAACCCCAACCGCATGGTTAGTTCGTAATAAAAGATAGAACCAACTTACTTACCAGCCTGGGATCCATCGTCTTTCAATAGCCGGCTGCCATCTCTGTGGTGGGCTACCTTTCAGCCACTCACTGAGGCGGCTGCCGGCCAAGCCCCCAATGCAACACTGTTCCCTTAAGTTGCATTGGCGGCTGAGGCTGTGGGATCCCAGGCTGGTAAGTAAGTTTATTCTATCTATTTTTACGAACTAACCATGCGGTTAGGGTTGGGGGGGGACTACATTAAAGTATTGCAGCTATGGAACGGGGAAAAGGTGGACATACCCTTTAAAGAACAATTATGGACACACCCTGAATTTACATACACATTAATTAACAATAAAAGAACTGTTCAGATGCTTGTGAAGATTTTCGTCCATCCAGGTTATGGTATTTAAGTTTTATTCAATTAGATCAACTGGACTTAAAGTTTAGTTCTTGAAGAACTAGTCACTAGTCATCCGACTGGCTTTCTCAATTCAGAATGACTTGTACAAGAATCTGTTGCCAATTAAGTACCCTGGAAAGTCCCAATTAGCATATGACAGCCAGGTGTTAGAGACCTTCTGAATGCAAGGTGTGGATGCATTGAGGATAAGGGGTGTTATAGGAACTGCCCAAGATAAGGTGTCAAAACAGCATTGTACATGGCAAACAGTTGGTGTCGAACTCCCCCATCTCTATTCAGGCTTGGTTTCTTTATTTTCACATAAATGGCCTCCTTGACACCCCTCTTGATCCAGTCATGTTCCTTTGCCAATATGTTAACATTACAATCTTCAATGGTATGTCCTTTTTCTTTAAAGGAGAACTAAACCAAAATTTTTACACTCCAGAATCTGAACATATACTCTCTAAATACACCAATAAACTGTAAAGTAGCAATACAGTAAATAACATTAAAGTAAATGTTACCACTTGTGGATGAAATAACTGTGGATATGCACAGTGACTGGCTACACCCCTGATCTCAGTCACATGCTTCCTTGCCTATTCTGTCCTGTAAAAGGGTTGGCTAGAGGCTACTAGGGGTGTGACCAACTGTAACAAGTTCATCCAGTATTTTAGGACTGAGCATGTGTAAAGAACATAATGGTCAGTGACCACACTGTGCAATACCAGAACACTGGGAAATAAGACACAAGAAAATTGCATTTCTCAACAAACATATTAAAAAGAGAGGTAAGACACTGATAACACTGATAACTGCTTTTATAACAAGGAGATCTGCATTTGAATTCAATGTTGTTCTGAGGCTTTAGTTGTATTTTAAGATGCCTTTAAAAGGCCACATACCCAAATAAATATCTGGTCAGCTAGAAGGCATTCGTAAACCAGACATTCTAATGTTTTAGTCTTTTCTACAATACATAACAAACTGTAACATATTTTGCTTGTGAAGGTCATTCATCCACTTCATGGTATATCTGTAATATTCATCCATCCATGTCATGATATATCTGTAATATTCATCCATCCAGTTCATGGTATATCTGTAATATTCATTCATCCAGTTCATGGTATATCTGTAATATTCAT